>QJNS01000095.1:105970-270751 GCA_004154925.1 Monosporascus cannonballus
GGCGTCCCCCCCCCCCCCCTCAAGTGCATAATCGTTGACTTTCTCTGCTGAAAATAGTCACTGACTTCCCGATTGAGCGACAGCCAAGGTCTTGGGATGCGCCTAGTGACAATCTGTCACCCCCAACATGTTGCGTGCACGGCATCTTCACCAGGTAGATGCAAATGACCGTCCCGCCGGATATATGAGATCGAACTTACAAGTTGATGACTACATCGGAGTCGACATCTCCTTCAACACCATGATAGCCGAACTGGACCACCTCTTCCCATACGTCTCCGTCCCTGACCTTGCTGCACAGAGCACGCCACTCTTGAACGCCAAAGGTGTCTTTTCCCTCGTCGGGTTCCAACTCAAGGATGGCGTTCAGGATAGTCAAGTATAGACTCCAGACCTTTATACGCGTTGACCTAGATGCCCGCGCAACGGGTGCTGGCTCGGTGTGACCGCTCGCATCTGCATTCTCGGCGGGCGGTGTGATGAGCGGCTGTACTGTCGACAGTGCCTCGGGCAGGCGACGCGTCAGAAACAATTGCGAGGCCTGGCGATATGTCTTAGATATACTGGAGGACGACGGGCGGGAGCTCGTCGACGAGGCTAGCGACGAAATAGAGTTGGAGAGGACAAGGGAGCGGAATGCATCAGTGCCGGTCGGGCTCAGAGTTGTGGAATAGGATACATCGGACGCCATGTCTGCCGGCATACAATTACATCCGTGTTGGCATGGCAGGGGAAATAAATAGTCAGCCCCTCATCTGAGGAAACTCATCGATACCTATGCAATCGGAGTCTTTGAAATGGCATGCGATGACTGGCATGCGATGACTGGCATGCGTTGGCGTGGGGACGTATTGAAGTGTGATGTTTTTGTTGGGTGCGGGCGAGCTTTCCTTTCGGCGATCAACACACAACACTACTGTCCGCTCAAGGCTGGCCCCATGTGGTGCTTATGCCTCGGTTCCTTCGGCCCTGGCTAGCCTAAGTGGGAGAAATTCCGGTACGGACATCAACTTCTCCACACGAACTGGCTCCAGGTGAGCCCGTGTGCCTGGCGTAACAAACTCTGCGTGTCAAGTCAAGGTGGTCGACAAAATAATTAATAATGTCAATGGGTGTGTTATGCCTCTGGGCACTAACGTTATCATTTTTTTATGTCCACTACCTTACATGTCTCCTAAGGACATGAACACACAGGCAGGAGGATTACTGGTAGTTTAATGTAACTTGAACCCTGAAAATGGGGCTGCTAGTAGCAACTTAGGCCTGCCTTGACGATCAACATCAACATCACCATCACCATCACCGTAATTCATAGCTAGACCACTTGTTACGATAGTTGACAACGTCCGACCGTCTTTCCTTAACAATAACGTCCAGTTCATCTTATATTGTAACCTTGTCTTCCCAGTATCGTCCACCCCGTGGCCCTTTTTTGTTGATGTTATCAATACCCTCTCTATTTTAATCACTATATATTTTATGGAACAGCTGATACGTTCTAGGTCAGCCTTGCAATGTCCGACTTCCTTATTGGCTACTAATCACATATATGGGTGATTTTGATTATTATGGTAGAGCTGACCAGGAAAGAATGTAATACTTCTAGCAACGACCCCGACCACGACATTGGACACGACACAGAAGTAATGTGTGCCATCTCAGTGTTCCCATCAAATACCAATTATATGGCTTTTTCGGAGCTCTGAATATATCCTTATATATAACCTAGTCTCTGTGACAGTCCGCTTCTTTTATCCAAATATTCTCTAACCACACCCATTCCAGAGTGGGTTATCTCCTGTGGTCGGTTACTGCCATTCAATTGCTTCATCGTTTTACCAAGATGCCAAGCCCTATCAGCATAAGTTGAAGCTGACAGTCTGGATTCTATGTGGCTCTATATGGCCACTGCTGTATCAGTCTTCTCTCCTGTCATCTCTTAAGGGCTGGAGATCATTAACAAAACCGTGCAATGATGATATATATGGCCCTCTTGGCCGCATTAAAAAGGTTGCTCTGTATCATGCCGAATTCCATACATATCATTAACGAAGCTACTATGCATAACAGTAACAAGGATGCCAGATGATCATATAAAGGTACAAAAGTAGCTGTTAGGTAGCAATAGAGATAGCCATTGACGCCTGTCCTTCCTAACCATATGGGGGAAAGCCCCCTATATATAGTCGCAGGAACCCCGTCCAGAAGCTTCTGCCGAATTCCCTGACAGCTGTTGCTGCTTGGACGGAAATAAGCACATTAATACCACTACTACCTCCTCTTACAGTGGCCACGTAATTCTCAGGCAGAGAGCGACAATTTTAGAGTACGTGGTTACTATTAAGTTTAACCCATCACCCAGGGACATGCCAGCTAATACGATGTTTGCTTATTCCAAGTATCAGCCACAGGTTAAAATATGCTAGAGTAACAGCTTAAGAGCCGTTACTACCAGGACAAACAAGTTGCTGAACAGAGGTGAGTACGAGAACATAGTTAGTGCCCCTGCTATGCTCTTCAACAACGGGTAGCTATATAAACTATGTGTCTGTCATGACGGCCACTTGAGCTACTACGTCAAGCTGGATTGCCCCAAAAAAGGATACAGAATTCAGGTCCAACAGTCTCAAACCTAAGAGACTTCGAATGGATATATCAGGAGATAATGTGTATCCCCCTTTTGCGTCCCAGAAACCAAG
Organism: Monosporascus cannonballus; assembly: GCA_004154925.1. Lineage (NCBI taxonomy): Eukaryota > Fungi > Ascomycota > Sordariomycetes > Xylariales > Monosporascus > Monosporascus cannonballus. The sequence goes on from QJNS01000095.1 coordinate 108,670, forward strand.
GGGCAAGGGCCTTTCGTGGATATATAGGCGCCTTCACCTCCTAGGCTGCCCCTTCTGCGTTTCACTCTGTACTTCACCCTTCTCCATGACGGGATATATGCTTATATGAGCAGTGCCGCAACAATGTTAACAGTAACAACTTCGAAATCCTGCTATTAGATCACGTCGTCAATAAGGCAACCACGCCAATACACCTGCTATTACCTGTGCTGAATACATAACCTTACAGGTCATAACAACGGCTTCGGGTTCGTTACAATCAGGTCAAAACGTCGCCAAGAGGGTCAGCACGCTAATATGGCCATTGTCTTCTCCTATCCTGCCTAGACGCCTGTTACATGCTTCTCCTGGTTAGCAGCAACCACACTTACGCAGTTACTATCTCCTTTTAAGCTAGCAAGCTGGCTCTCCATCTAGCTCAAGTTAGAAAGCAGCTTGGAGTCGTATCGTTAAATGAATGGAGCGCCGACGAAGCAGTGGCCAACCACGGCTCCTATCTCCTCCTTTTATAGCTAGCTAGGTCGTACATATTCCCTTATCAACAGCAACGAATTTGGAATTGTTGCTATCAGTTAACTGCATCGCCGAGACGGCAAGCATGCTAACGTAGTCTCCTTTGTGCTAGCTGGCTACCTGGTAGTTGGTTATTCCATGCTTCACTGGCGATAGTGGCAAAGCTCAGAGTCGTCACTAAATAAATACTGCATCGTTGATAAACCAGGTACGTTGACACAGCTACCGCTTTCTTCGTGCTGACCTCGCTTGCTGTTACATATCTGCCCGGGTTAACATCAACGACTCCGTACTGATTAGTCTTAACTAAATGCATCGCCGATAAGGCAAGAGTGCATAAACTTACTGGTACAGGCGAGATAACAGGGAAGCTGTTCCTCAAGCTGGCCTACCGCCTGTTCTCCGGCAACGAGCACACGAAGCTCCACAGCGAGAGTATGCACTCGCCCAGCAGCAACGCGGAGAACGGGACCGCCGCCGCCGCCGCCGGCCGCGGCACGAAGAAGCCCCTGAACAGCCTCCTGGACGACGACGATATATCCCCGACGAAACTCCGGGACCTGCAGCTGAAGCACCCGGGTCTCGTAGCGGCTCCCAGCACCAAGCTGGAGCTGGAATCCATGCCCGGCGAAACCTATTCGCCCCGGGAGGCCCATATACTCCCTCCTTGGACCAACTACTTCTGGTCCGTATATGGAAACAAGATGCGGGTGTGCCGGGCGGGCGTCATATCCTTGGTGTAGATAGTGAAATAGCAAAAAGTGCCAAAAATCGAATAATCACGCCATCACCCAGGCAGTCAGAAAACCAGATGGAAAAAAAGGTTGAAAATCGAATAGCGGGGGGCACATACGGATATTGCAACTGGTAATAATATCCAGGTAGTCGTAAGTAACGTAACTGTTATCTATGGCTGGAGTCTGGTTGACGAATTGCAACAATAAGAATTAGAGATACTGTTAAGTTATATGCGAAGGCAACGTGTAGTTGTTCATTGTCGGCTCTTAAAAGGTGCAGCTATAGCTGGTACTTCTTGTAAAGTGGCTCTAGATGTTATTTAGAGAAGGAATTATGCAATTCAGTATTTAGTCATTAAGGTGCCAGTTCGAATACTGCGGCTTATGAGATTTTCTTCCAGAGTTCGATCGATTTATGTAATCGCACGCTTTTTCGTAACAGGACCCTGAGCTCCTCACGACTCGTCTGCCGTAACAATTTGCGGCAAGTCATTACGTCTGTCTGCCTACATGGTATTCAACATAATAACATTTTACTATGAAACCCAGGATAGTGCCAGCCGTCGTCATTACCTTAACGGACCCGTGGTCCACCAGTTAATCGCAAAGCCTGGCTATACCTTCGAAAAATGCCGCGCTCGCAGCTATATGCCTCTTTCTCAAATCCGACATAGAAAGTGGTGTCCTATTCCGCAGTCCTCCTCCACAGATCCCGCATCTGGATGAAACCGGGAATACTGGCTAGAGCACCGATGGCCATCTCGCTCAGGTAGCCTTTCTCCAGACTCCAGTGGACAGTGAGCGGAGCCCAGGCCGCGTTTCGCACGACGCTCTTACGCCATGTCTCCATCCACTCGCGCTCCTCCAGCTCGACCTCGGCGATGGTCTTATCCCCGATGCGCTCCTTCGCACTGCGCTGGCTGCGCTTGTGGAGGTCGTAAACGAGCCTCCCCAGCTCGATGCCTACGAAGCCGCCCCAGAAGCGCGCGCTCCAGCGCGCAACCTTGGCCTGGGTGGCAGGGGCCAAGCCCAGCACCCCCTTGGACGAGAGGTACGCGCCGTTCTCGAGCGACTGGAAGACGACACAGGCGGTCAATTGCGCCCAGGCGATAGCGGTCTCGACCATGTCCGTCTTGGGCTGCCCGTCCCGTTCCTGCGACTGGCGCCACTTGAAAATGAGGCCGCGGGCCCAGAAGTACATGTTCAGGAGACCCCATAGTCGCATGAACGTGCGGACGTCGCTTAGCAGGACGCTGAAGGCCCTGAGGCGCTTAGCTATCTCGAGGATGACTGCGACGCTCCGAGATGGGAAGGCCTTGGAAGAGAAGACGAGGGTTGCCGAAGGCGGGAGAGCATCTGCCGCTTTCAGGAGTCGCTCCGCACTGCGTTTGATGGCAGGCCCAGTTGCGGACTGAAGCACGGATGCGCCCAAGCGCGAGGTGTAGCAGAGGAACAGCAGGATGGTGTCGATGCCGGAGGGGGTCTGGAGACAGCGGTGTAGGTGGGCAAGGAAGGCGTCAATGTTAGATGGGGCTGCGTCGATGAGGTCCATAAGAGGCAGCGGTTTCGCTTGTGGAATCGGCGCACTCGACATCGGGACGGGCTCCCCGGATGGGAGATCCGTGGTTGGCGGCGCGATTTCCGTCGAGTCCATGATGTCGCCTGTCTCTCTCTATTGCCGCCAATCCTTCCAACGATGCAGGAATTTAGAATCAATAAGTTGTAGGGTAGTGGAGCTGCAATCTCAATCTGCGAGGAGGGATGCGGTCAAGGCCAATCCGGGAATTCGCATTAAGAATTCCCGACGATCGAGAACATTGGGTCACCGCCTGCGCCCGTACTCAATCAACGAGCAGTGAGGAAGGACAGCTGCCGCGCAATCGAGGAGGTGGGCGGATATTGCTAGTACCGGCCTCAGGCAACGATCGACAAAAATGTCAAGCGTAGGTGCATAAGGCTAATGATGCGAAATCCAAACGAAATCAATTGGCTTTATTGACCTATATGGGGCAGTACGAAGTAGGATGTGATGGAAGTTAAGTTGTTGTTTACTTGTCTGTAGGTGACTTGTAAGCCGGATATTGGGCATTGATTACTTGGAACCTCGGCACTTCCGATTAGAAGAGAAGGGGGGAAATAACGTATGTACCTTACATATATGGAGAGCTGCATGTAAGGCCTGGTAGGCAATAATAAGCGAACCCCGACTCTGGGGTTGGTGTGGTAGCGGCTGCCAAGACAATGGGGTCGTGCCGCAGCAGCTACTTTTCGCTCTAATGCGCAGGTTTAGGAATTTATTAGACTCACAGCCAGTGAAGTTTCAATTCCCATATATTACATCTTGGTTACAATGTGTGTGCTCATGGAGAATCCACACAACATAGCCACTGATTTTGAACCAAGCTATACGGACACAGATTGATATCCACTTCGGAGCTTGTAAAACCTTCAAACATACACTCGTAAATAAACCCCGTGTCACTCTCTTTATATAAACAACATATCTCTAGTCCTGACCACCTGTGAATACCGATCTTCAGCGCCTGAACCTTATGGTAATTAGACAACGCAAGGCCCTCCAGCCCAGCCTTATGTAATCCAAAATGTCCCCTCAGACATTGCAATGCGGCTACTTACACTTATCGCAGGCGCAAGCACAGAACATAATGGGCGGTTGAGCGTTCGTACGTTTAATTGAGTCGCATACCAAGCGCTGGTTACAATCCCGCCTCAGGAGCTGAAGTCACCAGGAACCGAAGAATATATCAGCCCTGGGAAGCATCTTTGCCTTTGCCGGTTGCTCAAAGGTGGGCGAGGTAGAGCACGTAGGTAGATGAGGCCGTAGAGGGGAAGTCCATCATAAAAAAGGGTACACCCGTAAGATGACATCCAGACCGTAACGCCCCAATTCTGTGGGCGCAAAGTACAGTAATGTACATAGTCTTTGTGCACGTCTTGAGACATATTCACCGGTGGCTTACGACCATTTCTTACAAAGTTCAGTAGATGGCTATCGATCTGCCATCATATTTCTAACGGCGTGGAAACAGTCCGGCTCCAGCTTCTCCCTCAGTTCCTCCCTAGTCAACCAGTGGAAATCCTGGTATCCCATCGCGTTATCCCTAAGGTCAGCTTGACCGGCCATGATCCTGCCCTTCAGGAAGAACACTTTCTCTCCCCGCTTCTTGAGGGACATGTCTTCGTTGAATTCAGGGTGCGAGACCATGTGGGCGACAGGGACACGGCCTACGATCCAGGTGTTCATATTGACACCAGCTGTGGACTCCAGCACCCGCGCTGCCGTCTGTTCAAATAATTAATCAAATGAGACCTTTAGTAAGGGTGCAATACAGGCTTCACAAACCTCGTGGAGGTGTTCATCCGTAGGCACATCCCCATTGGGGAATTGCCATTTTCCGTCCTTGCCCTGGACAACCAGGTACAGGGTCCTGTCGAGTTTGCGGTCTAACCTCCTGACATCATTTGTCTTGTCGGCCTCCGTGATTCTATCCATGGGGCGCTCAACGGGAACGATCTCGTCGGGGTCCGCTTCCTCTCCATCTTCGGTAACGCGGTTCTCGGCGTCCTTGAGCAAGATATCACGGATTCTCTCTTCGTTGCTAAGGGTACTTCCCACGAGCAACTCGTCGTTCCACGCATTTCTGCCCTTGGCATAGTATCTTCCTAGTTCCTTGGCGGCTATCTTCCCTCGCTCCTCGAACTTGATCCGCCAGTCAAGATCGGCAGCGGTATCCTTCTTGAAGAACAGCGTGTGCCGGAAAGGGAGCACTAATCTCTCGTTTAAGCGCTTCTGGTAGAAGAAGAAAGCATTTTCGAAGGGTGTGAGAGCGCGCGTGAGTAGAGGCGCTCTGGTAAGAATGATGCCTCCTCTTATGCGGTACTCCTGTCTTCTAGGAGACGTGATAGGAGGATGTGGCTCTGACTGGGTGGGTTTGAGGTGATGGGCTTCGGCTCGAGTCGCATCTTCTGTGGCGGCAGAGTAAGCACGGACATAGAACTGCGACGTCCTACAACTGGCACATATTCTAAGTTGTGGCTGTCCTAGCGAATTCGTATATCAGTGTCATTCATGTATAACATGCATGGCGACGGGAATGGAAGGCAAGAAAAGGCAACCCACTTCTGAATAACGCAGCAGCTGAGTTGCCGGTTCTGCTCGCCGCCGCCATGCTCCAATGCCGTCGCTGCCTACTCCTACAACAGTATTGCTGCTACACTCAAGCCAGTGAGTAACCAATGACGGGGAACTTAAGGTCGTCTTCGCGGGGCTTCGGTTGCTGCCACGGGCACGAGTACGGAAGTAGGAGATGGCGCTGGTCTTGAACTTTTTCTCTGCTAAGACATCGCCAAGACGTACCTTGGCACACACACTCAAGAAAGTGGAGCTTGATCGGCTTGGAAGTCAACTTGGCACAGCCTCGAGCCCGAGCCACGCCAGCCACAAAGCCGGGGACGACGGGGCTTTGCAATCAACTTGCATATTAAATATGGGGACGTATGTGTACCTACATTCTAGCAGCGCAGGTCAGGTACCTGCTTGTGTACCTGTATGTACAAACAGCAGCCTTAAAGGGCCCCTGGGCGGCCGATGGCCTATCGAAGTCTCTTCCCGGAGGTATCCATTAACGGATAAGAGTGGGCCGAGAGCGTATCATTATCTTAGCATGACAATGGGTTGGAACCGTTATTAGGTCATGCCCAGGCTGATTACTTTCCCTACCACCGACTTCCAATTCCTTCAAAACACCTACCTAGTATACGTACGCAAAATGCAGCGTGAAGGTTAACGCAGGGGTCCCACTATGCCATCTTCTTGCTTCCACGACCCTCCTATTAGGACCCTACCGACATCTCCGTCTTCATTGATCGCCGCCTACATGGGCGCAATCCTTCGCTCATCAAACCTTGACTACTGACATTAGCCATGGCATCGCAGTTCTACTGATCAGTGAAATCAAGAAGGTCTTAGGTACTCGAAGCCGCACCCATAGCCGCATCCCGCTACAGTATTCGACGATGCGTCCTTCAGGCTGTGATGCCGGCCTGTGTGCGCCACCCAGCTTAGCCGGCCCATCGGCCGCGTCGACTCTGTTATCGCTGAGTCCGTTCATCCTCACGTTTATCGGTGTTTCGACCGTGGTCCTCCGTAACATATTTCCTCAATTATCCCGGGTACAGAATTCGCGGGATGGCGAGGACCACTTCCTACCATCCGATGCTCCGTTATCTCTCCAGCAAGCGCATGCTGAACATGGAGCCAAGTCTCCCAGAAGACAGGTCGCCGCCGCCACCTTTGCCACCACCGTAGGACTTGCGGCTGTTTTGGGCGAGTTGATCTTGTGCGAAATATCCGAGCTGGTCGACCCCCACGCTCGAACTGTCGCATTGCACATCACCGTTCCCACCTTGCTATTCCTACTGGTCGTGTTGATTCCCTTCTTAGAGTTGCAATCTTTAGTCGCGGGCTCTGGGTGGTCGTTCCGGAGAAGTGCCAAGGGGAAAATGCCCAGAGTTGCCTGGTTACTTCAGTTTGCTGTTTTCGGACTTTGGCTGTTTGCCTTCTGGTCGCTTGGGAATCTCGTTCCTGTCGGCAGTGAAGTCATGTCGCACCCCACTTCCAAAATGTCAAGACGGGAACCGGAGATACCCAACAGCCTAGAACGGGCCTGCCTTGAGCGAATCGGTGTTATTGGCATCTCACTCATGGCCCTGCTCTCCGGTTTTGCGTCGGTTTCTGCGCCATGGCATACGTTCGGCAGTCGAGCTTCGCGGCGACCTGTTACGGAATCGGATGTTGCCCGGAAACAGGCTGGACTCGATGCCGCAAACGAGATGCTTCTCACGAAACGCCATCGTCTACAGTCTCTGCAGCGCAAGGTCGCTGACACCTCCTCTACCCACAAACCGGGTTACCTGACAAAAGTCCTTGGTACCTTCATAGGTGACAGCGATCAAGCCGAGATTCGCAGCTTGCGTCTTGAGATAGCCGGCCTGGAAGCCATGGAGGCGAACCTGGCTTCATCTTTAGCCGTCCTTCGTACAAGGCAAGCGAGCTCCGCTCGGGCAGCGACGCCCTTGGGGAAGCTCCTCTTGATACCTACCCATGCCTTTAGCATTTACTGCATATACCGCATCGTCGCGACGACTCTGACTACTCTGCGCCGGATTTATTACCCGACGACCTCGTTTTCCTCGTCGGATCCCATCAACCGCTTTCTGGGGCTCCTTGCCAAGCACTGGGACCCCAAATTAGACCAGATTGCCTGGGCAAGACAGATTTCCTTCTTGCTTTCTGGCTTCATCCTTGCGGCAAGTGCAAACAGTGTGCGCCAGACGCTTCACTTGTTTGCCAAATGGACACCGGGATTATTATATCAGGCGCAGGCGAACCTAGCGCTACTTGTCGGCCAGATTACCGCCATCTACGTGATCTCTGCGGCGCTACTGCTCCGTAGCAATCTGCCAAAGGAGGTCGGTAGTGCTGTTGGCGATGCGTTACAGAGCGCGTTGGAGCCGGGTTTCGTGGATAGGTGGTTTGAAGGATGGTTTCTTCTCGCGAGCATAGTGACTGCGGCGGGTATCTGGCTCGGCAGGAAGATCGGCGAGCTGGGCGAGGACTGGGATGATGTCGAAATGGAAGAGATGGGCCAAAAAAGATCATGATACTATATACCCTAATATATTTCACGTTTATGTTAAAATGACTTCCACGGCGCCAACGCATAAAAATGAAACTCGGCTCCGGTTCTGATGGAATATATGACATCTCAGAGAATAAAGAGAGTCCTCCCGGATATAGCTCCCTTGCCCCCTATGTAGGCATATCCTCTACCATCGGTAGCACTTGTCCGCGTATCGTGCCAACAGTCGGCGTATCAAAAGCGCGTTTCCTTGGCCATAAACGAGTTCTACGCTCTTCTGCCCCTAGGACATCGCTGCGCCAAGTTTAACTTAGGTCCCTTATCTTGGTAGCATGCCAAACGGGATACGGGGCCAACTATATATGGCTTCCTGTATCTTCTCCCTGTGCCTGTAACAGATGGAAAGCGTTGTTAATGTGGATTAAGAGAGGGGCGCGGGCGCTGAACGACGGACGAATCACGGAAGCAAAATAAAGAGACCGGGTGTGTCAAACTGGGAGTTGACGCGAGTATATAAGACGGTCATCTCGATAGCTCGCCCGAAGAACGGCGCGTCTGTCAGACATGTATCCGAGCAGATTGGAGAATCGGCAGGGCTATTCCGCTAGGTGGCGGTGCGGAAAGAAATCCTCGAAATAATTATTGGGCGAGTAATCGCCTAACGTAAGATTGTGGCCGTTGAGTTCCTAGCCGTCGTCCATGCTGTCTACCAGAAAGTAGGCGGTAAGTCACCGAAACCGCTCATAATAGGGGCAAAGAAACTGAGTCTCAGCTACGTCGAGACTCACCGGAGTGGGCACTACGAACCCGCCCTTCCTAATATCGAAATCCAAGCGACCTTCCGCTTCAAGCCCCGGGCTAAACATCCTGTTGATACGTGTATGAGATTGACCGTTAACTTGCTATTGATGGTGCTCGTTCTTAGGGAGCATTGAATCTGATACGCCCGTAATACTAGGTTTCCATGCCATTTCCCACAACCTAGTTCTAGGACCGAGTTCCTATGGAACTGGCTCGTCTTCCACATCTGTATGCCGCTGTTTCTGCTTCGACAACATTCATTCGTTTCGGTCATGGTTGATAGCCCTCTATTTAACCGTTTCCGGGAGACGTAACTCCAGGAACCGAGCTGCGAGTTCCCGTGCTTTAGACATTATGCTTCATATATTTTGGACTCGTGTGCATTCCTGCAAGCGTGGGTAGTTTGACCCCTTTCGAGGCCACTTCCACTACAACAAAGCGGTGGCTACCGTCACCCCTATAAAACCTATTATGCTGTAAGCCGGTTGCCGTGACTTTTGAGCCGAACTCAAAGCAGGTATCACGTTGAAAGGACTGCCGTCGTTTTGGCCAAAGTTTGGCAGCCCATCATCAGGCGTGCCCACGTCAAGTGTCGCAGAAGGTTGTGCACTTTCGTTCCTTGTTTCAGAGGGCTGCGTGTTCTGTGCCGTCGTCGTGACTGGTGATGTTGCGAGTATGCTGCTGGGTGGTGCTATGGTGGTAGGTTCCGTCATTGTGGTTGTGGGTTGCGGTAACGATGTCTGGGAATCACTCGTGGTCTCTCGCCCTTCTGTTGATGTTGTTGATGTTGTTGATGTTGGTGGGTTTTCAGGTGTGGTGCTTGTGCTTGTGCTGAGCAGGGATGTGGTGGTATCCTCACTCGTAGTAACAGAGCGTGTTGTCGTGGATGGTTGGATAGTTCTTGTGACAGTCGTTGTTGCCTGGCCACCGGGGCATAATGATCCAATTAAGTCTCCTGACAGCGTCAACCCAAGAAGAGATTTTGGATTGACTTCTACGCCGGGACAAGAGCTCTCGACGAAAGCTTCCACCCTATTCAGTCCTCGCACACAGCTAAGAGAACATTGACTTCCAACTATGAAGTCGTTCACAGTGCAACCCGGAATAGTCGCTGAATAAGCCTTGATGCACGTGGATGGCACAATATTTGACGTGATGATCTGAAAATTCGCAAGGGACAGGGCCGACGCGACTGCAGAATGACCGAGTAAGTGCGCAAAGAGGAGCGGTCGCCATAGTGACCGCTGTCGCCAAGTCATTTTTGATGCGAACCAGTCTGAAACCTATGCACCAATGGGCCTTCATATATCGAACTCCCACCAGCTGGACCCAGGAGTTGATGAGAATCGATACTTAATCAAACACACAGCTGGAAGTTTCAGGCCGCAGATCACCCCACGAACCGATAGCTACCCGGACGGAATATCGAGAGCCGATCGTGAAGCACTTAAAAACGGTGGTGTTATCTCGATATCGTAGGCTATCGGCAGAGTGTAAGTAGGTGGAGTGCCCCGAAACGTGGGGTGTATCAAGTCGCCGTCAATGATGGGATTCCGGTGTATTCACCCAATGATGAACGTCCGGGAGCACTGGCAACTGTCTGGACCGAGTCAATGCGATGGTTCCTTTCGTCGTCTAATGCACCCCCTGCTGCAGTGATGAGACCAAGCCGAGGAGACTTCGTCCCGCAGATGCCAATTCGATCCGAACCAATTCTGATGTGCTCTCTGTAGCAAAGGGCAGCTCGACGCCCAGAACAAGAAAAGATACCGAGAAGAAATACGGCTGAGTAGTTCGTTGAATGACACGAGCGAGTGACTGGGATCCACTCCAGGCGAAGCTATCAAAAACAAATCGACGTGATGCTATGGGAGTTTGTGTGGATCAGTCTTTCGACATTTAAAAGACAAGTAGAACTCGATAGGTGAATAGATAATACCGCACAGCGATGCATACAAAGAAGCGAACGAAGCGCGGCTCCTCGATGAATTAAGTAAAGAACCTTAAGCGGCAAGAGTGACCGCAGAATTGGCTATGAAGCAATTACGACTTGCAAAGAAAGTAAAGCTGGGTAAGCGGAAGGACCAGGAGTGAGAAAGGCACACTTGCCAAATCGCGCTTGGATGTCCCTACCGGAACTCTTAACCGAAGGGAACTCCTATTACGTAGTCATCAAATTCTCTCCCAGCATTAATTCACAGGAGTCCTCATCCCATTTCGTCACCTCCCTTCCTTGCACTTAGTCGGAGAGTCTTAAGTTCCCCAACGGCCGATGATGGATGACGCCGCTCTACGTGGTAAGACGTCAGGGACGCCCTAGCTAAGCCTCGCAACCCTTTTTTGCTAGCCAATTAAAGTTTGAAACACGTCAACCTCCTCGTAGCTATCGTCTCAGGTTGTTTTCCGAATGGTTAAGATAAAGAGGAGAGATCCGTGTTTGTTTTTGGACGGCGGCAAGGGCGAAGACGAAACGAAACAGTTGTGCGTTTGATGTGCCCCTTAAGTGACCCATATAAGTAAGTTGATTGGCCATCATGGTCAGTCAGCCTTTGACGTCTCAGTGGGGTGCATATGCACGTACTACTGTGTACAAGACCTGTCAGTGCCCTATTAAGACCTGGGGTAAGTAGAATATTTATTTTATCCTTATAACCGGCATAGCTGTTGACGACATCACAGCACTTATTAATAATATTTTGACGTATTTTCCTTTACTTGTATCTAGAATTGCGCTTTGTCTGGGATGAGATGTGGACAAGCAAAGGGAAACCGAAAGCTTCGTTTCCCGTGAGACTTGACGCAGACCTAACTTATTGGGTGATCGCACACAATTGGTTGCATATCCTAATGTACCCAGTTTCGACTGAGTCATTCGCCGACGATGCCAACCAAACTACTGTCCATCTTGAGGGGCTCACTCTTCAGCAGTCACTTGACTACGACACTGAGCTACGATGGTTTTATTGGTTCTGCAAGTATTAAGGGTGTACAGTGATAGCTGAGGAAGCAGTGAGATAGTCTTCGCGAGTATTCTATTTAAACCACCACTTAGCCTGGAGTTCAATCGAGTAAATACCCACTCCATCTAAATGTAGGCTGAGAGCCCTGCGCCTCGAGGCCACTACAATTCGTACAACACCGAGAGATCATTGATGGTTGTTAATATCTAGCATTGTAGGTTATCTGCGATAAAACCTAAGTTCACAAGACTGCTACTTCCGATTACCATTCGGGGTAGACTGCAACCTTGTGATAATGAATCCAGCAGCCCAGGATCACGTCGGGACCAGAGTCCTCGAAACCCTCGAGAACACTCCCTTCGCTTCTTCGTCATTGAAACAGCTGTCAGGGGGCACTGCGAATTACATATACCGTGCCACCCTAGCAGCACCTCTCCAGGATGGTACGACAGAAGTCCTCGCAAAGCACGGAGAAGATTATGTCAAAGACAGCCCGGACTTCAAGTTGACCCCCCTACGTTGTGTATGAATCACTATACACGGCTTGATAAACACGATCACTTGACTAACCGATTAAAGCGTGTCGAGAAGGAGTGCCTGAAATCACTCTCAGACTTAGCTGTCATTGGCGAGACAGACCCAGGCGACGAATTCCGCTACACCGTCAAGACACCCAGGGTATTTTATTTCGACGAGGGAAGCAACACTCAAATCCAAGAATACTTGGCCCAGGGCACGGACCTAAAGACGTACGTACTAAAGACGTACCCAGCGCACACCAACGAATCGTCAAGGCCCCAATGCTACCAGCTCGGGAAGGCCTTGGGCAGGTGGCTGCGAAACTTCCACGGATGGTCGGCGCAGCAGCCGGGGTTGCGCCAGACTGTGTCTAAAAACAAGGAGATGCAACAGCTGAAGCAGATGATCAACTTTGGATGGCTGCTGCAGCGCGTTGAACAGTATCCGGCAGTCCTGGGGCAAGCAAGACCCGTCTTCGAAGAGGTCAGAAACATGGCCGCTTCAGAGCTGGAAAGCGAGGACGAACTTCAGATTATACACGGAGACTTCTGGACTGGAAAGTAGGTCGATGTGTGCCACGCCCTATATATATATCACTTTTTCGGCTGACATCTTCTAGCATCCTAATACCAGATGCGCCGATCCAAAGCGACGGTGAGATTCCAGTCTTTGTCATTGACTGGGAAATGGCACAACTGGGAGTCCCTAGCCTGGATCTCGGGCAGATGATCGCCGAGCTGTATGAGCTATGGCTCTACAAGTCAATTGATGCCGGACTCTGGATCATTCAAGGGTTGACCGAGGCATATGGGATCGTCAGCGCCGACTTCGCTTTCCGGATCGCAATCCAGGTTGGCACGCATCTGATCAGCTTTGGCACGTTCGTCCAAGGCTGGGGAAGCCCAGAGCAGGCTGAGGGTGTTGCTCGAACGGGGAGGGATTTGGTTGTTCATGCCTGGAAGCAGGATCGCGCTTGGTTTGAAAGTAGCGATATCTCATGCTTATTTAGTCAGGCCTTGTAGTCACGTAGACGTACGTGTATGATATGGAATAACAAAGCCCTTCATGAAAATTTTCAGGTCTCTGAACAATACTGTCCATTAACCGAGCCCCTGCAATACTGTAAGCTCAGTGGGTGTACGGTTTTTCGAGACCACCTACCAGGTAACTTTGTTTAGGGGTGGGGAGAGCTTACCACTGCACTACTTCTTGTACGAAACTTGAGTCAACTGAAACGAGACCCGTTGATTTGACAGCCAATTATTTTTTTTCGCGACACACCAGTTGAATAATCGCCTACTACGCATCTAAGACGGTAGCAGGCTCAACCCCGGTTTGATGCTTTGAAACTACGATGTTCACTGGCTAAAAAACTCACAAAAAATTCTGTGGTGGTGGTTTAACCATTGAGATGACAATTCCTCCAGGGTCTTCGGAGAACCCACCCCGACGGTGCAATAGGTGCAAAGAAGAAGACGCGACACTGGACCTCCGGGGAGCAGAAAGAGTATGCCCGTAAGCCACACCCCCTTTCTCACCCTCACCCTACTGTAAATTATTCTAGGCAACTAAAAACTCTCTTAATTCGTTTTCCCCTACCGAGTGAATGCTGAGCCTCTCTACAGGTCATGCTTCGCCACCTATGTGGCCTACAAGTCCGTCAAGCGCCTCGAGGTCCTAGAGCGCGAGGCGAGGGGGAAGCGGTTGCCGACAAGGCCGCAGCGGTACCTGCTGGGCCTGTCGTGCGGCCTCTCCTCGACGGCGCTGCTGCACATCATGCACGAGAATGCGCGGCAGCAGCGCGAGCGCAAGCAGCGGCAGCGGTTCGAGCTCCTGGTCGTGCACGTAGCCAACGACGACGAGGACGATCATCAGGACGCTTTAGCAGGTAGTGGTGGCAGTAGCGCGCGCGGCGAGAGCGGGAACCGGAATCGCAACCGTGGCCGGGAGGACTGGCTCGACCGCTACAGGGTCAGGTTCGCGGGGACCGAGATCCGGACGGTCGACCTGTCGTCGGTCCTGGGCTCGCCGGCCGTCGACTGGGCGGCGCTGCCGGACACTGGCACGGAGGCGGACGCGGAGTTGTCGCCCGCGCGCAGGCTCGCGCGCCTGTTCGACCGCCTGCCGTCGGTGACGTCGCGCGCCGATGTCCGGCGGCTGCTGACGCGGCACACGCTCCTCGCGGCGGCGGCGGAGCACGCATGCGACGCGCTGCTGCTGGGCTACAACACAACGTCGCTGGCGGAGCTGACGCTGTCGGAGGCGGCCAAGGGGCGCGGGTTCTCGCTGCCGTGGCAGATCAACGACGGCGCGTTCCCGGTCCCCGGCCGTCTCGACCTCCCCGCCGCCGAGGCGGCCGCGTCGTCTATGCTCGTGTACTATCCGCTTCGGGAGGTGTTCCGTAAGGAGCTCGATTCCTACGCAGCCATCGCGGCGCCGCCGCTCACGGAGCTCCTTCCCCTAAGCGACACGCGCGGTGGCCGCAACGGCGCCGGCGCCGTCGTCTCGCACAAGGACCTCAGCATCGACGACGTCATGGCGCGGTACTTCGGCGAGGTGGAGCAGAACTACCCGTCCGTAGTGGCGAACGTGGTGCGCACGACGGGCAAGCTGAGCCGTGCTGCTGGTAGCGGGGCAGGGGAACAACAGGGCGTTGGTGGCAGATGCGGTATATGCGGCGTGGGGCTCGACAAGTCCGGCGACGACCGGTGGAGGGGGGAAATCGGCGAGGAGATGAACGGGACGGGGGAGGGATGGAGGGGAAGCTTATGCTACGGATGCGAGAGGTCTACACGTGGATAGCGCATAATGACTCAGTGAATGGACAACACGCTATGTGACCGCCTGCACTGCCGTTTACTTTTTGGATCCCGCTGTCCTTTCGCCTCTATATACCGGTCCCTATTCTACGCCTCTGCACGAACTGAAATGCAACGTCCAATATACCACAGACCTGCAAAAACAAATATAACATAGTGGAAGGAACCCTCGCTCCTTCGGTCCGTCTTTCGGATAGTACGTCTATATTCAAACAGGGCTTATTTGCTTTCGCTCCTCTATTCAGTGCCTCGCTACGCCTTATCCAACACCGAGGACGGCAAGATTCTCTGCTCGACCACGCGCATGAGTTTGTTGGTCTGCTCCGCCAGGCTGAGCGTCAGGATGGTATGGGGTAATATCCTAGCGAGGTGGGGCAGGAAGCCCTTATATATGGCGAAGAAGCCCTCGGTCTTTATTGTCTTGCCTAGGCAATCGAAAACACCTTTGTACAGGTTGCCGTGTTGGTTGTACAGCCGTGACATGATGGTGTCTATCACCGGATCAGCAAAGTCTCCATGCATAACGTCAAGATACTTCCAGAGACTTACCTGGGGGATGCATAACGCAGCAGACAACAAAGCCCGACACGGTACTGCTGGCCAGGTGGAGCGGCGCGCCCTCCTGCATGCCTAAGTGCCGCATGAGCCTCCTCTTGGCGAAGAAGTATGTGGGCAACTGCACCGAGCTGCCAAAACCCGTCCTTATCATCGCCGCACCCACGCCTCTATACAACCCGCTGAAGCCCTCCGCTTTGTAGATTTGGGTCGTGCCGTCGAGCGCATTGCGATACTGATGCTGGGTTCCGACCGGTAAGAAGGGAGAGTAGCTCTGCAAGCGCGTCTTCACCAGGAAGAACGGGCTCCCGGCAGCGGCGCCGATGATGCCCGAGGTCGCGCCACAGAACATGTTGATACCGAGGTTCTGCTTCGAGCCGTCGCGAAGGAGCAGCGTGGCCAGTCCATTGCGCATCGGCTCGTAGAAGCCCAACCGACACCCGTTGAGCAAGACCTGATAGACGTACGCGCATCCGAGGCCGCGGTATATCCCACGCAGCCCCTCGTTCCGGATGATAACACCGACGCCGTGGAAGGGGCCTCTATAGTGGTGCGGCTGGTGGCCTTTGGATTGAAGCTCGCCCTGGAGTTGCATCCTGGTTCGCAGCCGTGGCGTCAGCTTCGGCGTTTTCGAGTTGGGAGTAGACACGACATCAATGGAAGGCATTGACGGCTCACATTCACGGGCGCGCCATGGGCACATCATCGCGAGGGGAGAGCGCGTACCTGATCTTGACCGTCTCGAAAGGGTGCGTGGCCGTGACAGCACCGCAGGCGGCTATACCGCCTGCTATGAAGGCACTGAAGCTTGATGTCAGTTCGATGCGAACCTCTCAGCATTTCCCACTGCCTATTTTTGCTATGCTTACCCAGTCGTAGTGGACATCTCACCACTCCAAGCTGCTGACCCTTCTGGCCTCTAGCTCGTCTCTTGATTTTGTAGCCAGGCACGCAGGTACTGAAGCTCGCGTATCTAAGAGTATAGACTGGAGAAGCTACCCTAGGTAGGTATGAGAAGCTTCAGTGTGACGTCCGGTTCTGCGCTCGGAGTGGTTGAGAGGTGTAAGGACAATGGATCACCCTCTCATTTTCATACCAATGGAATGTGAAGGCTCACAATTTCTTTTTTTTATACCGCCGCTGCACAATGACGGCGGTGGTAATAAAAGAGTAAGCATTTGGGTGTATGCTGTCAGGGAGAATTCCCTCCCAAAAGTCCGAAGTCGGTGTATTGCCATAGGTCGCTAACTGATCACTAGCAAACTACTAACAAGTTGAGTATCTATACCGGCTATAACCGGCTCTCCGGCGCCCGCCTACGGGGTACCCGGAACATAAGCGTAGGGACATGTATGTACATACCCAGGGAGGGACTAAATCTTATACTAAGTGGGCATAGATCGGCTGGGACGGAGGTTATACTAACTATCCCGGAGTTACCTAACACACACCCGGTACATAGATAAGTTCATATACCTACCTAGTAGGAATATGGGAGGCTTACTAATGCATATCATCTAGCCCTGCTCAGCTAAATGGTTCATACTGAGATGTATTTCTAGGGGATACCTATCCGTAAAAACACATTATTTAAGGAAGACTAGCTCTAATAGGTATCATAAAGCGAAGTCTATTGTGGAAACTGGGGTCTCTCCTTCGTAAAGGTCCCAAAAATGCGTTTGATAATGATTAGAAGACAATAACTGTATGAAGAGTCTCACACGCCAAACAACATGCAAAGCCATGATCCATTAAGAACATCTTTAAAACCCGGGTTATTCACCCGAAGATTCAGTTACTGACCGTGTCGGTATAACACACACTGCCTCATCACGAGTCAGTTTCGAGATGTCTCTTCATACACTTGATATCCCGCGTTACGAGTAGCTCAGATGACACGTAACGTCCTGTTCTCTAGCTGCTTCCTACCGCCCCCTACAAGTCCGGTTGACATATATATAGTCGAGTCGCTGCTAGGTGACGTAAGAGAAAACGCGGCCCGGCCTGCCTATTCCAGTCTCAACCAGCACCTCAGACCGTATACAGAGTCCGAGATAGAGTTCGGATGCCGTCTT
This sequence comes from Monosporascus cannonballus, assembly GCA_004154925.1. NCBI lineage: Eukaryota > Fungi > Ascomycota > Sordariomycetes > Xylariales > Monosporascus > Monosporascus cannonballus. Next base: position 126,311 of record QJNS01000095.1, read on the forward strand.
GGTCGGGTCAGTGTGAGAACACTGGCAGCGTTGGCTACAGTTTGCCAAGTGTTAAGTCGCCGACGACATAAAGTGTTGATGTGCGACATTAGGAGCATTGCTGCATTTGAGGCGAGGCGGTGGTCAAAAATGCATTGCCATATTGTTACCGAGTCCATCGGCGCAAGTAATGCATGCATCGGCCCCCCGCCGTTGACGAGGGAATTCGGTGTGCGTGAAAATCGAGTCGACCTCATGTCGCTGTCCCAGCTTGCGCGGCAGCATTTAGACTGCTCATTCCGGGCCGCCTAGAGCTATCCTCACTCACACGCGCAGGATTGCCATCAAAGACCCACGGCCCGGCATCATTCCGTGGAGTCAGCGGGCCTTCCCTGATACCGATGGTGGGATTGCCCTCTGGCGAAGGCGTTCGGGCGCCTCGAGGGGAGGCCAATAACGCTGCCGAGCATCCAGCGCTGGTGGTACGGAAGGCCGAGTTCGGGATTGGAACGGGGTCCGATGATGCGTACCTCGAAGGAGTCTCCCGCCCGAGTGTCGCAGGATCGATATGCACTGTCAAATCACCGACATCCATACCACCATGCGATGACTCGGGAGTGTCTCTATCACTAGCGTGGGCCCCGGACGAAGGCGCATCCGTATCTATCAGCTGAGGCATTGATTGCTCGAGCCTCTCTTCCTGTGCATCTTCCATGCCAGAGTCGAGTTGCTGCCATTCATCCGAGGGCTCGTCTACCTCAGCGTCCAAGTCTGCAGCAGCGCGACAATTTGGACAAATGAATATGGGAGCAGACGGCCCTATCAACAATCCCCGAATACATTTGTAGTGCCAAGTGTGGGAGCAAGGTGCAACAAAAAGCGATTGGCAAGGCTACATGTAATCATTAGTACAGCAACCGGGCAGATCTCAAGAGCTGTCTTGATGAGGTAATGCAACACATACGGCGATGGCATTCAAACATATCGAACAGTCTTGTGCGTGTGACGCTGTCGATGCAGCCGAGGTCATGTTTCGCAGGAGTTTATGAGTTGCCACACTGCAAAGAAAGGCAGGTTAGATCTTGCACCCTGAATCAGGCGATCAAAAATTCTTCACACTCGCGAAGGAGGGACCTCGGCGGACCGAGGAGGCAAGAGTGTGATGGGAAATCAAGGGTGACGTACTTGAAAGAGTTGGGCTTCGCCTGCCAGCCTCGGTTGAGCTCGATTCGCATCTTTACGCAGCGGTATATCATCTCCTCTCCGCCCTTGAAATCTATTCCTAACTGTACTATGTCGCCGTCGTTGATGGGGAAAGGTTTCGATTCGGTGCCTGGCGCGCTCAGCCGGATATGGTTAAGGAATGTGCCAGATGAGCTCTTGACATCCCTGATATACCATTTGCCATCCTCAAACCAGAATTCACAATGCCGCCGGCTGACGACTTTGCTCTTGAATCCGACAGGGGCGGCGGATGGAGCATTTGCAGGAATGGGTGTGTGGTTCTCTCGCTCCGAGTAACGGCCAACCTTGATAACTTCCTTTCCAGTTGGTAAGGTGCGCGACATAGGGGTAAAGGACAGAGAGGGCCGGTTCGACCGGGGGTCGTAGAAGGCCGAAAAGCGAATGCTGGGTAACATTTCAGGGGACGGATCGCCCGTAGTTGCTGAACGTGTCCGCGTCATTGCTGTCTCAAACGCGTGGTCTCCCAGATCAGGCACAGTCCTCGATCTGGAGAGTGGCTCGGCGGTGTTTTCCCGGGACTCAATCGGCGGCGGCTGACGCGACGCCCGCTCGAGAGCACCGTCCTGACTATTCGTGGTAGCAAGCAGCTCGGACGCGGGTCCTTCGGAGTTATGAGTGGCTTCAGAGAATAGCGGGCTATCGTGTAAAGCGGTAGTGCTAGGAATAAGGCTCCTCGGGCGGATGGGATTGTGGGGCCGAGGCGATGATGAGGCGGAGGGGGCGGCGGCAATATCGTGGATAGGACGAACGGCGGCAAGTGGCGGCTCACGCGACAAGAGATGACTGTGGGTGTAATTGCGAATGTTGATGAAATCTCGAAGTCTACTGCCCCGGGTGGACGAGGTGGCAAGCGGCAAGGATGTGCCTGGTGACGAGGGTGCAGGCTGAGTGAACATTGATCAATCAATTAATTAAGAAGTAAATGATGTAACAAAAGACTAGAAGAGCTGAATGGGGTGATGCTGTCGTAATTCGTAGGATTTTCTGCAGTATGTATGTAGATGGATAGATTATTGTAAGATAACGGGTTAAGGCAATAATCAATGCAGGATTGCTATTACGGTTATTTTTTCGGTAAAGCGAACACCGCCTTAATACTTAATGGGCAAGCACTTACCTAGGTCAATGCAGGTACCGAGCTTACCTGCCTACTTTACACGCATACATATTGATCACCCCGACCGATGTGTATATAGCAAACGGGATCCCCTTAGCACTCGGCTGAGATTCTAGTGTACTGATTACCACTTGGGGGAACACATTGGCTGTTGATTTTCTGTTGGCGACGCTCAATATTGAATGCGTAGATACCTTGGTAGGCATGCCAAGGGGGAGGAAGTCCGCTTTAAGTATAAGGGAGAATCGTGTAAATGGGTACTTACCTATAGGGTAAGAAGATGTTGTTAAGAATCCTGCTAAGCAACTTATGGCAGCCTTTGTATCTGATTTTATGCATGTAGCTCATTGCACAGTTGATTTGGAGACAATAAAAGCGCAGTAGCGTAAATAGAGAGAAGCCCTCACCTATGGGGCACCCCGACTGCACGATACTCGGATGAGAAGTTCGTATGTTTATTGTGACCTAGACTGGTCGAGATGCCTATCTAATGAAACCGGCGACCTGAAAATAAATATCTTCCCCATAGCCGCCAAAATAGGTGCACCCAACGAACTACGGCCTCGATCCTACAACATCCAACCACTGCATGTGCTACATCTCAGGTGTGGTGGCTGTCATTTATTAGGCCCCGAGTTTGATATAAGAATCGACCCGCAACGTGGTGACTTTACCCGCCTTGCATGTAACTTGACTCGGGGACTTTCTGCAACCCACAGATAAGTGAGCAGTCATTGGTGTAAAGTTTGAACGCATTACCCATTCCTTCTACGAAGTAAAACCACAAAAGTCTAGACCACGAGCCTCTCCTCTACTTCGTACACAGCCTAGGACACAGCAAACTTCAACGGCGGCAAGAAGCTCTAAGACCGGGGTGCTGCCCAATGCCAAAGAATTCCTCCGTATACCGCATTCATGGCGTACAGAGGACACGGCTATGACACGGGCTATATATTCATGCTATATACGAGGTACGTGGTGCGAGAGCTTGCCAACCAACGCCCACGCCACCTTGGCGGTCAAGTACGTTTAACTGGCAAATCAGGGGGAAAGCAATCAACCTCTTGTTACATGCTGTATAAATGGATCATATATGGTGGCTGAAATTGGTACCTTGTCATAGCTTCATAAGCCAAACAGGCAGCTGCAAAAGTGGTAACATATATAGAGCCAACGCTGCTGTCAATGGACGTCTCGCCTTCCCGATGATTTACATGCATCCTACAAACAGACACTGCCCCCACCGTCCAAGGGACGTGATGGCCTTTGCCAGAGCCTGGCGGGTCTACAATACTACGTAATTGCTGTAAATAGGTTATTAAACTAGTCGTGAGACGAACAACCAGAGCTAAACATTCAGGGCCGTATCTCGTAAACAAAAATAAATTAATTAGAAAGGTCTCAACCGTTGCCCAGTGGCAGGTTCACTTCTTGTCACCAAAGCTTATCATGTCTTCCCAAAACAAAAACTGCCGCTTACCTGTGAGTAGACTACACGATCTAGAATCCCGTACTTCCAGCGACCAACACAGCGGTTCGGAATGGGACAACGCGTCTCCCCCCTACCACAATGAGGGTAAGACTGAGCCCACCGAGGGGCCAACCCCGGATCGGAGTCGTTGGGCGTTCCTCTCCTACTTCTGTATGATCGTGCGAAAGATCGACCGGAAACGCCGTCTAATCTCAGTTGCCGTCTTCTCTGGAGTAACCGTCTTAGGCCTCGAACTGGCTTACCTCGAGTTGCTTGGGACCGTTCCACGGGTGGCCCAAGACGTCGACTCAACAGACGCCCAGTTTTGCACGACCTGGCTGGTAAGTGACGATGACCAGCCATACGCTCTAATTCTACAGACAGAACAAGACATCCCTGCTTGACACGATCGCTCCCCTTGGGGGATGGAGGAAGCCGCAGGACATCCAGATCGTCGATTTGATCTTCTATGGCCGCAGTAGGAACGTTGATGTCTTGGACTGTTACCTTGTGAAAAATCTGGCCGCCAACAGCCGTTATCTCGATGAAGTGCGCTTTATCGTACACACGAAAAGAGAAGACGATCTGGTTTACGTAGGCCAACTCTTGTCGCTAATAGAGGATTACCACATCGGGGACGTGGGGTCTTGTGAAGGTCCGGATTACAGCTACATGTGGGATATGCACTGAAAAGACACGATATATGTTAAGATCGATACCGATGTAGGATGCGTTTGCCTTCTTCAAGGACATGTGGTGCCCGAGGCTGAGCTGACCCACCTCCTCAGGCGTTTATCCATCCCGATGCGATCCTCCAGCTTGCTCATACACGGATCGCCGAGCCTCATCCATTCGCTGACTCTGCCAACTTGGTCAATAGCCCGTTGACAGGCACGTACCACTACTTATTCGGCCCTATACACCCCCTCATCTCGGACTCGAGGGCCATGCCGTCATTTCCCACCGCGGAGACATGGCGGCAGTCTGAAAAGCCGTTCATTCCGCGCTCCAACGGTAGCGAACCGGAGCATGGCGGGTTCAGATGTTAGGTAGGGAGATTAGCTACGCCGTAAGAGTTTCGTAGGAATAGTATCATATCAACGCAGGAATAGACAGCCGCGGTCGAGTAGCCCTCTTGGTTGAAATGGACGGACAAGCAAGGATCCTCACGGCCCGGGTCCGACGGTCCTGGGTACGGCCTGGGTCGGTGCTCGGAGCTCGGAGCATCCAGCTGTGGAGGGTGCAGGGTCCACGAGCTATCACGTGGGAGCCGGTCGCTGATAAGCAAAAGCCGACAATCAAATGCCAAGATAGCTCTACACGTTTTCCCATATGGTCCCACCATATCGTGGGCGTGTGCTTTCCTTCTTAAAATAAACTCCCTTCGCGAATCCGTCTATTCTCGTGTCTGCGAGTCCGCCAAACCACGCTCCGCAGTATGTTCCGGGCATACTCATCGAGATGCCTAGCCAGAGGTGTCGCCTCGCCGGCGCGATCCTGGGCTAGGATATCAAAACCCGTGCAGGCCAGTCGAAAACTGGCTACTGTAAATGTGCCACAGCCAAAGGTATGATGATGATTCGCATCCCTTCTGCAACCCCCAGGCGGGCGGGTCGCTTCCGTCTCTCCCGGGCATTGCTGACTCTGCTCGCAGGACCTGACAGAGCTCGACCAAATAACAACTCTGCCCAACGGGGTTCGCGTGGCATCAGAGGCCTTGCCTGGGTCTTTCTCTGGTGTCGGCGTCTACATCGAAGCCGGATCCAGATTCGAAAATAGTTATTTGAGCGGAGTCAGCCACATTGTGGACCGGCTAGCCCTCAAGTCCACCGAGAAACGAAGCGCCGAAGAGGTTATCGAGACGGTAGAGTCTCTGGGCGGCAATATGCAATGTGTTTCGTCCAGGGAGTCCATGATGTACCAAGCTGCGACCTTCAACTCCGCCATCCCGACGGCCACCGAGCTCCTTGCCGAGACGATACGGCACCCGAGGATCACCGATGAGGAGGTCGAACAGGAATTAAACACTGCTCAATACGAGATCACCGAGATATGGAAGAAACCAGAACTTATCCTGCCGGAGCTTGTTCATATGGCGGCGTTTAAAGATAACACCCTAGGTAACCCCTTACTATGTCCCATGGAAAGGATACCGGAAATCGACAAGTCGGTCGTTCGAGCTTATAGAGATGCATTTTACCGCCCAGAAAGAACAGTCGTTGCTTTTGCTGGGGTCCCGCATGCCGAGGCTGTGCGGCTAGCAACCGATTACTTCGGCGACATGAAGGCAGCTGAACAGCCGGCGCTGTCGCGGACAGGCTCGGAAACATCCCTCGGCTCGGCCTCGTCAGATAGCGATGCATCCTCTCTCTCATTTTCGTCATCAACTTCCACATCATCTTCACCATCGCAACAATCACCAAGTATGCTGTCCAGGATACCCCTTTTCAAAAACCTCTCTACCTCCGCATCCCGCAATGCATCCGTCCTGAGTCCTCAAGCCATCATGCCATCCCCTGAAGAAATGGCCCGTCCTGCACATTATACCGGCGGATTTATCTCCCTGCCTGTCCAGCCTCCTTCACTCAACCCCAACCAGCCTACCTTCACACACATCCACCTTGCCTTCGAAGGATTGCCCATTGCCTCCGAAGACATCTATGCACTTGCGACTTTGAACACCTTGCTAGGCGGTGGTGGATCCTTCTCGGCCGGGGGGCCTGGAAAGGGCATGTACTCACGGTTATATACGAACGTGCTAAACCAACATGCTTGGGTGGAGTCCTGCATTGCCTTTAACCACTCCTACACCGATTCCGGCTTGTTCGGCATCTCTGCATTATGCTTGCCTGGACGCACTCAGGCCATGCTCGACGTCATGTGCCATGAACTTCGAGCACTCACTTTGGAAACCGGCTTTTCGGCACTGGGACATGTCGAGGTCGCCCGTGCCAAGAATCAGCTGCGGTCCAGCCTGTTGATGAACCTCGAGAGTCGAATGGTGGAACTAGAAGACCTGGGACGACAAGTTCAGGTCCACGGCCGGAAGGTGCCTGTTCGCGAGATGTGCAGGAAGATCGAGAACCTAACGGTAGCAGACTTACGCCGAGTGGCGTCGCAGGTCGTTGGTGGTCACGTGCAGAACAAGGGCAAGGGAAGTGGCGCCCCTACCGTCGTTATTCAGGAGGCAGAGGCACCCGGCGTCTCTGCTAAGCAGATGGCCTGGGAGGAGATTGAGGATAGGATATACAAATGGGGCTTGGGCAGACGGTGAAGGGAGCGCCGAACCCTCCCCGCCTTAGAGGAACGTGTACAACATTTGTATTAATACGGCGGTTACTAAAGCATGACATGTATGCATGGTGTAACGGCCTGCGACCATAATGAGTTTGGTCTCACACGGCATCTACGGTCTACCCGTACTGTGTACAGGTTGATGACTTTGTGGTATTCATGAAGATACGAGTGAGACGCATACGATGTCTGTGAATAATGAATTGGGTATTATAGAGCTCGCCAAGAAACCGCGGGTTTAAGACCGCAGCTCTCGTAAGTCCCGAGGTGCTGTGATATTGTTGGAAAGGTAGACTGGGAGTCATAAGAGTGGAATAGGGGGAAAAAAATTTAGACATGCGATGTTTGGGTGGCATCCGCCTATACTGATACCATCATACAACTTTTATCTGAGGCTACGCAAACGATACTTGAATTTCTACTTCCAGGCGGCCATGAACGCCTCGGGCCTGGCGCCGAGCATACGAATCTTAGGAGCCACTCCGGCTTTGGACCCACAACCCTCCCGCCGGTTTCTCGGCTTTGGGATAACCCACCACGCGCTCCTCTCCGCCCTCCACCCTGAAGTCGATATAACCCCCTTTAGCCATTTCAGCGATACCCGGCATCCCATTCAACAAGGCTCTCCTCCTCTCCGTACCGTCCGGGCGGGCCGGCACGCTAACTGTTCCGTTGGTACCCTCCGGCGCGTGGACGTGCACCTCTATATCGCTATGGGCGCTACTCCTCTCCTAGAAAACCTTTAGCGGCCCGTAGGGAGTCGGGACCTCCCCTACTGCCTACTGCACGCTCCTTGGCATCGGCTTGACAATCTACTCCCCGAGCCCGGGCCTAAGCGGCTTGACGCTGAGGACGTAGGCGCTTAGTAGCGGCGTGACGCCTGTCGACTAGCCGTGCGCTAGACTCGTGAACGCTTCCTGGTGCTTCGAGCCCCCCGAGACAATACTCTCCCAGAACGTGATGCGTAGGTCGTTGGTACTTATCTAGCTATATGTGCGGTGGATCTGATAGAGCGCCGAGTTGACGTAGCCGGTACCGGACCGGGTCGCGATTTCGAAGTACGATATGAATGCGCAGATACGGGTGGAGAAGGCCTCGCCAAGATCGTTACCGCCCTCGTCGTAAAACGCATTGCCATATGGAAGAACGTTCGAGTCGGACAAATAGGTTAATGTGGACTTGGCATACGTGATGTTAGCGATCCCAGCGAGAATCGCTAGGTTGTTGCTATCCTGCGTGTATGCTGCGCACTCGCTATTGACGCAATTACGGTCGAAGAACGCCCCGGCGGCGGGATCCTAGAGGATATCGAGAAAGGCCTGCAAGACAGTCGAGCTTAACCCGCGCCAGCGAGCAGTATCTTGGTTCTTGCCGAGATAAGGGGCGAGCTCTGCGGCACGGTGCAGTGCTAGCACGTATAATGCGCTGTAGTAGGCTCCTGGCCCCTCTCTTCGTAGAAATGCATAGTCGCCATATCCCGACTGGCGCAAGAGGAGCGACGTCGCATTGTCCGTATGTGTCTGAGACCCTAAAGAAGCGTGGGATGGTATGACCTGATGTATGACAGGTTGCCTGTGTACATCACGAGATCCCAGCTACAAGCAACCCACCATAAGGGGTACTCAAATGGTTCAAGCGTATAGTCACGACTGGGGATCGTGTTAACGTGGGCGTTCCCAGGGAGGCCGGACAATAAACCTACATGCTAGCTGGTGGTATCCAGCCGTCACTTCTCTGGTGCTGTGCTAAATCCTCCATTTCCTAAAATTCAGAGTTGGTACAGTATCCCTGATTCGAAGGCGTCTAAGAAGCTGGCGAGATAGACGCATATTTCTAGCTGGGAAACGGGGGCTAATACGAGACTGTGTTTGCGATGCCGGTAGTCCGCTATCTGCAAAATAGCAAAACCCGGCGACTTACATTTCGGGCCTGCCTCTTGGATGTCGTGCGTTAAGTAACTCGTCAAAGCGGTCACTGCCAGATCCCCATATAGTGATCTCGATATCTTTTGGGTCCATCATGAATGACTAGTTTTCCCAGTAACGACTTACTCACCTCCCGACGAGGCTCGGTATCGTTGGCTTGAAAGACGTCGGTACACCTTTCGGTTGTGTAGGAACCGCCATACCACCCTCGGGTCGACTCCTCGTCTGAACATTCGAACAATCCGCTATAGGCCTCGGGCGTTCCGAGATAACCCTACCATTGTAGCGCGACAGAAGCGATAAAAACATCGCCATACATTGAAGTATAGGAGGAGCCATCGGATAAGCGTCCAGTGTCACTTTCATGTAACGAAATCCGTGCAGGCCATCGGAGCATACTTGATTGCCAAACTCACAGACCCATTAATCGACCCATGTATCCCTGGTTTTCCAGATTCAGTCAGTGCAACAGATACGACGCGATGCTTTAAGGGTAGAGGTATGCCTTCCATGACAGAAGAGGAATGAGATTGGTGCCGGCCAGGTTAGGCGGTTTAAACTACAATACAAAGCTGAACGAACGGGATAAATTCCATCCAATAGAAAACGTCACACACGGTGCAGACTTCTCAGCAACCTGGAGCGAGTTTGCGGCGTGTACGCATATGCGCATAAGCGAATCAGAAACATTACCTGGTCGGTCTCAGACGGCATGATCTTAGGGGGGGTTCCTGTTTTGCCGTCAGACTCCTGTCCTTTGGCAGCTGGGATTCGGGACATAGACTAATTACTCAGGCCTTGCCCGTTGTCAGACCGCGCGAAGCCGCTCCTATTACCGAGGAACCCCAGACTGTCCCAAAAGTAAAGCCGGAGCCCCGGAAACCCCCCTTGAAGAGGAAGCATTCTCGGCACCTGGGAATTCGATTACCGGCAGACCGACGACATTCTGGCCGGAATTGACGACCAGCGTGGGAGCTGAGGTGGAATTGCCTCGGCGACGAAGTAGGGTTGGTGTCTCGCCTGATATCGGACTCTCGGGGTTGACAACATCATCTAGAGTGTATTCTGGGAAGACCGCCTTTGGCTTGACTAGGCTGCTCGAAGGGGGCAGACGTGTCGCTCCCTGCTAGGCTTCTGGGATTGCGCATTCGCCAAATTGATCGAGACGACTAGCTGGTATATAAGCCGTACGACTGAGGGACGAGGACGTGTGAATATCATGGTCAACCATACCGTCACTATCTACAAATTGGAAACCCACAACAATAAAGAGACGCGAGGACGAAGAGGGCCATATGCAGGGGGCCAGATCGAGTCTGTGGCAGGCCGGGGGACCGGGAATGAACTGTGGCGGCGGACTCGGTGTTTGGTACAGTCCTGGTGACGGAGGGATGTGCAGTTCTGCAGTCATGCCTGGCACACTGAAGACGGGGCTTCTCCGCGCCTGTGACGTCCCCACCAGACGTGCACAACGCCAATCATATACGCCGGGTGGGGCTGCTGCGACAAAAGTCCAATCACAAACTGTGTGCCTTCCAGTTCGGGAAGGATATCGGACCGGGATGCAGCTCCCGGAGGGGAAGGCTGCGACTGTGTGGTATTAACAGTTTCTAGACGGCTCCGCTGCGGAAATTCATGTCTTTGCTCTGGGGTAGATAAGCATTGAAGACCTATACTAGGTTCCTACATATATCCCTCGCTACCTGGATCGTAACGTATGATGCCTCGGCTTAGTTCAGACGACCAGACCTACTGCCGGTACGACTTAGCCGCGCTGTGTGAGGGAAGCAACTTAACTCCTGTACCTCGCCTCCTCACGGTCATATATTAATTCGGCCGTGATGTTCAGTAATGCGAAAAAGCCTCGTGTTACATAAATAACCTCTGGACATATGGATCGGGCACTTACCAAGGTAGAGGGACCAGGGTAGAGGAAGAAATACTTGCGCTCCCAGTTGCACGATGTCCGTATGGTCGCTTACTGTGTGCGATAGAGATATACGAGCTAATCGCAGTTAGTGAATGATTACCATGGTATAAATAGGGTGAGGGTGTTGAGATGGTGTGCACGAATAAAGATGGGCGAACCGGTTTCTTGGTTCTGGAATTATACCTGGGAATGCCTCCCTTTGGCAACGGTGTTGTTGAATTACGCTACTATGTTTTGCCAAGCCATGCTCTCTATTTGCATACCCTTTTCGCCTCTACGAGGGAGCATTCAAGACATCCAGAAATCATACATTGTTTTGGTTTCCTATCCATGCTAACCGACCGGCCGTTCTAGACTATACTTCGCTTATGTGAATTTGCGTTGTGAGCATCCCCCTCGTAGGGGATTTACGGATTTCGAGGTGACATAATCATTGACTCTTCGACATTCTTCTGGACATGCTGCGGGAAGATTAGCAAAGCAAGCATAGGTATAGGGGGCAGATATATAACCTACAAGTCGTAGAAAGCAAACTGGCTCGGGCTACTACCATACTCGTAAACGAACCGGGATGCGAGGTAACTTCCAAATATCGCGCGGAGGTAGTTGTCTGGTACCCGCTGAATGATGGTGTCCAGTCCGATTTTGTCCAAGAGGAGCTTAGGCAATGCATCCTCCAGGACAGCCCGTCGAGTCGTCTCGTCCCTCCACAGGTCTGACTGCTGCAACTCCTCGTCGAGCGTCGTGATAGCGACTGAGAGTTTGTCAGAAATCACGGAGCGGGGCAGACCCGTCTGCTCATGCTCCCGCCAGAGCGCCTCAAACTCAAGGCAGGCGTTATCACGAATCTTAGCCTGCACCTCCTTCACGTATGCCTCGTAGAACTCTGGCGCTTGCCCATACCGATCAATACACATGTGCTTGACGAAGCCCTCATCGTCGAAGCTGAGAGAAGCAAGGACTTCTAGAGATGAAGATGTGACACCACCCTTGTTGGTGGATGCATCTTTGAAGAGAATGCAACCCGCGCTCTCGAGTCGCAGCTTAGCATCTTGCGTGATGAAGAGGTTGGCTCCTTCGACGATGTAGGGGATGGTCGTCTTGCCATCTTTTATGAGTTTGTTGACAGAGACGAGGTCGATCGACTCGGGACGTCCGCCGCAGGGGACGAAGCAATCGGTCAAGCCCGTGTCTCTCAAGTGGTAGGTGTTGCGGAAGGCCGTACCGTTACCGACAACTTCACCCGTCGGCAGTTTGACGTTGCTGTCGTCACATAGGACTCGATATCCGTCCCTCGAAAGCTTGGAACAATCGAATTGTGAGATCATTACGCGGTTCCTAGCAAGCCGGATCAGCTCATCCTTGTCGATGCCGTTTGGATCAACAAGCACCCCGGACCCGTCAACAACTGCTGTGTACTTTTCGTTGCTCAAGAGTATCTCGTTGCTTCCAAGATCGCCGTCTGGGCCGCCTGTTTGCATCTTCCTGACCTTGGCAAGGTCCAAGTTAAGCTTTCGATAGATGCCTTTCACGTACTCGCGGACTGACAATGTCGTCATCCCATATTTGTCATGAGGAATGCCACCTAGCTTAGGCGACTTGCCAGTAAAGAACGATTTCCACCAGGGTGCGCCACGAGCACGAGCATGCTCAGTGGCCCAGTCGACCAGATCGGCGGTATTCTCGTCAGGGCCCATGAAGAGGATCTCTTCTTTGCGATAGAGGTCGACGATAGGGTTCTTGATACCCGGGGTCTGGGCAGGTAGGAGAAGATCCAAGATGCTATCAATGTACTTCTCAAACGCTTCCTGGGCCTTATCTTGTTGTTTGGCATCGAGGAGAATGACGCCTTTCGAGCCGCCTTCGGGGATATCTTTGTTCTTCCGTTGCTGGGTACTCGCGAGACCGTAGTTCTCGTCGAACAGATTCCTCGCGTTGATCTGGTAGGCCTCCTTGCTGCGAGATTTAACAATGCGGATACCTCCCCGCGCAATGTCCTTGAACCGTAGATGGAAACCCCGGGCTTCTGCGCTGATAACCAGGAACATGCCGTAAAGGGGCCTGGGATATTCGAACTCGGGCAGGAACGAAGGATCAAGACGGAAGCTGAGAGCTACCTTCGTCGGGGTGAAGTAGTTCGTCTTCAAGATGGCATTGTTGAAAATACGGAAAGCTGTCATCACCATCTCTTCGTGCTCGTTAGACACTTCTCGGGCGATTTTATCCTTCAGCTTCGCGTCGGTCAACACCTCCGACGCCGGGGTAGGGGCAATGATATGTCTCTCGAAACCGGGGCCGATGCTTAGGTGAACACTGGCGAACGAAGCATAGAGCGCACGAACTAGACTAGGGTGGTTCGTAATGATCTCAAGAATGTAGTCGGGGGTGAAAGTCTCGGTACGGAGACGGCGCTTGAGTCTAGACAGGATTTCGGCATGTTGGTTGTTCCTTTGGTCCAGCACTTGTGACAGGGAGGCGTACTCGGACCCGAGGCGGTTGAGGAAGTGCTGGACGAAAACCCAGACGCAATGGCCGTAGATGGTCTCCTGCAGACTCAAAACCCCGGATGCGAACAATGAATGAAGCTTGTTTTGTGGGATGCAGTACAGCAGAGAGATCTCTTTGGTGATCTGGTGAATGGATTGCTCAATCGGCATGACATTGGCATCCAGGTTCGTAGCCGGTTTTAGGTAAATACTCATCACCGTAATTCCGTTGGAGAATTGTTCGACGTACTTCCTAGAACTGGTGACGCCATAGTAGTGGTACAAGTCACTCAGGGCGCTGAAGAGTCCCCTGGCAGTGCGAGTATGGAAAGCTATGACGAGACGCTTCTCCTCGGAGCCTTCGATGTCGAAAATTTCAATGACTGGCCCGGTCCTAGCAACGGCTAACCGAATGATATCCTCGTATATCTGCTTCGTGTTTTTCGTTGCCTTGGTCAAGAACATCCGGTCACTGATGACCTCAAGGCGTGTCTCGTCAGGTGCCGGGTTCGAATCCACGAACTGGCACTGGTACACAAAGTAGCAACGCAATGAGGTCTTCGAAGTAGAACCGTCGCCAGACAGACTCACAGGGGAGCGGAAAGTCTCAACTCGGAATCGGTTGTTGGGGTGAGTATGGTCCAAGTACTTCTCCTCAAGCCTATTCTCGTAGCGGGGACCTTTCAAAGCAGAGACTCCAGGAATGCTCGTATCGATGTAGATGGCGTGATCAGCAGCCTCCATGTCCAGACGAATCTCTTCCCGTTTATCGACGCGGGCATACGCAGCCACCTTCGCGGCGTACATGGAAGTGATATGGGTCGCAATTGCGTCTACCTTTTCCATCTGGAAGTAGACATCATCGATGCCGAGTTCATCATAGAACCAGCGGACTTGTTCATCAATATGTGACTCAGGGATCCAGGCCTGCTTCCTGATAATCTCCTTGACTATCCTCTGTCAGTAACTGGGAGACATATAGGGGGTGAAGAGGTCTTACCTGATTCCATCTGCTCCGCACGCCCTTTGAATTCCGGCGCGATATAGCCCACCGTCGCGGAGCGTAGAACCCGGTGACCGTTATGACCATTCGCTACGAGCGGAACCGAGAAATGGGTGGGCTGGGGAGAAGGATGGCGGGATGGATCATCCTTAACTCCATGGAGCAGCTTGTGGGCCGGGCCAGCAGTGCCGTTAGCAGTCATGATGTCGATAACAGGATCGTAAGATCCAAACGATTCCAGATGGTCCGTATAGTCAGGAAATCTATCCAAAGGCAGGTCAGTTGTCTGAAGCGTTAACATGGCGACGCTCATTGTATGCTAGGGGACATGGGAGGTGGTGTCGAAAGAAGAAGAGGGAACAGGAAACGTGAGGGGAAAAGAAACCAGTCAAAGCGAATCGAGCTGGTGTATATATAATAGGCGAATGGTGTGATACGGGAAGAGTGGAGAGGCCGAGACGTGTGAGGTAGGACAGAACAGAGTGCTGCGGTATATAATACCGACTCCACCGGATGCAACTGGAACTGCGCTCTGGATGATATCGAGTTCCACAGGCAAGTACCGGTATAGTGTCATTGTGACGACAGAGAGCCGGCACCGGGATAAACAGAGAGATGCGCCATATGCATTCACCAGGGCCATTGGCATTCGGCACGGCATGAGCTAGCTCAGTGCAATACCGGAGAATGGATGGTATTATCTCACGCCATCCTTCTGACGATGCGCTTCCTTCACCACCCAACCTCTCAACATCCTGCGTTGCTCAGGGGCTCATAGTAATGGAGGTAGCAGAGACAAGCAAAGCACTTAGACCGAACAACAACTACATACCCAAGTAATAGTGGTCAAGCTCTTTCAATTTGAGACTTAGACCACCAGGACGGCGTGTTTCGAAAGGCGCAGTCCCACAACAGCTGAATCAAGGGTAGACAAGACGGGCCGAGACTTAGGACGTCGTGTTGACAGAGCCACTGGCAGCTAAGCCAGGTATTGTACTGAGCACAGTACGGGATAGCCCAACGATAAAATACAGGTAGAGCAATACCTCGTATACTGAGTTGTTAAGGGCGCTATTTGTCTGAGACCAGTATAATGGTTCCAGGTTCCAGATAAGAGAATTGGCTGATAAGGAACCTTGTTTCAAGTGTAGCAGATGTGCGATATAAATCGGGGCTTTTATCGCATGGGAAGTTTAACCAGTAAGTGTGTAAAGACTCGAGTAACACCTGACTAGAATAGAATCAAGGATGAAGAACAAGAGTAGGTACTTGGTAGATGCGTAGGGGACAGGCAGGTGTAGATCAGCTTCTGGCCGTATCCATAGTATGCACAGCCTTGCGTGCTGGCTGCGTGGAAGTCAATCCAATAGGCGATGGCAATGATGACGGGTATCAGAGCCAGAGAGAAAAGGAAAGCTGGGCCTCTTTCGAAGAGATAAGAAAGGGGGTCCTTTTTGGTATGGGAAAGAGAGCACCAATTGTTGGCAATCTGGGGAAGAACGATAAGTAAACGCAAACTAGACGCCCATAACGTCACATAAGGCGGTCCTCACTGACACTTTATATAGGTACAGAAAGAGAATTATGTTGCAAAACTTCCGTGCTAAGAGATACCCGGCATGCAGGTAGATACCTCTAGAAACATGGCTCCTCGTACCCGATCCCTGAGGATACATACATAAGGTTCCTTTTTGGAGGATACCGACGATAGACGGACAATAGACATTGTGGTAGGGGGGAGTAAAATTCGAGAACAAAAATTTGTTCGATCACGATAAAGCCCGACAACGTTTAACTACCAAAAAAATGCTTACGCCGGGACCTGCAGCTAACTCCAAAAGGTTGTGGGCGGCATCACCATTGGCCCAACTATCCGGTACCTGGCAATCGTACCTGGAATCGGGTGAGACCATGGCGGAGACCACACCAAGGTAATGAGATAACTTTTACTCGAGAAGCGGTGGGTTTGTGGATCTTGTGCATCCCCCAGTCTTGTACTCTTGATGAACTAAATCTGCTATGTGGGCTGGTAGACTCGAGGCATCTTGGAGCTACTTTTACCGCCCCCTATGTGCGTATGTGCACTCTGTAATAAATCGTGAATGAAGTCAGACTGGTAGGGGTTTGGTGTAATTACTAGGTATCAAAATCCGACAAGTTTTGTTCTGCTCGGCTTACCAGTCCAGCCCAGTAACGTTGATCGATTTCCACTGCCTAAGACTACGAAGAAGTAACGTTAGCTTGAAACAGTGTAGAGTGTTGAATAGGTACATACAGACTGATGGTGGGTGAGGATCAAAACCCTCTTCTGCCCACTCATTCCTCGCATTGGACACCGTATCTCTAGTTTATTAATAGAATTCATGTTAAATAACTACATACTTGCATACACCCTCTACGATACGATGTACCGACATTGTACCAACCTAGGCGGCTACACGTAAGATATACGGGTCTTTTTTAAGGGCGACGCTACCCACCTGGAAAGTTGAATCCCCTTTCTACGTACCTACGGAGTACGATGCCCGTACGTACAATATCAGCAAGAAACGGGCTTGCGCATCATGATCTTCAACCTTTACCGCCTCTTCTTTTCGTCTCGATTCGTATTACAAAGCTGGCTAGGCCTGTGGCTTTCTTGCGCAACTCCATTATCTCTTTGAGCCAATGTTGGGAACCCAGCCATGTCCATGTTCCAGGGATTAGACTATCACGAGACGTCCCTTCGGGACCCCGTCGCGGTCTATTACGTTGGCCGGACGCTTGGTCGAATGGATTAGTTACCCCTTGTGACCTCCCCAGGGCTCCCCTCAATAGGGGCATTCCAGTCTCCTTCGGTAAGGCCCGGTGCAGCCGGTCGCCGTGATCCACAGCCCCGCGAATTCAGAGTCTTGCCGGACCGGTACGCATGTTCTAGGCAATTTCCATTACCCCCAGATTACTTGATCGTGCAGCATCCCCAGCGTCTAACAAACCTAGAAAGCACCACGAGGCCAGAACGGTTTGACGCCGGACATGTTTGACGACATGGACGAGACCTCATGACGGGCCTCCTTGCTGGCTACTCTGCAGGTTCGCAGGTTGGCATAAAGACATTTCCCCATTTGGTTTCCTATTACTAAGTCTACACGAGTTCACTGGACGGATGGCAATTTCATCAGTCATTGTATTGCGACATATGAGCCTGAGTAAACGTCACCAATTGCGTGTAAATATCTCATGTACCCTGGCCTCTTCCGAAACTCTCATTATTACTATGGTCCATGGCCGATGTTGCATGTTTTGGCTTCGGTATCTACGTGTAGGTACCTATAGGTAGTTTCATCCATCTTATTGGCGGTTCGGTTATTCATTTCCAGACCGAGCATGCCTTAAAATCCCCCCGCAGACAATTGATCTGCACACCCGTCTGGACTCTGTTACCAAGTACAGCAGCAATGCCTTTACCGTATTAACCAGCCTCAGCGCTCTATCTTCTACCTCTTCTTCATACACCATGGGTCTCTCTGCCTGAGGGAGATTCGGGCACGGTAGTAGCTGACAACCTTATCAGTTCTACCTTGCAACCATTATCCGGTGATTATCGCAGTGTATGAACTGTTCAGAAACGTGTATGCCGGATCCTTATTTGCATATCTTGATGGCGGCCTAGTTGGTGCTTGTGTTCGAAGCGCGTTTGAGCAGACATATAGTCGAATACGACGCGGAAAACGAGCCTTTGCGGAACATAACTGACGAATTGCGACGTCTCTACACGTTATTGAGCCTGCGAATAGAACTCTGCGAAACCCCATTCAATTGGTTGCTAGTGTCTACGTCTGAAATGGCTGGTGGACTTCTGCAAGTAAACTCCTGCACGCCATCAGACGCCACCTACCCGGGTGTAGATCGGTCGTCTAATACGCAGATTCAGTTTAGTTATCGCTTGACGCTTCTATGATCACTTTTCAGGCAGTATCGCCCTGGGCAGGATTTTGCCGAAGTGGGTGGTGGCATAAGTGAATACATTAGACATGCAGCCCACCGATGTCATGTTGAGAACCCCAAATTGTTATATCCAAACCTGTATTCGTATGTTAATTTTTCTCGTTTGAAGACTTTTTTTTGCGTCACACAACCGCGCAGGATCCCGCCGCTTGTTGTCTGGATAAGTCTCAAGACCTGCATGTTCGCGGTGGTGGTTTAGTGCAGGATCAATAAGTATTTTGGGACCTCCTTCCTTTCTTATCTTCCCTGGTTTGTCCTTGCCGGTGGAGTCGTTGTACTCGTTTGGACGGGATATAGCAAATCGAACCACCGATGAGGCTCTGGTCGGAGCTGAGACCAGCAAGCGCAACAGTTGGGCCTACTGTAGCGTTACTAGTCATGCTAGCACCGTACTCGATGTGAAAGATACCTACCGAGGGCGTAATAGCCGTAGGTAGCCGGTGATACCCACGGTCAGAGACCCCCACCGACCAGAGCTGAACCCGAGGTCATCCCCATTGCGGGGGAAGTATGTACATGGGGGTTCTAATTACCTACCTACTTACATAGCAGCCCTAGGGCAATCTCCATCCTCGAAGTCGAATCTGCAAGGAGGAGAAACCGAAAGCTCACCTTGAGAACCCTAGACCTTACCCGACCTGATCCTGGAGATCGTTAGAATCTCGACAGTATACAATGAGTGGCTCAGTCACACAGCCCCTTTATTCAGACCTCCGAGGCCAGGCTCTAGTCTTAGACGCCGAAGACAAATTACGAGCTACCCGCGATCAATTTCGGATACCAACTAAGGCTGACATAAGGCGCAAAACGCTGTGTCGCCAAGGTGAGCTCGCATCCTCATCACTGCGTGCCGGGCCTTAGTTGAAGTCTCCTAGATGATAATCACCCGGGCCCTAACGACGAGACACTGCCGTGCACATACCT
Organism: Monosporascus cannonballus; assembly: GCA_004154925.1. Lineage (NCBI taxonomy): Eukaryota > Fungi > Ascomycota > Sordariomycetes > Xylariales > Monosporascus > Monosporascus cannonballus. Next base: position 145,672 of record QJNS01000095.1, read on the forward strand.
GTGCGGTAATTCGTTGGGGCTACAACCGAAAAGAACAGTAGAACGCATCGGGCAATACCTTGAAACGTGGGGAACCCAAGCAGTACAAGGTCACTTTAAGCCGTTGGATGACTCCCCACTGCCCACGTGGCTTGATGCCGATGCAAGGGCTGCCAAACTGCTGGCTCCGCTGGTGGGAGCAGAGGAATCGGAGGTAGCAGTCCAGCAGACCTTAACAGCAAACCTGCACCTTCTGATGACTGCATTCTACCGACCTAATATAAATGGACGGCACAAGATCATCCTGGAAGGCAAAGCGTTCCCAAGCGACCATGTTAGTTGCCGGTCGAGACATCCTAGATGTGGCTCAGCTGACCTTGCACAGTTCGCCGTTCTGAGCCAGGTTTATCACCACGGGCTTGATCCGAAGACGTCCATGGTGACGATAGAGCCAGCTTCATCGGAAGATCCGTTGATTAGTACCGAGGACATTCGATCTGTGATTGCGAAGCACGCGTCTGATACGGCGCTTCTACTGTTACCGGGAATCCAGTACTACACGGGACAGCTATTCGACATTCCTACTATCACAGACTTTGCTCGTAGCCACGGCATCTTTGTAATATGGGATCTAGCTCACGCGGTTGGCAACGTTCCCCTCTCCCTTCATGATTGGGACGTAGACGCGGCAGCCTGGTGCACATACAAGTATCTCAACAGCGGTCCGGGATGCATCGGGGGGATGTTCATCAATTCACGGAACAGCTTGGTGACCACATTGATATCCGACGAAGAGCCCGAGCGTGGTTATGGCAAGCGTCTATCAGGCTGGTGGGGGAACGACAAGGGGACACGGTTCCAGATGGAGACTAAGTTCCACCCGGTCCAGGGCGCCGCCGGGTTCCAGTTGAGCAATCCTAGCATCCTTGACATCACGAGCCTCAGTGCGTCACTGGAGGTCTTCGAGCAGTCGGGCGGCATGTCGGCCCTGCGGGAGAAGTCTAAGAAGCTGACTGCTTTCTTGGAGTCTTGTATTTCAAAGATGCCGGAAGCAGCGAAGGGTCTTTTCAGGAGTATCACACCAAAAGACCCGGAGCAACGCGGCGCTCAGCTGAGTCTACTTCTAGCAGACGGGCTGCTGCATACGGTGATGGAAGAGCTCACAAAACGCGGCGTTATTGTAGATGAAAGAAAGCCGGACGTCATCCGCGTAGCTCCGGCGCCATTGTATAATACTTTCGAGGACTGCGTAGCGTTCGTGGAAGCATTTGAGCCGGCATTGCTTGCAGCTTCCAGAGCCCAATCTTCCTAAAGGCGGTGGAATTCAGCAACGTTACACCCCAACCCATCTGAGGGGTCGACTTTTAATAGCGTCCTTCGGGTGGTATTAACGATAGTCACATAACGAGAGTCCACGGCGCCTAGCAATGGCAAGAACATAACTTCTTATCGATGTCTGATCGGTGTTGGGTGAGCAGAAACGATACAGGGAATAGCTGATATGCCCACTGCCATAGTGGTAATCCTCGCTCGCGTCGTACTGCCACATTTTCTTGCGTTCTCTGAATTTATAAACCAACGCATTGAGACATGGGTCATAGATACGAGCTTGATCGATGTATATGAAAGTCGAGGCTTACGAATGCAATGCTGGACTCTAGGTCATCCGTTCTCGGTATCTAATGTGTCGTACATCATCAACCTAATCGCCGGATGAGACCAGTCTTGCTGGACGCCTCCATACTGGATACAAGCAGTCACAAGCAGCTACATCAGCCCTGCGGGCAGCAACTGGTTTGTAACTATTTATTTATGCCTAAGTACTACTCAAACCCCGATATGCCTTAGTTGACGGTTCTATCGGGTTCCCTCCTCCTATTTGAAGAGAAATCGGTTGCATAGAGAATTGCAACGTTTTTTGAGGCCCAACAACTGCCTCGCTTTCACGTCGAATGCTCGTCGTCGGTAGTGAAGTCGCCCCCGCAGAAGTTGGTGTCACGTTGCGTGAAGGACCAGGCGACATGACCAAACTCGACGTCAATATTAAGTTCCGTCAACCCTCCCTCTAATTTTACCGGCAGCGGGTATCCAGGAGGGTGAAGATCACCGCAAAGCTTGTCTCTTTTTACCGAGTCCTGTTTACGCATCATGGTTACATCAATAGACAGGTGTCACTGCCCTCCGGCTGCTCCTACGGGGCGTGTGGACCCCTGTTATAGCTGCTCTTTGGGCCGCTGTGCTTCGCGTGACCGCCGTAGGTACAGAGGCTTCGACTGGCAATTAGCCATCGGGCACTCCGGCTATATACCCATGCGAAAGGCTATGCTCAGTCAAGAAATGCAGGAACAGCTACGTGCCGAAGTGAAGAAGAGGCCGGATCAGTAGACAGGTTATCTTGTTTGTTCGGCATATCTGGGCCTCAGCTGGATACTAAGCACTTGGTGATCCTTTGAAGGTAGCGATACAGCGCCAGCTCCGTATTACCATGAGATGGTCACCAGCATCCAAGTGGAAGGTAAGATTTCGCTTCTACCCCTAACTAGCCCTTTCAGAAGAACAACTGCTGGACATGAAAATGGGGGCATTGGCGTTTCGTTTTATCATCGCCGGCCAAATGCCATCGTCTATGTGCTTGAGGTTATATCGAACTAAACACTAGAGCTAGAGTAGCGAATGTCGTCGTTAGCCATTGGGTTAGAGAGATGCCAAGACCTGGCTAACATCCAACTACTACCCAATATTATACAGGCACGCACTTGGCTGCACCAGCGTGATTGTTATCGAAGCTTGGCCCTGCGAGTGCTAGGATATTTGATCCCAAAGGAGGCGAAGGTTGGAGACAACCGATAACGGTCGTCTAAAAGATTTGGTGAGTATTTAAAGCAGCAGCACTGGTTGAGCTTTGGTGAAACATGTTTGTCCTCGCCAATACCTCTTCGTAGCTCACTTGTGCAAACGCGTCTAGTCTCTCTTTGATGACCTGATACACACTTCCCCTCTCCTAAGTCTAAAAGCTCAATATGTACCTATTGTATGCACGTCTAGAGTATCCTTTCCGCTAGCAGGCTGACAAGCCGGTGGCTTGGTCGCAGTGATGTGGCACCCAGAGCATTGACTGGAAATTGGCTGGATTGGAGCTGATTGGAGAGACGTTGGAAGATTTCGTAGCGTTGCTGCGCCACAATAATATGCATGGACACATGTGCCCAAGTATGTCACGCGCATATCGTGCGTGACTTTGGAACCGCCAAAGAGGGCGCATCAAGAATTCGATTCAACTCTGTCTTCCTGAGGTACCTAGTGTTTAAGCTTTCCGTAACTTAGCCACTTCTAGAACACGGCCTCTATAAAATTAACCCTTTTTCCTTTTTGACACCTACCTCCTTCCTAGGAACCACACGAATTCTTCGCGCACACACTGAACCACTACTACCTACCTACATACTGTTCTACAGAGCATCTGGAGTGCCATGTGAGTAGCCCATCTCTAAGGACGCGCCATTGCTGTCGCAGTCTTTCTACCGTACAACATACTGACTGTTTTCTTTTGAATCCAGCAATATCACAATCATTCCATATTCGCACTGAGAGGGTCTACACCCCACGGCTATCATTAACAATGCCTTTCTTCTATTCCAAACCCATTGGCGGCCGCCACTTCGGTACCAGCATTCACATAGGTCGTGGCGGTGTGCATCGCGGGCCTTGGCGTTTCAGCTTCGGCAAATTCAACTGCTTCAAGTCCCATTAAGAGAGTCTCGTTTCCTCTTGGTTCGCCCTCCATGAGAGTTGCGAATGGAAGCGACGCAGATTTGATCTCAGATCTTCTATAGTCATGAGGGAGTTCGAAGGGCGAGCAGTCTAAGAAGGATATGGACTGATGGCGCTGCGGACATTGTCTTTTGCGGAGTTCGAGCCTGGGTACACATGAGTGAATGATGATATCAATACGGGAGCACGACCGACTACGACATACGTTGATTCGGAGAGGCGTATAATGATGGTTGGGAAATAGTTCAGCGTCCGTAATACGATTTGCCTCCTTTTCTTCGTCCTAGCTTCGTTTCTTGGAACGTTCTCATATCGTGTCTGCACAGTTACGTGTCGATGCCAGGTGATGGATTAGATGCTATACGATCTCGAAATCTACCGGGTCATCTTGGTGTGCCTTTGGTCAGAACAGCAAACAGGGAACACAAATGCATTGTTCGATAGCTCATAGCTCATCACATGCCTGAGCTGCCTGCGTGCTCCCTGTGCAGTTCAAGGCCATTTTTAGCCACAATCATAACCGGCACGTTTCTGCCTCCCTCGGAATCCACCAATTACCCATGTTGGGTAAAACAGTAATATTTCCTGGCCGCTGGTAGCTCCAAACATGTCCTTCATATCTACGTCCGCTCCGTTGAATACAAAGGGGACGTGCTTCCGGCAGTTCCCGCAAAGGTGTACGCCGATGGAGCCAAAATAGGAGGGCGACTTTGAACGGCCCCATTAGAGAATCGACCCTGCTCCGCTACACAAAATATGAGAGGAAGATGGGGTGAGCTGAAGACTGCTAATGGATAGATGAGACGGATGAGTGCCTTTCGCCCTCATCATCTCGGCTGTGTATCTCTATAGTAACAATTATACGTGTAACTTCAGGAGTGATGTCCTACGTGAATCAACTGGTGCATTCGTATGGCGGCTGAGAAGTATTGGACGGAGTTCGGCAGGGCATCTGTACTTTATAAGCTATCATAGGCCAATCTCAACGGGAAGGCAACTCTCGCGCTAGCCACCAGACGATGAAGCAATAGAAAGTAGACCGCGGCAGAGCAATGTCTATGTCTCCCTTGTTGATGTCGGTGACATCTCCCTTCCACATGCCTAAAACCGACCCTTTGCTACCGCCTTCGATCTTCCTTATTCCACTCCCTCTTTCTAACTTCTCGCCCTCGGCATCCTGCCATACAACTACTCGATCAAGTCCTCCATCGGTGGCTTACCATAGTTTCTTCTCAAAGCGTCTATACGCAATACCCTCCTGTCTCCCAAGCATATTTCCGTCGTCCATGTTTTCATTCCTTGTCTTCGCTACTATGTGTGGGGCCTTTATACCTCGTGACGACTCTTATCTCATATTCAAACGTGTCATAGGCGTCAATGCGCAGCTTCTGGTACGGCGAGCAATGGAACAATGTCATAGAAAGGAAGGCAAGGTTGACACACTCTTTAGGAAGTCCTGATTACTGATGTCCAGGACTCCTCGAAAATTCCCTCGCTGTGACAGGCAACTGCAAGAAGATAATTAGACGGTCTACACCTAACAACTTGTGGGTTGTTCCTTCCCCATTATCGCCAAATGAACTAGAGAAATGGCATCCCTTTGCTCGCCCAGTGGTAAAGGTTTGCCAGAGGATCCCTTATATTTATGTTCAGCCTCCTATTCAGCCGCTACTGTAGCCATTCGGTATGAGGTCGTGGCGGCACACGAAAATGCGGGTAATTTGCCGCTTTCTTAAGAGAAAAGCCATTTGACCGGACTTCGGGGAACCATGGTGGGTGACAACCATCGCAGGAAAGCTGGATGGCATGTGAGGGGGGAAGTAGGAAGGTGAACAGGTAATGAGAACCGTCAATTTAAATCCAGGTGTGGCGGGGAGGCAGGAGCTGGGATGCATGGCACTCAAGTAGATAGGGATGGTTTGCGTCCCAAACCATCTCGCAAATTCCCGTTTCCCCAGTACGTATGTGACGCTGGCCTTCATCAACGCTGCTGGAGCATCTAACCATCATCAGATGTTAGAAAGAGTGTCAGAAGGAAATACGCAGTAAAGTTTAAGGTATTGGCAGCTACCCTAGCATAAAGAAGTGTTACCTTGCCGGTGAGAAATTCCTCATGAAATTAATCCATAGTAATGATGTTATCTGACAGTGAAAGGCTTTGTGTATTAAGGGGTGCGTAATGTCGACAAGGCACTTGTTTAGATATCCCTCCCTCTTGTACCCGTTTTGGTATATAGCTTCCTCCGTTTCAGTGACGAGCGAGCTTCAAGATGGCCAATAATCCAGGTCGACAACCGAAGACACGACTATCTAGGTATGCACCTGGCTGCCCGGGTAGACGTGACGGGACGTCGCGATAAGGTTCAGACCAACAACATGAGTTAATGCTTAGCCAGCATCCCCGGCCTAGGTCTCTACATTGACCTTACTATTGGTTCCTGGGAGGGGGATCCTACCGACCTAGGTACCTAGGCCGCCCCGCAATATGGACTTCACTCCACTACCAATGGACCTGTTTACGCTTGCTGTCATGAAAGTTACCATCGCCATACGTTAGTAGGCTAGTAAGTAAATATTGCACATCCGGGACATCAAAGCCGATCCTACTTAGTATACCAGACTTCTCCCACGTAAGAATTCAACGTTCGCTACCTCACGATACGGCAGAACGACTAGCGATATAAAAACTTGATTGTTGAAGCCTACACGGGGTTTCCAGCTTATTTGCCTTGCAATACCGACATGTGGTGAGTAAACCCGCCGCCCCCCCCCCTCCCCCCGGTTCATATCCAGCCATATCTATCTTGGATGTTAAGTTAACGAACCGCCTCAAGCAAGCACATCCTCAACGCCCAAGTCTCTATCCGGTCGCCATGCTGTAAGCTCTCCCGCCTTCGATAACCTCTCCCGGGCCGGGGCCCTACCGCCCTTTGTAGAGACCGCCCGTCTTTCACGCCTCCTCCGAACCGGCCTCCCCCAAAGACGCAAACGCAAGCGCGGACACAAACGAAGCTGGCTAACCAAACCACCTGCGCGGCGACAGGCCGGAAGTGGTTCGACTGCGCGGAGTGTCACCAGGAACAGGAATCGCACGAGCTGCTGCGGACCTTCGAGATGACGTTCGCTTGCAAGAAGTGCAAGAAGTGCTTTCGCAAGGACGCCCAGGAGTTCGAGGAGGCCGACGAGTACTGCCCGCACTGCGACAACCACTTCGTGATCGACGCTGCCATCCCCAAGCCCGCCCTGACCGTCGAGGGTGACGATGCGAGGGTGAACAACAGGATGATCAAGGACGACCGCGTCAAGCAGGAGCGCCAGAGGACCATGTTCGATATCCAGCCGGACGCTGACAAACTGGGCTGAAGCGATGCGGCGGGGGAGTTAGCCTTGGAAACCAAGAGGTTAGCGACGGAGCACGCCGGCCCCGAGGCGGTTTATAGCAAGACGGCAGAGACTTGGAGCGAAACAAAGCATTTCACATGATACCACTTTTAGAGACCGAGATACCAAACAATGGCAGGCAGACGCTTACAAACGCCAGGGGTTCATGCCTACGTCGCGGATGGGTACTGTACAAGTTCCCCGGGTGTAACGCCATTACCCTCATATAGCCCCCATCGTAGAACCCCTAATCATAAGGGGACGCCCTTCTATGAATCGTCCGTGCCTCCTTCTCGCTCTCTCGTCAAGATGGCCGCAGTGCCGGTTCCTGGCGTCCGACCTGTCTTCTTCTTGGCAGCCTCCTCCTGCTTCTCCTGCTCAATGTTCTTGACGTAGCCCTCGATGTCCTCGACGGGCAACATCTCGATCGTCTTGCCTGGTGCCATGATGGCGATCTCGATGTTCTTCGCTCCTGTCTGCACAACCTCTAGCAATGACTTGATGGCTAATCGAATGGTGGCCTCGCGGTCCATGTCCTCCTTGTAGTTACGCTCCAGAAACTCTCGGACTGTCTTGCTGGATCGGCCAATGGCATTGGCCTTCCTACTAACAGTCAGTTCCACCCACGTAATCCCGCCACCGATAGTTCCTCAGTCTAGACTTACCACGCGGAGTAGATGCCACTCGGCTCAGTCTGATACAGCCTCGGGACTTTGCTTCCCTTGTCGAAACCGACAATCATGGTGCTAATGCCAAAGGGCCTGACGCCACCACTCTGCGTATACCGCTGCTGCACGCCGGCCACGTATTTGGTGATGTATTCGATGGATACAGGGTCTTCAACAGTGAGGCGGTGCGATTGTGCCTCCAGACGTGCCTTATCAACCAGGATTCGGGCGTCGGCGTTCAGGCCTGCAAATGCCAGGCAGACGTGCGTGTCGATTAAGCCGATCTTGGAGGGGGTGATTCGGGTATCCTGAAGCTTCATAGCCGACCGCTTCTCGCATCCGAGGACGACAATGTCTTTGCCCTTCACACCAACAGCACAGGTTCCTAAGCAGCGCGTTAGCCCGTTTGGATGCGCCCGCGAGTTGACAACTTTATACCTCGCTTGACGGCCTCGCCTGCATATTCGACCTGGAAAACATGTCCGTCAGGACTGTAGATTGCATGTTAGAATGATGCACATGCATGTATTTGTATTTCGTCGTGGGACAAGCAAGACGTAGTACGGACCTGAATACTGCGAGCATGGACAGTTAGCAATGGCTACCGCCGAAATATTGACCTCAACAAGGAAAAACTTACCAGAAAGAGCTCTATCATAACCTGAGGCCATTTTGTGAGGAACTTGCAGACCAGTCGTGCGCCGGGTTTGTGAGATGATGCTCTGAAAATGGGGGTGGTCGAGGGGTTCAAGGGGAGTTGAGGGTGACCGCGTCGGGTTTATTTCGTCAGAAGCAATCGGGGGGACAAGGCTGCCAGGAGTTACGAAGCTCTCACACCTGGAACTTACAGGGAGAGGTCAGCGAGGGTAGGTACCTGAGTGCCTAAGGGATGTACATACACATATACCTATAGGTACCCGGGGTAGGCACGTAGCGAGCCTGCAAAATGATACCAAGTGTTGCGTTGCTGGCCAATGCACTTACGAGCTTCAGCCACAGGCTGTGAGGCACCGCCACAAAAGCTAACAACGTCAGGACGTACAATTACGGCTATGCTGTGAGCTTTTTTCTAAGGAATCGCCGAACCCCCTTACCACTGAACCCGTTACCGCTGCTGAGAAGCGTCTATTGGTAATGTTCGTTGATGCCTAGTCTTAGAGTCTGGGTGGGTACAGCCAAACAGGAAACCCGTTACCCTATACTCACTCCGTGCCATCACGAAGGGGACCATTACTAGCATACGAGGCACTCACAAGTTCTGGTAATAGGAGTAACGTCCTACCTAGCCTCGGATCCGCGGAAATATTCACCTTCGGAGTTCAGAATTCCCCTACATACTCATCGGCCAGTCATAAGTCCTTGTGGTCTTAGTTACTTGATACTACTCTTAGAAGACCATAGCATTTATATAAGAGAGCATTCACCAACTCAGTCTAGATAGGCACCGTGTCGTTAGCTTTTCCCAATATCAATCCATATTCCCAATCTCAGGTGTATGTCTATCCAACTTAAGTGAATGGTACATAAATACCACTTCACTGCGAAGAATATTCTCCATGACGAAGTAACTTGAAAGAAGTGCCATGAAGATTATAAGCCCTGGCGTGGGTCTTACCATTATCTCTCATGGTCACGAAGGTAGGTCCAAGTGAGGTGGTTATCTATTTTGTATCAAAGAACTACTCCCTACTTCTACAGATTGCAGGTAACTTTGAGCCGTATTGTCATCTGTGGTAACGGCCCAGCGTTTCGTCATCAAGGACCAGCTAGCCGGAATGACTGCAGCTTAATTAAAGTCGATAATATGTGGACGCGCTCCGATGCCAGCGAGGTGAATGGGAACATAGACCATTGATCCCGATGCCTCTTTAAAGGAAAACACGGTATTATATTCTGTTAACACTCTCCTTACGGTTCAAGCGCTCTGCACGAACACATTTCCTTTATCAGGTTCACCTTGTTACATGTGATTTTACCTTTCATACAATGACCATGTCTCATAAAACAGTAGAGAGTAAGTGAACCAATGCGTGTCTGTTTTATAGAAAGAAAGGAGGGATAAGTGTGTGTTCGTTTGGTGGAAAGGGAGATGGGTGGGGCTTTACTAGATGTACAACGCCTTCCACAACCGGGATCTCCGGGGCGACTTATAACGTGAGGTAGCTCCTTACATTAGAATGTATGTATGTATGTAGGCCCATGTAGGGCAGGTACGCGGTATCCGTCCATGTCGATGCTCCTCGTGCCTGCCCTTGTGTGATTCTAAGCTCGGAAAAGAAGGGGCAGGTGCGTTTTTATTACGATACTATCTTTCCAACATCAGCTTCATTCCAATGCCAAGGCCCTTTGTTCCATATCAACCAGCCGTGTCCGTCTACTACAGCTAAATGGGCCCTCCTATATAATGATAGACGTGGTCTCTCCATCAGGCCTTTTATGTAATGCGGTTAAAGAGAATTTTTATTTCTTCTCGTATTGATATCTGGTTGGCCGCGTATCTTGTGGACTAATTTACATAAAAGCCTTCAACGCTTCCCATCTTGACAAAACCCCTCGGGATCCTGAGATCGAATTGCAACCTCGAACGCAGGCCTCATTCTACTGTTCTATTACCTGATTCGAAGACTGACCCAGCCTTTGAGGCCTCAACCATCGTACGCGCCCAATTACGCTCTTGGTGACACCTTGATCGTTGACGACTCAGTCAGCTGTCGTTACTCGGCTACGCTGGTCATTTTGTGGTTTGTATCACCAGAACTTCAGGATGCGCACCCCAGGCGAGGTTCTTGCCTCGGACGGTGACCTTATCGTAGAGGTCATTGAGCAGGGCCGTCAGACACCGGATGCCGCAGTTGACCAACGCCTTCGTAAATCCGTAACTTTTCAAGTTTCCAAGAGCCGAACGGCTGAATACATGGATCTATCCAAGACTGATGCATCGCATGTCCACGACCATGTGGTAATTCAAGGAGAGACCATCAAAGCAGCTAGGCTGTGGCTTCAAACTTTTCACAAGGCAACTGACCTGGACTCGTGGGCGCTTCAAGAATTCGCCATCACGGACGTCTTCCATGTCATTAAATTCGGACAGACCTATCTAAAGACCAGAAAATAAGGCGCCGAGCTCAACAACAGAGAGAACCAACTACGGCCAGCCAAAGACCTATCAATGTTACGAGAATGGTTTCAGGCGTGGTATGATCACCACGTACGGCCAGGTCATGCTCGCCATAGCGTGACGACTGGGGAGTTTCTACTGGCCCCAGCTTACTGGTTTGACTGTGCCGTCATTTTCCGCGATGTTACAAAAGAGCTGGCTTACGGTTCAGTCCGCCATCACGGCGATCTGACTCCTCGCGGAGTGCTCGGTATGGGTATACAGGGCATTCCAGGCCCAGTCTTGAGTAAGTGACTAGCAAAGCCCACTCCCTCGAATACTGCATTAAGGTCCCAATATATGTTTATCGAACCTCGCCCCCATATGTTGAAGACATCTGGCCCTGATTCTCAGGGTATACATAATTCTGTGAGAGTTGTTCGCTAACGCTGCTTCAGGCGGAATGTATTCAGCACGCAGTAACTTGAGAACACAAACCCATCGAGAACTCTATCGGTCCCCACGATCCCACATCAACTGCGACGATAGAAAGTGTCGTGATGTAATGGTGTATCGGTATTTTGTGGCACTGGACGCGACTGGTAGCTTTCCTGTCAACTATGGCGAGAACCGCCATAAGTCCGTCAACAGGCTTCTCTCTGATGCCGAGAACGTTAGTCTGGAGATCGTGGAGCTCAACCCTAATGCAAAACACGCTTCATGGATCTGCAACCCCTGCCGCCGAGGTATTGCCACCCAGACAGCGAGAGCCCTCGAGGGCCAGGTCAGAGAAGGGATAAACCGTGTACGGAGGAATTTCGAGGGGCTGTGCCTAGACTGCATGCACAAGTATAAGACAGGGGACAAAGATTGCGACTACTGGAACCACGCACGTACGATGGACTTTTCAAAAGGCTGCCGCTTCCACCATGACGAGCCGACATGGTACTACAGCTACATGGGACGTGACGATGAGATGAAGAAATTCAAGACAACCACCCCTAGGCCGGGAAACATATGAGGGCCAGGACGGGAGGGATTTTGTGACAGTTATGTCCAGGCATCATCCAGGGGGGTTAGCCCAGAGATTGATCTCGGATCAAGAGAGATGCTCGATTGAGTTTGCTCTTGTGCTGTGTCATTTACTTGGAAGCTAGTGAGGATCAGCCTGAAGCGGGGCAGTGCTATAAAGATTCAGGTATAGCTGGAAAACCCATAAATATATGAATGTGTCATAAAGCTTGTTGCTACTTCCATGCTGTATCCTAGATTTTGACTTACATGGAGCTTTGCTTGTGCTCTGCTCCATAACCTAACTAGGCGATGAGTTCTGGGGTAGTTGGTTCGGGACATGGTGCGAGCTTTCCTGACGGTTCAAAAGGGAATAGTAGCCCCTTTCCCTCTGTGTGGCCCATGAGCAGCAATTGAACGGTTGGACTCGGCTGGCTGTGGCTACGTAGACTCACGTATGAGTATATGGGTTAGACACGGACAGCTTGTAAGGAGCGTGACATGTGGGATCAAATGCATTAGGATATGCGATTGGGGACAGCATCTGACTGGGAGCCCTCAAAATATGACGACTAGACGCTAGAGATACTCGCGTATATTGGCCATTGATACATTATGTGATGTGTCCGCATCGCGGATGTCATCTACAAATCTTGATATCAAGCTAGAGACGCCCCATCTAAATGCGCTTCTTTTTAAAACCATCATCTCGATTTCTCACAGAATTCCGTCTGCGCTTTGTCCCGACGTTGCGTCACGACCTCCCTGTTCCAAACTCACTTCTAAGACCAGGGCAATGGGAAAGCCATATCTAGCTGGTCTACAAAAATCAGAACCCTCTAATAATCCCGATACCGAGGTACATATACTAGAGATACTTCATCCGCCGCGCAATGAGCAATGCGACCACCGAGAAGGTGACCAAGGACGCGAATATGACGAAGAACGGAATAAGCGAGTCCTCGGCATTCTGGAAAGGAACGTGGACGTTCATCCCAAACAAGCCGGTGATCACATTGAGCGGAACGATGATGGAGGCCAGGAAGGTGATCTTGGTTAATCCTTCGTTGGTCTTCGTCCCCTGAGCGATGCTGTCAATGGTCAGCTGGGCGAGATAATTGGCATGAGCACGAGACAGAATCTTTTCGAAGTGCGTGAGGTTCGTCATCATCGTCACAACATGGTCCTGAATGTCGCCCAGATACATTCCAATGTCCATCCGTGGGGTGACCTTATAGTTTTCGTTGCATCGCTTGGTGAAGCCCTTCAGCACATCGGCCTTGCCGCCAAGGATACGCATGAGTCCGAGGGTGTTTTTCCGGACAGCTCCGATCCTCCGGAGGAATGTGTGCATGTCATCCGCCCGGGCAACGAAGACAGAGTCCTCGATGCCTTCGGTCTCAAGCTCAATCCTATGGATAGGCTTCGCAAACGAATCAACAATATTATCGCTAGTAAGGGCCATCAGCGATATCCGCAATAACCCCACATAGAGGGCAATTACTTACATCAAGGCATAGCAGATCCAATCGCTGCTGAGCGCAACGTAGTCCTTCAGCATAGCAATTCTCTTTCGGACCTGGGAGGCATGGCTGTTCGGCTCAAAGCTAAAGCTCAGCGTACCCTCTCGGAACACAACAACGTATATATTGAAGGGTTCGTAGTCAACGCCGTGTTCCTCCTGGACGACGCTAAATGATCGGAAACTGGCGAAATAGTAGGACGAGAAAAGCTCAATTTTCTCGCGCGCCTCCTGAGTGGTAATATCCTCGATTGTCAAAGGATGTACGCCGAAGGCCTTGCAGAGAGCACGAACCTCCTCCTCAGTCGGACTATTGATATTCAACCACCACACTCCGTCAGGCTCGTCAGCAGGTAATGAAAACAGGCCGCGCAGACTCTCGCCAGGAAGAACGAGATCACCGAACTCAGCCGCATGTATGGTGGATTCCCAGGCAGACGAGAAGAAACTGAATCGGTTGGGATCGTCGGGCTCCTTCTCGGCGATACTTGGTCGCGCATTGTTAACCCTTTGCGACACCTTCTCATCAATCTCCGAGGAACCCGAGGGCACATCGATGAAGTCCCCATTAGTCGTGACCATGGAGGAGCTGTTGAGCAAGGTGGAATGGTTAGGCTGCTGGTTTGTGAATACCTTAGGGGCTTTCTGGGCTTCGAGACTGGCTCTGCGTGCTACGTTTTCGGACGCCACGAAATTCTCCAACAAGTCGAAGTCGATATAGAGCCTGTCTCTATTTTGCTCATCTTGCAATGGGAAACAGACGTCCTCTTCAGCTGTCTTGTTTGTCCCCAGGCTTGCCACATCATCGGCAGTGAACGTAGCAGGGCGACTGCGCGCAGTACGGTGACTATGGTGGCTGCGGATGCTGTGGCGGCTATCTGTCGAGCAAGTACGACATAGGCCATGTGGGTCTTCCTGTCTATCACCGCGGGGGTCTGAAACCGATAAAGCACGCTCGCGACGGCGGGCTTCGGCAAAAGCCTTGACCGAGTTGGGTGGAGAGATGTCACGTTCGTTACCAGAATTGAAAGTTGGACGGCGAGTGTGTGAAATGGTCGGAGACAAAGCCCCATCGTCCTCGTCGACAATAGCTTCCTCAAAATCTCTGACCCGAATCTCGATGGGCGAATGAACAACTTGGTGGTCTAAATGCTGGCGCGAGCCGTATAGAGTGTCGACGGTTCCACGGCGTGGGCGGTCGGGCCGCTGTGCAGAGATCTGATGGCGGTGGTCATCCAATTCGGGCACCGGGGTATCGTACCCCCTGTTAGAGGCGATTTCGTCGTGATCGGACATCTTGGCGTTGGCGGTCTATTTATGAATACTTAGTAGCACTGAGGAAGGGATGTCACCAGCAGTGATCCTTTTTCGATGGCTTGATCGATGCAAATGTACGGCACGTGGAAAATGCCTCCCGCGTTACGACTAAGGGAGGGCGCGCATGCTGGACGGAGACAGCCAGTCTGAAGTCATCCGAGAAGGAGCAGCAGGCGTGGCAGCACGCCGACTGCAGGAAAATTATCCGACGAGCAGCTCAGTGTGGCGCGTAGATTGAGCCTAACTCAAATTCAGGCCAGGTCGATCTCGGTGGAAAGGGATGCTGATACGAGAGTTGCTGGATGTCAAAATAGCAAGGAGCGACGGTCCAGTTACGGGGGCTTCTTATCGACGCCGCTGTAGACCCAGAAGTCAGGGCCGAGAAGCGGGCGAGAAAAAGAGAACTGAACGCTAGTGAGGCCCGCCAACTTGGTGGTTTGTGACGACCTAGCGGTAGATGCCGCGGAGGAGAGCTGAAGATTCTCGAAGTGACGCCGTTAGATAATACCTTCAGGCAGAGAGGCGACCGATCGCGTCGAGACCCGAAACCGTCCTAGCTAGAATTATGGGTGACGGCAAGAAAGGAGCGCGAGATAGGTAGTACCGGACCGAGGTCGATAAGGTTGCTAGACGATTATGAATATATAGGTATATCGTCACTTGCTGAGGTGAGAGTGACGGGTAAGTAGCTGCGGCCTCGCGTATCACGAAGTATTGCTTCTGAAATGAAGGGGGAGTTGTTGACCTGATCAATTCCTTTTCTCCGAAAAGAATCAGGCTGTTCCAACGGTAAATACTACAGTGGAATCCGGAAACGAACCAGAAAAGGAAAACAAGCTGTGTGCTTTGTGATTTGTGATTGAATGCGCAAAATTTGCAGCAGTTGGGGTGGAGTGGGTGAAGATGGGAAAAAGGACGCAAGAAGAAGCTTTGGTTGAAAATTTTGGGGTTAGGACAAAGACGGCCAGGGTGCATGAAGTACTCGGAGGGTGAGACTGTACCTCCTTGAGTGTACCTTTGCTACAGTATGAAGCGAGAGATTTCGCACACAGCCACGTACTAGGGGGCGCGCTAGTAGGCGACAAATTCAAAGTAAGGTCTACTAGGCACACTGTCCCGAAGGCCCAGCCAGCTATGGCTAGAGCTTTCGATGAAACAGCAGAGGGCCAATATTAAGGGGCGAGCTAAACAGATCCCTTTCAAGCATAACATAAATTTAGGCACCGCTGGCATACTACAGTAACTTAATTCTTTTTTTCAATATTCAAAGTGGATATAATGTATAAATAATTTTGGTACGAGGCGGCGGAGGCTTGAGCACCTCGAGGCAAGCTAAAATATGCCTTCGAAGCCTCATATCGAGAACGTTATCATGCCGGTTCGCTGTCATCTGGCGAAGCGGCGATGGCAGCCCTTTTTGACAGCTGGAAGCTACTGTAAACACTTTCGCTCTCTATCATATCTACAGGCGTCTCCACATACGGCGCGGGAATATGCGCCGAGTGCCTGAATTTGGACAAACGATCCCTGACTCCCGAATGGTCCATTCCAGAAAGTGGATTACCTGGTCACTTCCAAGTGCAACCTTTCCTTTGTAATAAGTTCTCTAGCGATAACAATAATCAGTTCAACTTCTACAGACCTCCTCAACGTACCAGAACCCTTTCTACCTCTGCCCCGTTTCGCATTGCCGCCCGCTCGGGCTCGCATCCAATTCCCTCCAATGGCGGAACAGATACTGGATCAAGTCAGGGACTTGGTCGACGCACAAATCGTTAGTCGCATCTGTTTACTCCCCTTTGCCCCAGGCAAGGCGATGACCCGGCTAACGGATTATAACTTAAAGGACTTCGAGGGCCAGAAGCTAGCCGAGATCCTTGCGACCGTTGCGCTCTCAGCAGTTGGGGTATGATATCACCATCCGCTTGATCGGCCGTGTGCAAGGGGGAGTATTTTCTACCGAGCTGTTACTGATCGCTGTCATCGCCACCCCTTAGGTTGCGTCATTCCTCGTCGGTTTCATCCTCCAGGACATCGCTTTAGCCCTCAAGATTGGCCTCAGCGGCACGGCCCTTACGTTCTTGCTAGTCGTTCCTCCCTGGCCCTTCTTCAACAGACACAAGGTCGATTGGCTTCCCGTCGGCGGTGGGTCGGCCCTCACAAGTGCGCAGCAGAAAATAGTCATAGACGAGAAGCTCTTTACCAAGCAATGAGTCTGTTCACCCCGGCTTTCATATAAGGTAGATGTGGGGGATGTGCCCAGGAGGCTGAGATGGCCACCTCATAAATACACTCGATTCTTCAGCGCAGTAATTCAGCTTTGCAACCAACCGAGTGCCTTGTAGACCGAGGTGTTTTCATAGAAGCAGGCTGGCGCGGTGCTGCTTCTTGTGCGTGGCGACATGTGGCTGCCATAAGTAACCATGCTGCTCGTCTGCTTATCTTCCTCGACTTCTACCGCCTGACCTGTCCAACTTAACGGCCATACTTCTGGAACTCCCAGTCTCTATTATCCAGAGGGCAGACTTGTCGAGCCTTCAGCCATCGAGAGATGCAGTGGAAGTGGAACGCGTGCTAGCGGTGAAGGGTCAGCTAGCTGGTAGCTCTTGTCACAGATAGATAGGAGAGAGAGAGAGGACTCACGTTGCAGATTCCCCAAGCCACCGTGCACTCCTCGCTCGTAGCGGAGGCCTGGTTAGCCTGGCACTCGATACATAGATCCATGATGTGGTTTCGGCAGATGGCACAGTTGTCGACAACAATGTCCCAAGCCCATAGCGCGACGGCGTTCCACTACAGATCCAAGTCGCAGTCAGCACGTACTCGCTCACTTCGATACATACCATATCATCTTACCTTCTTGACCTCAAAGCGCTTCCTACCATCAGCCTTGCTCTCAGTGTCACCACCCTTGCGCTCCTTCTTGGCAGCGGCGGCAGAGGTGGTAGGTGCATCGGTCATATCCACATCAGCCATTTTGCAGTGAGGCTTGGTGAAGCTGTCGTGGATATGAGTGTTCGGGTCGGAGCGCAAACGGCTCTAGCACTGGCTGAAATAGACGTCAAAATCTTGTCCAGTGACTACTGTCGTGGTGGGGGTGGCGCTTATGGGTAGTGGTGAATGTGAACGGTGACGGTGTTGAAAAGAAAGATCATAGGTGTGATTGATTGTTGATTATGATGACGGTTTGTACAAAGTACCTAGCACTGTGAACCTTTGGGGGCGGTGGGGCTCAGGTTCGGGTTGAAAAAAGGCTGAAGGGCAGACCAAGTACGAGCTCGCTCTAACGTATACAAAACTGTATATATTCCATATATTCCGTTATATACTTACCTAGAAAGTACAGTGCTTCTCACGGAGCTCTATTTGCACGCATACCTACTTACATCCATACAGATACCTGGGTAAGTGCATGCAGGCAGCCTGACGGATACCTGTCGACCTACACTAGTATATAGGTATATAGGTAGTTGCGCCGGTAGGTAGGCATGCGCCTTGCATATTAACGAGTTCCATGGTTATTTGATAAGCAGCCCAGTCAGGCTGCTATCTACTTGCCTCAGGTACGTGGAAGTTGGAATTGTCTATCTAGATGACATAAACTGCGAATAATGGGAAAGTAGACACCCAGACACCCTCTTACTTAAGTCCTTATAGGTTCAAAGGTTATGCCTCAGCAGGCGCTAGTCAAAATAAATGGCGCACTTACACCAACTAGCCTCCAAATACACCTAAATCATGATGATTTCAAGCCTTCGTAATTCAACAATATCAATAACGATCATATAATATTTTTGCATTATTATAAAAAGCGATATATCGCGATTACGGTAAATTTTTTTCCACCTTGATTCTTTAATTCCTTCCTCCTTTTTAAGCGCTGATAAATACCGTTAATAGTACGGCTAAAGCTAAGCTTAGGAGGGCCAAAAAGCTTAATAATACTCTTAATATCGGCGTTTCAAATCGCCAACTTTTTAGGATATTCGACGTTCCCGAAATTATAGGGAGGCGTTAAATAAAAAAAGATATTTCTAATATATTGCCTTAAGTCGAAAAAAAAAGGAAACATAAATTCGACAAAATATAAATCGAACTTATTAATTATTTTTATTACCATATATTTAACCTTTGGAATAATTACCGGCTAAGGTAATAAATTTTTACAAAAAAGGCCGGAACGAATTTTTAATATTTTACAAATATTTTTAAAAGGGCCTTTAAGCCGTTAAGGGTTTATATTTATTTCGAAACAAAAAAACTTAAACTTAATAATTCTATTAAAAATTACCGGGTAAAACGAGTTTAACAAAAGTTAACCGGTAATTATTAAAAGGACCCAAATTTTTTCGCGAAATTTATTTCTGAAAATGAAATATATTTCGGCTTTAAAAGGGACGACAGGAATAATATTTA
This sequence comes from Monosporascus cannonballus, assembly GCA_004154925.1. NCBI lineage: Eukaryota > Fungi > Ascomycota > Sordariomycetes > Xylariales > Monosporascus > Monosporascus cannonballus. The sequence goes on from QJNS01000095.1 coordinate 164,834, forward strand.
AAAAAAAAGTTAAGGATTATAACGCGTAATAAACCGTCGCTAAATTTAACGTTATTATAAATCGGGAGTAACGCCGGTAGGAATAACGCCTTTAGCAAATATTTTATTATTATCCTCCTTTTGAATATTACGAACAGAAAGTTTATTACGTTATCGGATTAATAATTAAAGATAGCTGACAATTACTTTTTTTTGATACGAAATTAAAAACCCCCGTAAGAAAATAATTTTTTCAAAATATATCGAAATTATAAATCGGGCGATAATTTTTGTAAAACTTTATTTCGGCCGTAAGGACCTGATTATATAACAAGATGGCGATATAAGTTATATGTCGAAAGTTACTAAGTAATGGCTTTAAAATAAAGGTTATATTGCTATTTAAAACGTTTACGATAATCCCGAAACGAACCCGATCGAAAGTATTATTAAGAAAGTTAAGTTTTATATTATGAACAACCTTTATATTAATATACGGCAGTTTATAAGGCTAATTGAAATAAGGTGGGATATAATAAATAAAAGGCGGCAAAAGGTTATATTTAAATTTATAATATAATAATAGAAAAATATGATTCTTGGCGGAGGATAATATATAGCCTATTAAATTAACGCCTGAATTTATTATATAAAGTATTTTTAAAGGCTTTATCTTAATCGTATTTCAAATAACCCTTGTTATCTCTTAAGCTATATGCAAATTGCATGGAATTTTGGAGGGTGGGGCGGTTGGGTGCGCCATTTATTTTGACTAGCGCCTGCTCAGGCATAATATTTATATCCTGTTCTAAATACCTACCTACCTACCTAACTATCACCTACTACGTACCTAGCATACTGATGCACAGTCTAGCACCTAAGTCAAAAAGCGTAACAGAATTCAGTTCCGTTCCGGTTGTTCCTAACCCAAACATGTTCTGATGGAATCTTAGTGCTGGGAATACCTTCAATAACGCCAAGACCACAGGACTGAACGATCCACAAAACAACAAATAAATATGGACAGAAGATACCCGAAGCCAACACATCGCATATCAACAATACAATTAATATCCCATCGTTTACACCAGTTGTACTCATGCTGGTTAGACTCGTACAAGCCTCCAGCCCATAATGCTGTTACGAAGTTAGCAGATGCGAATCGCAAGCCCATTAAATCAACGCCTAAGGAGACAAGACCCGTCCGCTTGGAGCCCAGCCTCCCCTTTCATTCATAGTGTCTCCGAGAGCCCTTCCCTTGTACTTTGTCTGGCCCCCCGCATTACGTCGCATCGACCAAGGAGCACTGGTGGTCTATTTGAACAACTCTTGCCTGTAATTACATTACATTGCACGCACGTCCATTACAATACAAGCATCTCGGAATGCATAGATGCCTCATCATTATTCTATCACGCTCTACCATCTACCTATTCCATCAGTTTCTCTTCTTAAGGAACCTTTGACCCGTGCTCAGCCAACTTCTAACTTCTTCAACCTTTTCCCTAATTTACTTCCGACCGGATACATCTATGTCTTCGCGACACCATGACTCAATCTACTCAGCCCAAGAATACACCCGGCCGACGTCGCCAGGGCCGCAACAATAACAACACCAACACCATCACCACCACCAACAACAACAGCAACCACAAGACGCCACAAAAAATGTACGCTTCCGAGAACGACATCTTGTCGTACAAAAAGAACAGCCCTTATGCCAGTCCCTGCACCCCCCAGAGGCCTGGAGCGTCTGGAGGCGATCTGTCCCCGTTTCTGCAGACCGGCTCGACGAATCCAAAGCAACGCAACAAAAGCAATCGCAATCGCAATAAGCATGGAGGAGGAGGAGCTGAGTCACCGGGGCACCAGAAACAGAATCGTCCCAGTCCACCGATACTATCCCAGCAAGAATCTACTCCGGCTATTTTTGCTGGTTCTACGTTCCATGCTTCTCCTGCACCCTCGGCCCTACCGATGCCCAGTTTCTTCGCCAGGTCTCACAGCGACTCACCCACTGTGAAGTCGACAATGGGCCCGGGCCAAGAACCTTCTCCGCCTTGCACCGACTCGGAAGATGCCCCGAGCCCCCCGCCTGTCCCGCGGGATGAGGAATCACCCCTCGAGTTCTTTTTCCGTGCGGACAGAGCCGAAAAGGCACGAAGTCATCGAGCGAACTCCGTCAATGCCGTCACTGCTCTTACCCCTGGCCCGTTTTCCTCGCCTCGTGATTCGCCCCAAAAACAGAACACCGTTCCTAGAGTGGCAACAGGCACTCAGGCAGGTAGGCATCCAGTTATTCCTCAGCGCAATACGGCCCCTGGAATATCGGCCAATGAACTCGACGGTACCCCAGGTCAGCCGCTTGGGCCAGCATTTTCTACTCCCTACCAGCAGCGCATTCGAGCCGCGCGCTCCGGCTCGGACACTACGCAGATTACGCCTACTCTGTCGCAGAAGCATGACATGGATCCTAGCGATGCCCTAAAGCGCTATCTTTTCCACGGGCAGTTGGACTCAAGTCCGCCGCTTGCATCGCCCAAACAACAGCAAGCCCTTCGCCGACGGCAATCGCCCAAGCACTTCCCGCCCCGCCAACAACCGCCTCAGAAGTCCCCGCAACAGCTTGTTTCCCAGCCGCCCAGCCCTCCCGAACAACAGATGCCCGAGCAGCAGTCACTACCCCGTGGTATGTTCCCGGCATCTGTGCTGGGGGATTACTCTTCGACTATTCGATCAAAAACGCCTGTGGAAGCTGTATCCACTTCTCCTCAACGACCCGATAACATCATAACGATGGAAGATAGCCTCCGGCGGATGCTTAAGTTGAGTCCGTCGAACTAGATCATTCAATTGTGATGACGATCATACCTTCTATTTGGACGTTCCGCCCCAGGGTTGAAGGGTCGTCTTCGTCTCTCTCTTTCTCTCTGCCTTTCACTCTACTACACACATACGCACCACACGAGTCGCCCACCGCCATCCCTGGGTATCACCCATCACGACGTCCTTTCTATATACCAGGTACCTTTGGTGTCTACGGTCTCCTTCCAGTCCAAGAACAGAGCAGAGTAGCTACTGATGCCCACGAAGGTGATGGTTATGCATTTTTGGTATTTAGATATCTTGTCGATACGAGCTAGTGTACAAGTTACATTCTTCTCATTTTATATTATCAATGTGCTACGGCGCCTGAGGTGTTGACGTTGTTCGTGGTCACTGCCACCGGCCGGACCTGCAACTCCTTCGAAAGTATTGGATGATGGGATTGCACGTCAGTGATTAGGTCTTCGAGGATTTGAAAGCGACATTGACATGGGCACAGAGTCGGGGAGTTTTGGGCTTTAGACGGAAGGGGAGCGACATATTTGGAGTTTAGGGCTGGCAAGATTCGGGAGGACGCGACATCAATAACCCTTTGCGCGTCTACATTGATGATGCAAGTCATACATGGCTTAGGTTGCCCACGGGCATCTTCGGACGATTGACGAATCACCGGATTAGGGCATGCTGTGGACGACATTCAACCGATGGGCAACGGTAGGATTAGAATGGGCGTCTAACATAAAACAAAAATTTTCTGGTGATATATCACAGCACTTGTCTAGCGGCTTAGCTACGATAGACCTTGGCGGTTAATATCATAGGCCTTCGTGGTCTCATATATCACCAAGACGCACTTTTTCTCCCAAATGGCAACTTCAGTTGACGGACACCCGACTCACCCCGCGCAGCCTGGCCTGTGCTGGGTGAATGTCTATATCTCTAGCTAGAGTTTTTGGTTCAATGTACATATCACCCTCGTCGTATTATGAAAGTAGGACTGATTTTGTTTCGAGTTATACGACGGGAAGGTAAGGGCTTGCTGAGAACGCGTGTGCCTATAACAGTGTTATTCCAGTTGTGTGATGATGGCTGGCTGGTGGCTTCTCCTCCAAGTTTCCGGGGATCTTCTTATTCGGAAATATTGTGCACGCAAAATGCTGACCCCGCCTCAGTAAATACTAAAACGAACGACATTTTGATGGGAACGGAGTGTGTATTGCTGAGGGTTTTGTCCTGATTCATAAATTTATGTTTTCGTCCATATAAGACCATCATATCACGTGATTACGTGTGTTTCCGTAGGCAACTGAAAACCCTAGTCCAACGCGTCCCCCAAGACATCAGTCTGTTTGACATCAATTCTGGAAGTTTATGTACACCAGCACATTGCCCCATTCGAAGCTTATCGCCCTCTATCCTCTAGCACACGCACACATAGGCAATGGACGTCCAGGATCCCTTCAACGGCGACGAGGATGCCGCTCTACGCTATGCCATCGAGCTATCTTTACAAGACGTTGAAAACAAAGGTACGGGGGTACTCTCCGACGATAGTAGTAGTGACGAGGACTTAGAGAAGCGTCCAATTTATCCATCCGTAACGAAGAAGGCTGGAAACTCGTCTATGCAAGGAACATCAAAGGACGCTACTTTAGCCACGCCACAAACAGCACCAACAGTGACGTGCGGGTTATCCGGGCTTGACCGCAAAAAGATGGAAGAAGAGCGACTTGCAAGACTCGGTAAGCGAAAAGCTCGTGACGAGGAGCAAATGATTCAAGAGCCAAGGCAAAGAACAACGACGGATGGAACGCCGACCTTAGAAGCCTCGGCCGCCATTGGCCAATCCGCAAGCCTTCCATTTCCGACCGGAGTCATTAAGAGGACATGGACTGCGGGGTATACGCGGACCGGGGATGATATAAAAATCGAAGAGGTCTTGCAGAAAGATGAGCTCGAAATGGCGGTGCTGAGCTCTTTCCAGTGGGACGAGGATTGGCTGTTATCCAAGGTTGACGTCGGAAAGACCAAGATGCTCCTCATTGCGTTTGCTTCAGGTGCCACGCAGGTATCTCTTCGGTTTTCGCCCTGTAGCCTTAAACTAAGCTGACGCAAAGAGCAGCAAGAAGAGATGAAGGCCAACGTCCCTGAAGAGCGAATCAAGTTTTGTTTTCCAACGAGTAAGTTGTTATCTTAACAAGAGCAGTTAAACGAGCCCCTTCCACCCCGCTCCCCCTCCCAAAAAGAGAAAAAGAAGAGAGAGAGAGAGAGAGAGAGAGATTCGTATTCTTCCTGCGTATACGAGTTCCCTCAGTCAGGGCTATTCCGCCTTTATTGCGCTCACTAAGTCAAATCTCTAGTGCTACCATTCGGCAATATGCATTCCAAATTACAGCTCTTGAAATTCCCCCGGTCGTTGCGTATAGTTATCCCAAGTGGAAACCTAGTACCGTACGACTGGGGAGAGACCGGTGTTATGGAGAACATCGTCTTCCTCATCGACCTACCCCGAACAGATACGACCGCTCTGAACCGCAACAAGCCCACACTATTCGAGGAAGAGCTCTGTTATTTCCTCCGAGCGCAAGGCCTGGATGAGGCTCTGGTTAAAAGCCTCGCAAAATATGATTTCTCGGCGACGGCGCGTTACGGGTTCGTACACTGCATGTGAGTTCTACAACACCGGAAACTCTCTTTATACTTCAAACTATCTAATAACTTTTGACTAACCCAACGGGAAGCGGACAATCTCACGTGGGTGAGGATTGGAAACGAACAGGTAGTGCATCTCTAATTTGTATAGTGGAAACAATCCGGTTAATGCTCTCTGCAGGATATTGCGGGCTCGGCCGAACTATAACGGCTCTTGGTTTGAGCACTACGGGAGACGTCGAGATAGACTACGTCGTCTCATCCCTCGGGTCGGTTAATATGGATCTCATATCAGCCATCTACCATGCTGCTCAAAGTGCGGCATGTCTCCACTTTCCGGTCCAAGTAACATCACTGATATTTTCAGGTGACAATGGATTGAAAGAATATGAAGAGAGGTTAGCGAGGAACTCAAAAGGAAAGCGGACGACGAAAGCCCAGCCGGAAACGTTCGAAGAAAGGTTTCGGGTGTATTTTCCGTCTCACGATACCGTGGAGAGCAGTCGAGGTGGAAAGAGCGTGTGTCAACCTCCCTACATTATTCATATCTAGGTACTGTCTAATGGACAGAGCTAGGCCGCGGGAACAATCTGCCTTCAGTCAAAATGGTGGGATTCGGCAACTTTCCCTCGCCGACTGGTGCGCGACTGCAAGAGCGTGCGAGCTGGTCTCCTAATACATAGCAAGATGCTATTGGTTCGCCACTCTAGCGGCTCGCCTACTGCATGGGGATATGTTGGGAGCGCAAATCTGTCCGACAGTGCCTGGTAAGTTTCACAGGACCTTCTAATCTGTGGGACCCATCGAAGAGTATTTCTATCTCTCATACAATTGCGACTGACCTCTGATGTCTCTAGGGGTCGCCTGGTGAAAGACAAGGCAACTGGCAAGCCCAAGCTAACATGTCGCAACTGGGAGTGTGGAGTATTGGTACCCGTCCAGGATCATGGACGAACTATAGCGGAGGGACGGTCTTCCCCTGGTTCACTCTCTATTTTCCAGGATACTATCCCTATACCAATGGAAGTACCCGGTGAAGCCTACGGCATGAGCGGAACCAAGCGGCCCTGGCTCTTCCTCGAGAGATGACTGTCAGATAACCGGCCGGACAATATGGGAAGCGATAGCTACTCATATTCGGAGTCGGATGCAATGACCGGTCCTAGACTTGACAGCTGAGGGCGGCTCCCTCAGACAGGTTGCTACAGTCGACCGCGCATTGTTCGTAGAAGACTACGATAACTAGCAGGCTTCAACCGTACTTACGGAACCGAAGTTTTCAAGGCCGTTTCTTTTGTTTCCACGAAAGGCTGTAATAAACCAGGCGAAGAGAGAGACACACATGCTAATATCCGACGATGGGCGAACTATCAGGAATACTGATAGTTTTAGGTTACCACTAACTGCTGTGGTCCACAAAACGGAAGAATTAGCTTATAAGAGCCCTAAAGGTCCAGTAAAATCGAAGACGTCACGATAGTCCAGCGAACAGAGTGAGCTTCTGTTAGATATAGAGGGCATCAGTTATGTTGTTGTTATATTCGGCTCATTGCGTATGCTATAGCACGCGAACCGGTTTTAAGTAACTTAGCCACGGAACATATTGTTAGATACAGAGGATATCAGCTGTTTTGTTATCTTAGGCTAATTACATATATTGTTGCAACATGTACCATCTCTATAACTTATTAATTACATATCAAATTAAGCCATATTTTTGCGGTTATAATTATGGCTGCGCCGCAGGTACGGCTAAATGTTACGGCCTGGTTGTTATGACCTAACGGTCTTGGCCCTTCACGGACGGTCGGGTCCCCAGAAGAAACAAGCCCCGACCCATGCCAAGAAATCACGTGACTGGCTCAATGAGCTCAAACGTTGCCATTGGTTCAGGGACGTTGAGCCAGTCGAGCCACGGAGGGCTCAAAGGGGCTCAAGGGGACTCAGCTAACTAAACACCTTTGAGCCAGTCAAAGACACTTTGAGCCGGATTAGGATATATATGCTCATTATTTCCATAGTTTAGATAGCTTCAGCTTGCAATACAACATCGTTACCCAAGGCACCCTTGGTATTACGAGACGTGACACGATTACTGTATCTATTACTCAGTTTCCCACGATACTCCTGCCAACATAAACCCGTACGACTAAGGTTTAATGGTTGGTTAAACCCCCTAGCCATCACACTGGTCCACCGTAAGAGCTCTTATACAGCTGTAAGCACTAGGATGATTGCCACAATTGCGATCATTCCACTGATCTTTTGCCCTGGTGGCGTAATGGCGTAGTGCAGACATAACATTAAAACCTTGAAATTCGTAATTTTATATACTGTATAAATTTATTTAAAAAACACCCATAAAATAATAAAATTCTAAATTTATGATTTATTTTTAATGTATATTTTTTAACTTTCGAATATTATATTGTATATTCCAATTTTATAAATAAGGTAAAATAAAACAAAATAATAATAACAATAATAGTTCTAAAATTTATAATATAACATAATATAATATTATACTTATTTTATTTTATTTTTAATTATACAAACAAATAAAATAAGAATATATTAAAAAACAATTAAATAAATAAATTCACTTCTAATTAAATTATTTATTATGCAATTATAAACTACAATATATTATTTTTAATATATTTTTTAAATCGAACGTTATAAATTATAAAAATATGAACGAAATAGAAAACATTGCGAAATATAAAATGCATAATATGTATAATTACATTTATAATAAAATAAATATATTATTATTTTCCTTTAATATATTTAACATTAATATTAAAGAGAAATAAATTAATATTAACGCGATTTTTTTAAATTATGTAAATAGAAATTTTAAGCCCGTTTATAAAGAAGCATTAATAATTTAATACAGCGTTTAATTATTAAACAACTTAAAAAGCAAAAACAAAAAACAAGTCGTTATAAAAATCAATATAAGTGTATTAAGACAAATCGCTAATTTTTTAACTTATTCGATTTTAGCCTATTCGATTTTTTTATTAATACTAATTAAAATACGTTTATTAGTAATTCTAGCATTGTTAATAAAAAATTTAATAGGCGTTATATATTTATAACATTATTAGCAAGTTTTAAAATATTTTAAATATTTTAAAAAATTCTAATTACATACTAAATAAGTTTATTTCTTTTATATATTAAGAACTTTTTCATAATATATATAATTTTATTTTTTATAATTGCTTTAAATATTTGTTTAAGACAATACTTGTTAACAATTTAATTTTAGAATATTAAGACATATTTTAAATTTTATATAAATATTAATTAGTAGGTTTTTAAAAGAAAAATTCGAATTATTTTATATTAATCGAGATGTTTTAAATTACAATATTTAGCTTTTAATTAAAATTTTTCACTGTAAAATAAATTAGTTATCCTTTTTTTAATTTGTTTTCAGTCTAAAAAATTCCTTTAAAACTTATTTAATTATATGTAAATTTTCAGTCGATTTTTATTTATTAATACAGTTATATATTTTTTGAAAGGTAAATAATACCGTAATATTAATAAATATATTACAAATATTTTTATTAACGTTTAATAAAACTAGAATTAAGGCGTCTTAAAATAATTTTAATCTGTTTGTAACAACTAGTATAATATAATAAATATTTAATATGTAATTTATAGTACAAGAAGTTTGTTTATAATTAATATATCGGCGTATATAAAACTTTAACGTTTAATTTAAACGTGTTATTTATTTATAGTTTGAAAAAGATTAGCTAAATAAATAATTAATGCGTAGATATACTACATAATATATTTTATAACATAATTTATACTTTTAAGATTTTGTTAATATTTTAAAATAAAAATTATATCTTTATTGAAAATAATACAACATCTTAGTTTTAATATATTAGAAAACAGTTTTAAATGCGTTATATATTGTTTACTTAATTCTTGAATTTTAAAATTATATTAAATTATTACACTGTTCGTATTATAATATATATTAATAAAATTATTCTTATATTAAAATTTTATAACAACTTTATAAATAATAATATTTGTAATAGTTTATATACTTTATATTACTGTTATATAAATTTATTTTATATATTATAGTAATATTATATTTTCTATCATTTTTAAAAGAATTATTAAAATATAATAAATATATTAACCTCGTTCTAAGATTTTCTAAGATTTTAAATATTTATATAATAAATATTCGTATATATAATATATTAAATACATTTTTTACAAAATCTTATAAGTTATTTTATTTTTTCGGTTTTTAAAAAGTTATTATTGTATTTATTTTATTTAATTAATATATTATATAAGAAGATTCGTATAGTAGTAACTTATCGTAAACGTAAATATTTATTTAAGCTCACGATGAAAATCATACAGCTAATTTATTAGTTTTTTGTAATCGAGTTATTTATTTCAAGTATTAGCTTTGGTTTTTTTTTCGAACTTCTTATATATAATAAAAACAACATGTTTTATTAGGTTTTTTATACAATTAAGCTATTTTTTAAAAATTATTTACTTATAATAAAATAGATAAAATTTTATTTATTTGTATAAAATATAATTTAGTTAAAAAACGTTTTTTTAAAATTAATATTATAAAAAATCGTTTAAAAATATTTATTAAATATTTATCAAATCTACTATACTTCAATTAAATGATTTTTATATTTTTAAAAAATAAAATAAAACATAATTTATCTTATTTATTAGATTATTTAATAACTATATTTAATACATAAATTAAAATATTGAGTTTTAATTTAATAAGTCGTATAAAATCTTATATAACTAAAATTAATTCGTTAATAATTAAAGATTTAATTTTCTAAATATTTATATTACATATTATCTTTATTTATTTTTTTTGTAAAATAAAATAAAAATAAAGTAATTTTAATAAAATTGTTAAAAATTTTTCATCAATAAATGGCAAATTTAAAAATTACTAGTACTTTTTTAACTATAATTATCGTTTTAATTTAATAATAACAACGAGTTTTTAAATATTATTTAAATATAATTTAAACTAAATATATACTTTAAGATTCGTATTTATTATATATAAAATTAATTTTTATTTTCCTTAATTAATAACGTAACGTTATATAAGATTTAAAAAACTATATATATTTATTTCAGGTATTTTATTACGAAAATATAACATATTTCTAGATATAATTTATTTTAAAAATATCGAAACAATTTTTAATATATAATTAATTGTTTGCTAATATATTTACTAGTGCGTTTATAAACTTTATTAACGTAATAAAATATTCGTATAAGCTGTATATTATTTTAAAAATATTTTTAATATATATTTCTTAACATTTTTTTTAATATTCATGTTTTTTCTCCAATATTAAAAGCTAGATACTAATTAATATTATAAAACGATTTATTATTTTCTTAATTAAACATAGTAATTTTCGATGTTTAACGATAATATTGTGTTATAAATAATTGTTACTACCTAGTTATACTTTATTATTTTTTAAATTTGCACTCAATATATAATGTAATTAAAATATTTAAAATAATTATATCTATTTACTATTTTATAATAGTATATTAAATAAGATTTTTATTTTTTAAGCCAGTACTTTAAAAAAATTTTAATTTTTGTATTAATTATTATTCGTTATATTTTTTCTAATCTTTTTATATTTTATAAGTAGTAATATATTTGTTATTTACATCGATTAAATATCGAGATTGGTTTTTTTATTTGTTAAGAAAATATAAAATAAATTTTATTTAAGTAATTTTACTATTTATTAACATATTATATTAACGTACTTATAATATGTGAAATATTATGTAATAAATTTTTTAATTCGTAGGTTTAGAGATTTAGAATTTACTGTGGTTTTAAAACTAAAATATAAATTTAATTAATATCGTATATAATTTTTTGATTTCATTATTCAAAATTTTAACTTATATTATTTGCAATAATTTATTATTTGAATATATAGTTTAATAGCAATTTAAATTCATTTACTATATTAAGTATAATATATATTAGCTATAAAATTACAAAGTTTATGTTTTTAATATATTAATTTATTTTAATTTGTATATTTAAAATAATCGAATTATAAATAGTTTTATATACCGTGTTAAAAAGGGATTTTTAAAGCTTTACTTAATCTTTTTAAATTTGCTTTTTATAGCCTTTTTATATGTAGTTTTAATTATAAAAAACTTTTTAATTTCGAAAACCTCCTTTTAATTACTAGTTTTATTTTTTAAAAGTATGCAATATTTCGAGTTTATTTTTATAACTAGACTTTAAGCTTTAATTTTATATGATTATATTAATTAGGATAGTTTTATAAAGTTAGAAAATTATCTTAATTTTATTAAATTTTCGATAAATTTTATAAATAATATTTTTTTTCAATATTTTTATTGTTTTATAACTTTTTTATAAATTGTACTATTTTTATTGGTTTTTTTTATTTTAAATATTTGTAATAAATATTAATAGAAATTGGAAATTTATAATATTTTAAGTAATATTTATTTGCTATTTGTTAAATTAACTTTTTATTACTTAATAAGTGTGTTAATTTTATAAGTAAAAGCAGATTTTCTATAAGTAATTATTTTTTAATTATTTTTATAATATTATTAGTTTATTTATTATATTTAAAAAATATTTTTTAAACATATCGATAACATTATTACTTTATATATTAAATTAAGAAAATTAAACTCCTTTTATATATATAAATAATACGTTAGTAAATCGACTTTTTTTATTTATTGTATACTTAGTAGCTTTTTTAATAGTAGTAAATAACGTATATTTTACTACACTTATTAAGTATTTCGAAATCGACATTTTATATTCAGTTTTAACTTTTTTTAATTATTTTATAAAGCTTTTTATTATTTTTATAACGCCTGTTAAATTAATATCTTATATTTTTAAAAGATTTAATAGAATTATTAAAATGCAAAACTCTAGTTTTATTTTATTAAAGTTATATTTCAACCCTTTTTAGCGTTATCCTTATCGTATTTCGCTTTATTTATAAGCATTAAAATTTATTTATTTTATTAAGGTTTTAAAATACTTTATATATAATTACTTTATTGTTTACTTTATTTTAATTCGAATATTTAACTTAGGTCGATGTTTTTATAAATAACTTAAAAATTTATAAAATTTATTGCTTTATTACATATTATTAAATTATTATTATTATATCAAAAGCCGTTATTTTTAAATATATATCGAAATTTGTAATTTTATATATTTTTCGTATTTCTAGTTAGTTAAGCGTATTGCTCGTCGTTAGTCTTAAGCGCTATAACAATATAATTAAATAAAAACTGAAATCCATTTATTTTGAAAACTTTAATTAATATTTGCTTGAATTTTATAATATTGTTATATATTTATATTATTTAAGATATTTAGCTATTTTATAATATAAAACTAAGCTATATTATAGTAAATATTAATTAAATTATCACATATTTTACTAAGCTATTTTAAAACAATTTTTATTTGTATTATAAACGTGATTAATTAAAGAAGAAAATTCACAAAATATGTTTAATATTATTTTAAAAATAATTAAGGCTTAGTCGAAAATCTACTAAAATATTTAAATTTAACAAGCTTTAGAATTATTTTTTATTTTTTATTAAATACAAAATATATAAAATTAAATTTTTCTAATAGGTAAATTTTTATAAAAGTTTTAACTTTTTATTTATTAATTTGTTTTTCAGCCTTTTTAAAACTTATAGTTTTTTTAAAAAAAAAACTTTGTAAGCTAGTTTGATTATAGTATTTTAGCTAATAAATATTATATCGAAAATATTAATCAAATTTAACAGTTTTTGAAAAAAAAATTTCATTATATATCAGTTAAATTAAGTGTTTATTTACTAAATCTAAATTTACGAATTTATATTACTAAAGATATATTAAACATTTAAATAATAAAATAACTTAAATACGTTGTATAATATTAAAGATATTTTAAATAAAACGATTATATTATAAGGTGGTATTTAATATTTAAAGTTAAGTTATATATATATATATTAATAATTAAAACGTCTTTATATATTAATATTTACTAGTAATTACTTCACGTTTTGAATAAGCTTACTGGATAGTTCTTAACACTTCTCGATAAGAAATTCAAATTAATTAACTATAATATATTAAAATACCACAAATTAATCAAATTCTTTTGCTCTTAATATATTTACAACTTTTTTATAAATATGCGCATTATGTTCGGGATTGCTATATACGTTATATTTTCGCTTTTTCGTTTTAACCTTTTTGCGATCATTACCTTTAGTCGTTATTAGCTCTATTTTTTACCACTATTTTTCCGACTAAAAAAGCTTATTCTTTTTATATAATAAACTTTTTTCTTTTTAAAACAGTGTATTTTTAGTTTTTTGATGTTTTTTAAAAATATAATTTATTTTGTACGAATAATTATTTTCTTTTTTTAAAAAGTATATTTTTTATATAATAGTATTAAGATATTTTCTGTGAAAACATAAATGAATTTAATTATTTTTGGTGGTAAGTTACTTTAATAATTTTGATTTTTATTTTTTATTTTTTTTACAAATAAAGGTTTCGTTTTATTACTTCGCAGATATTTTTACAGACTTTTATAAAAAGGGAAAAAATGGAATCGGCGGAGGTTAGCAGCGATACGGTCGATATAAGCATAGCTAAAAGAATTTCCAAATCGAATAAAATAAATCCAGCTTTTGCGAATTCGGGTTTGTTATTTTCGAACGTTATGGCAGCATTAAACGCATCGTAAAAGCTAATAAAAAAAACTCTTTTTCGCCATGCAAATATAATAACGTTATATTAAATTTTCAATATAAAACGAATAAACACGTATTAACGTAAAAAAATAAAGTACGTCAAAAGGTTAAAATTAATAAAAAAAATAAATATATATATAAAACATAATACTACCGTTATTTAAGTAATATTTTCGAATTTTATCAAATAATAACTTTTATAATCGTTGAAGATGAAAAAAAAATCGATTTTTTCGTACGTATTCGAGTATATTTATCGAAATATTAGACCTATTTTAAACTTAGTTTGTTCGTTATCCCGCTGTTATTACTTAAAACGATTTTTAACCGATTAGTAATAGATTTTTTCGATACCAAAAATTAAGGTAATTTTTCTCAGCCAAAATAATAAATAACAGCAATACCTAACTTTACGAATTAATAGCTTGTATAATTACAACCTATTTTTTATTTCTTTATTATTCTTATTTAAATTTTTTATATTTTTCAACATTAATAATTATAAAACCCGTTATTATAAAAAATGTTATTAAAAATCTCGATTTATTAAAATTATAAATGTCCTTTTATATAATGCTATATTTTGCAATTATAATTCGAATAAGTTTAAATAACTTACGAAATATTTTTAAATTTTTATATAATATCTTTTAATAATCGATTTTTCGATTTAAATACGTTTTAAGTTTTTTTATCGTTTAATAAAGTTCGACGCCTATTAAATCTCAACATATCTCGTAACGGATTAAATAAGCAATATATTCGCTATATCTTTATTATTTTCAAACCGAATAGGAAATATTCGCATGTTTAAGTTAAGAATTTAATTAATAATCGATTATTTTTCGGTTAGCGTTAATTTTTGCGATAAAAAATAATATTAATTTTAAAAGATTTACCGGTATATCGTTTGTACCAAGTAAAATAGGCGATTTTATAAATCGAATTAAATATTATATAATTAAATATCAGGTTTTGTTTTTGACTTAAATAACTGAGTTTATTTTTGCTCTTTTTGTAAGCCGTTCTATATTAGTAGTATTGAAAAATAATTAATTAAAGTTTGGTAATTAAAAGATGTCAAAAACTATTCAATAATCTTATTTATTTAATGAGCTTGTCCGATACGTTATACGCTATTATTTACTTATTATGTAATTACGAAATAAACCGTAGTATTTTTTATTATCATCACCGTTTTTTAAGCGAAATGGATTAAATCGTAATATAATATCTTGTGCAATAAATTTTTAAAAAAATTGAAAATATACTTAATAAATTCTTAAAAGCATTTATTAAGATATAATAAGTTTAAGCTTATAAAAACGGTCGTAATAATAAAAATCAAACAACTTATTTTATAAATCACGTAAAAAATAACTATTAATATATCTGCTATTAGAAAAAAATAACTCTAATTATTCAAAACTATAAGTACTTAAAGTAACATAATTAAAACTAATTTATAAAATAATATAAACATATATAAGCGTTTATTCTTTATATAATTTAAACAATAATAATCTATAATAATAATTCGTTTTTATAATGTTTTTATTACTATAAAACATATTAAATTATTATATTTATTATTTAAAATCTTATAATATTTTTACGAATATATATTTATACATTTTAAATTTAATAATTAAACACTCCGTTTAATCGTTAGATATTATTAACTTGTATTAAATAATACCGTTAAACTTTAAACAATTTCTTTAATTAATATATTAATTAATTAAAAATATTTTACTAAAAATGTAAATACAATACCTTATCTTATATTTAACATTAATAAATATAATAAAAGTAAAGGTTAAAAACCCTTAATTTTATAGAAAAATAATATATAAAATTTTAAGTTTTAGATAAAAATATATTTGAAGTGTTAAAAGGTCGAAAAATAGAAAAATAAAAGTTTTGCTGTTACGATTTTCTTAACGAAAAAAGTTTTAAACTCGTTTAAATCTATTATAAAAATTACTTGAAATATATAGAAACCGATTGGAAAATATTGATCTGGAGATTTTTTCGTAATTATATGAATTTCGAAACTAAATCAAAAGCTAATGTCGAAAATCTCGATAAAAAAAGATACGATAATATAATAAATTTTTTAATTCTATTAAAAAAAGATTTTTCCAAATATATAGTAGTATTTGAAAGTTTTATGCTCAAAATAAAGTAAAATAACGGTAACGAAAATATATATATTAGTATATTTTATAACAAATTAAAAAATATTAATAAAAATAAAATTATTAAAATGTTAAAATTGTAGAGTTTTAAATTGATATATTATTAAAACCGAATAAATTAATAATACATTATACGAATAACATATAAAATTAATACATTTTAAAATGGAAAAATTACTCGATTAATTTTAAAAAAGTAAAATATTATTTTTATTCTATATTACGACGTTAACATATATAGAATTTCGCACAGTTTAAGGTAAAATTAAAAGCTAAATTAAATATTACAATTATAATAAAATAATGAAGCACTTATATTTAAAAAATGAATCCGAAATAATTAGATTAAAAATATTTAAATTATTTATGTAATTCGAATTTAATATAAATAAAAATTATTATAATAAAGAATTAGATATATAAGACGAAAAACTCATAATATACTACATAAGCTTTTCGGATATATAATCTTTCTAGATAGTTCTTAGCATATTTTAACTATTTAACTTTAATCGTCCATTTTTTAACGCTATAATATAAAACAGCTGATAAAAAAAGCGAGAATATTCCTAGCTGTTTAAGCAAAGAAATAGAAGCCGTTATTTAGTTATAAACTGCTTGAATTTATTTGCGGCGTTGCCGTATTTACGTTACATAAATAATATAACGGCATTTCGTTTTAACGCGATTATATATAAAAAACGCGAAAATTTACGCCAAGTGAAAAAAAAAATCGATTTTCGACCAAATCCTTAATTTAAATACGCGAACGTTTGCTGTCTAGCATTAATATATTAAAGATAACGTCTCGAACAAGCTTACCGGATGGTTTTTAAAATCTTTTAATAATAAATTCAAATTAATTAACTACAACATATTAAAATAATACAGATTAATTAGATTTTTTTGTTAAATATATTTATAACTTTTTTATAAATACGCACATTATGTTCGAGTTTGCCGCAAACGCTATATATTCCCTTTTTCGTCTTAATCTTCTTATAACGATTATTTTTAGCTACTATTAGCTGTATTTTTTTACCACTACCTTTTTTTCGACTAGAAAAGCTTATTCTTTTTGCATAATAAGTATTTCTCCTTTTTAAAGTCGTTTATTTTTGATATTTTGACGTTTGCTAAAGATATAGTTCGTTTCGCGTAAATAATTATTTTCTTTTTTTAAAAAAAGTGTTTTTATATAATAGTATTAAGGTACTTTTTATTAAAAAAAAATTAACCGATTTAATTATTTTGTCGGCGAATTACCTTAATAATTTTGATTTTTTTTAAAAGTAACGTTCTCGTTTTGTTATTTGGCCGATATTTTTAAAAGTTTTGGCAAAAGAGAAAAAAACGGAACCGGTAGAGGTTAACGGCGATACGGTCGATATAAGTATGGCTAAAGGAATTTCCAAATCAGACAAAACGTTATTGGAATCGAATAAAATAAATCCAGCTTTTATAAATCCGGCTTTAATATTTTTCAACGTTATAACAGCTTTAAAGACCTTGTAAAAGCCGGCGAGAAAAATTTTTTTCGCATTATAAATATAGTAGCGTTATATCAAATTCTCGATATAAAATAAATAAATACGTTTTAAAATAAAAAAGCAGAATAGGTTAAAAGGTTAAAGCCGATAAAAAATAGATAAATATATAAAACGTAATAATACTGTTATTTGCGTAATATTTTTCGAATTTCATTAAATAATAACTTTCGTAACCGTTAAAGATAAAAAAACGTTTCGATTTTTTCGTATGCGTTCGAATATATTTATCGAAATATTGGACCTATTTTAAACTTAGTTCGTTCGTTATTTTATTATTATTATTTAAACCGATTTTTTAACCGGCTAATAATAAATTTTTTGATATCAAAAATTAAGGTTATTTTTTCTAGCTAAAATAATAAATAACGGCAATAACCAATTTGGCGAACTAATAGCCTATATAATTATAATCTATTTTCTATTCTTTTATTCCGCTTATTTAGATTTTTCATATTTTTCAATATTGGTAATTATTATTTTTATTATTATTAAAAGCCCTATTTAAATTTTCGTTTCGTCGAAATTATAAATATTTTAATAGTGCTATATTTTACGATTATAATTCGAATAAGCTTAAATTATATGCGAAATAATTTTACATTTTCGTATAATACCTTTTAATAATCGATTTTTCGATTTAAATACATTTTAAGTTTTTTCTTGCCGTTTAATAAAGTTCGAGATCTATTTAACCTCGACGCGTTTTATAATGCGTTGGGCAAGTAATATATTTGCTATATTTTTAATATGTTAAAATCGGATAAGAAACGTTCGTATATCTAAATTAAAAATTTAGTTAATAACCGATTATTTTTCGATTAAAATTAATTTTCGCGATTTAGAAATAATATCGGTTTTAAGAATTTATCAGTATATCGTTTATATAAAATAAAATAGGCAATTTTATAAATCCAAATAAGTATCGCATAACTAAATATCGAGTTTCGTTTTTTAACCTAGATAGCTAAATTTATTCTTGCTTCTTTTGTAAGCCGTTCCATATTGTCGGTATTAAAAAGTAGTTAATTAAAGTTAAGTAATTAAAAGGTGTCAAAAACTGTTCGATGAACTTGTTTATTTGATAAGCTTGTCCGATACGTTATAGCGAATTTGCTGTTTACGTAACGTATTACAAAATACATCGGAGTTAACTAGATATTTAATTTTGTTAAAAGGTTAAAAAAGTTCAAAACGTATTTAAATCGAAAAATAAATTATTAAAAGGTTTTTTAGTACAAATCTAAAAGTATTTTATAAATAATTTAATTTTATTCGAGTTATAATTATTAAATACGGTATTACGAAAAAGAATATTTATAATTTCAATAAAATAAAGTTTTTATTAAGGTTTTTATAGTATTAAGTATAATTATTATGAATACTAAAAGGCGTAAAAAATCTAAATAAGCTTAATAAGAAACTCGGGAGTAATTATAGTAATATAACCTATTAATTCTTAAAGTTGAGCCTTATCTTTATTTATTATTTTTATTAGGAAGATTTTTTTCGTTAATTTGCTAATAATCTACTTTTATTCTGTTAGAAGTTTGCTATAAGCGAAAACGGCTAAATAATAAATAAACTAGATTTAAAATAGATTAAATATTTCGATAAATATATTAAAACGCGTATTAAAAATTCGATACGTTTTTTATTTTCGACGGTTACGAAAATTATTATTCGACCGAATTTGAAATATATTGCTAAATTAACGATATTATTATACTTTGTATATCTGCTTATTTTTTATTAGTTTTAATTTTTCGACGTATTTTATTTTTCCGTATTAAAACGTGCGTATTTGTTTTATATCGAAAGATTTATGCAGCGATACGTTACTTATATTACTAAAGAAGATTTTATCGCCGGTTTCTACGACGCGTTCAAAGCTATCATAACGTCGAATAATATTAAATCCGAATTTGCAAAACTTAGATTTGTTTTATTCGATTTTAATAAGGTCTTTTCCGAGCTTGAAGTTTTAGTTGTACTTATACTAATTACTTTGCCGTTTACCTTTATTAATTTCGTTATAATCATATTTTTAAACATTTTTTAAAAAAATATTATTAAAACGATTTAATAAAGATATTATTTATAAAAAAAAATTCAGAAATTATGAAAGTAATTTACCAATTAAATTAATTAAATCGGTAATTCTTTTAATAGAAAATACTTTGCTATTTTTATATAAAAACTGTTTTTTTAGAAAAAGAATAATTATTTATGCGAAATAAATCAGATCTTTAATAAATGCCAGAAAATTAAAATAATCGTTTTTAAAAAGGAAAGAATATTTGCTATAAAGAAAGTATAAGCTTTTATAGTTACAAAAAAAGGTAGTAATAAACAATTACAGTTAAAAATAGCTAAAGATGGATTTTGTAAAAAGGTTCAGACAAAGAAACGAAAATATAGCGTTTACAATAAACTCGAACATAATGCGCGTATTTATAAAGAAGTTATAAAGACGTTTAGCGATAAAGAATTTAATTCGTTTAAATTAATTTATGGCGATATAGTTAACTTATTTAACTTTGTTATTAAGAAGTGCTAAAAACTATTAAAAATCGTGAGTATATAAAAAGCTTATATAATAAGTTAAATTGAGTAAAAGCCTTTAAACAAATACAATAATATATTTTAAAAAGATGTTATAAAAAGACTAAAAGAATAAATAAGACATATTTTGAAATTTTTAATTCATATAACCAAAAATATATAGTATATTATAAACAAAACAATTACTTAATATATAACCCTTTTTAAAAATCTATTTATTAACGTATTATGTATATATTATTTTTTAATTAAACCCGAATATAATAAAATTAAAAAGTTATATAGATATTTTCAAAGTATTATATTATAAAATAATATTAATAGACAAATAATTATATATATATATATATATATAAAATATAGTATTTATAAAAATACGTTTATATTCTTATCTTTAATATAATTATTAAACCCTAAATTATTTTACTATATGCTTAAAAGTTATAACTAAAAAATATTATAAATTTACTAAGAAATGATTTTTAAAAAGAAATTCAATAATATATTTAAAGTTTTTATTAAAAAACGATAAATTAATAAAATTTAATAACGTATTATATACTTTATAAAAAATAATTTTGGTAATAAAATATTACACACTGATTTTAAAAATTTTGATATAATAAAACTTAAAGATATTAAGAACCTTTTTTATAAAGCTTTAAATACAATAATAAAAATTTAAATAATCTTATTATTCCAGAAATATAAATCGAAATATATTAATATACTGTATTAATAAATTATAGAACTTTAAACAGACACCAGATTATATTAAATATTATCCCTAAAATAAAATTTTACCTATATAAATATATTTTGAAAAACGAATTATATATAAAATTATAAATATAAAACGAATGCAAGTATAAAATAATTTTTTACAAACGTTATTTATAAAATTCTATCGTATGTATAAACTTAACAAAAATATATTATACGCGTTTATAAATATTAAAAAAATCAATTACAAAATAATTTAATGTTTAAAATTATTTATAAAATGTTTTATACTTTTCGTATTTAAAACGAATTGCAAATTCTATCTTATAACCTATTAGTAATAAGTAAACGATATACTTATTAAAATTTAAATTTAATCTCTTTTATTATTAAAATAAAAAACCGATTTTATAAAATCAAATATTTATTAATATTTAATTTTAAAAATATCTCTAACTTTATTAAATTTAACAAAATACGAAATAAATTAACTTTTAAACTAAAATATAAACTATTTAAATATTTTATTATATTAATAAAATTTATAATCGTATTAGTAATGTTTTTATAAATAATAAATTATATAATTTAAAAATATTTCGACGTTTTTCTTATATATTATTTTAATAATATTTATTTATTTAAAAATAGAAAAGCCACACATAAAATATATTTATAAAAATTTTAAACCTTTAGAAAATGTCAAATCGTTAGTTTAAATATATATATATATATATATATTCAAAATTACAAAATATAATTAAATAAATATTTGAAAGTTGTTATAATTATAATATAATAAATTTTAAGAATAGTTTTGGAAAATTTTAATATTTCTTAAATTCCCTATTTATTATTAACAACTTATCTCAAATTTTAGTAAAATTATTATACTTTTAATTAACTTTATCCAAAATATGAAATAAATACTATAAATCTAAAAATTATTTCAAAAAATTAAACGTATCGCTACCAAGAAGTTAATATTAATTATATACTATTAAGTACGCTTTGTTAAATTAAAACTCGATATTTTATTATATATATTAAATATGTCAATTAAATAATGAAATAATTAACATAACTTATATCTTATTATGTTTTTATATAAAATAAACAATTCTTATTTATTATTCTAGTTCTTTAAATATTTAAATATTTCTTTAAACGAAGTTTTTATTAAATTAAAATTTATACGAATTATTAAAAATATACCCGTTTTATCACGATTATAAAATTTACGAAATAATAATTATAATATACTAAAAGTTTTCAATTTTGTTATTATTTATAAAAACAATTAGAAAATAACAAAATAAATAGTTTATATAAGCGATTAGATTTACAATTTTACAAAATTAAATATATGATTTTGGATATTATATTAAAAATTTAATATTTATAATATATTTCAACGATACGAGTTATACTATAAAATATATATCAAAAAATCCAAAGATAATAATAATTAAAACTTTTTAAAAGAAATAGTATATCAGTATAATATATAATATATATAAATAATACCTTTACAAATACTTAAGAATTTGCAAAAATTTTAAATAATTTTTATATATTTATTGTTTTTTAAAAAAAGATAACAGGTACAGTATTACTATAAATTTTATAATAATGCGAAAATATAATAACAATAACTTTAAAAATATATCATTATAATTAATTTTTAAAAAACTGTAAAATTCGATTATTATACATTTTATTATTAATTTTTTTTTACTAAACAGTTTAACTATAGAAATATGTTATAATAATAATTTTAGTATGGTTAACAAATTTACAATTTTTTTTATTTTGTACTTTATTAAAAAACTGTTAATATCGAATACGTAATATACACTTTTCTAAAAAGATTTTTAATATATATAAATTGGTATACAAAATAATTTTCGACAAAGGAATTACATGTAGTTTTAAATTTTAATAAAATCTGACATTTCAAATTAATGTAATTTATAAATAATTTAATATATTAATATTTAAATAGATAAATACATAAATAAGTTCCATTAAATATTGAAAACGCAGTTAAAATATAACATTAATTTTAAATATCATAATTAAATTCAGAAATCATTTATTATTTAAATAACTTATAATACCAATTATTATAAAAATTTTAAAATAATTTTAATATATATGAAATTTAATTTTACAGTAAATATATACAAAAATATATAACTAACGTTTATTAAAGTTAAAATAATATTGATAATAAAATACGTTAAATAATTATAATAAAAAATGAATATCAAATTAAAATCCGTTCGAAAGTAAATAAATAAATATTACAATTTAAAACATTTAAATATTTAATTTTCTAAAAAGAAAAATAATTTACTTTTTAATAAAACAAATATATATAAAAAAATCAAATAGAAATTCCATTTTAAATATGTCGATTTATATAAAATTGTTCGTGAAAATTCTTATATGTTTTTATTTCACTTAATAATAAATATTGTTAAGGTTTATTCAGAATTAAATAATATAAAAATATAAAAATAATATTATATACGAAATTAAAAAACTTTCAATATAAATTTTTTAATCTTATACCGATTAAATTGAAAAATTATTCAAATTTGGAAAATACTTCAAAAGTCGTTAAAAATTATATTAACGTTTAATATTTATCAAAAATTATAATTAATAATAATAATATTAATAAACATTATTTTAATTAAAGCTAAAAAAGTAAAAGAAATAACGGTTTAAACCAATATAATTATGGTAGCCTTAATAATAACTTATTTTTCTATTATTTTTAAATTTTCAGCTTATATAAAAATTAAAAGCCGTATTATATTATTACGATATTTTTAAAACGAATTGAAATCTTTTATTAACGTAATAGGATAAACCTTATTAAAATCTTATTAAGTTTTTTAATACCGATCTTAAAGTTTAAATTAATATCGTTAAATATTTAACAAAGATTTTTTCTAAAATTCTTTTTATATTTAAAATAAAAATATTTATAATAAATTTTTAAAAAAGTAAAATGAAATATTTATCCTATTTTAAAATGGATTACGTACTGTATATTTCTTATAAAGCTGAAAACTTATTCTTATTTCGTATTATAGTCTTTTCAAAAAAATACTAAAAACAAAATATAATTTCAAATTCAAATTCTTCGAAGGTTTTTATCAAATTAATACGATAAGCTGTAAAAAAACGAGGTTTACCACGAATTTTAAAAATACGAAAAGCTTTACTAAAGAAAAAGCATTTATAAAAAAAATAAAATAAGAATTTAAAAAACGAGAAATCGTATTATAATTTAATAAGCCTAAATTTACGAAAATAGTCGTAATAATAAAAATAAAATAACTTCTTTTATATATTACGTAATAAATTAATATTATTATATCTATAATTTCAAAAAACACAATTATTAGATATTATATTCATTATAAACGACGTATTTAAAAATAATTAATAAATTAGTAAAACAATATATATATATTAGTTATTTAAAATTTACGATACTTTTATCAATATAAACTCGTGCGACTTAGATTTAATAATTAGTTAAACCGCCTAGTTGTTATAATATTATAATAAGAAAAGCTTTTTAATTTTAGCGAACTTTTTAATATATTAAAAAGTTTAATATATAATATTATATTTTCTAATAATTGTACGTGTTATATTAATTATATATATAAAATGTTTACGTAATAAAAATATTTAATATACTAAAGTTTTATATAACTTCAATAGAATTTGTTTAAATTAAATATTAAATATAGTATTTGTTTATATAAATTGTATTATATAATAATTTTCTATATATACAGCTCAGTTTAACAAATAAATTTTGGATTTTGTTTATCTTATTTTAAATATATAACGTAAATATTATACTTGTTTTAAAAATTTAGTATTTATGTTTATGTTAATATAATTTTATAATTACTTTTATTCAAGTTTTATTTACAAGTATAATAAGAACAGTTAAAAGTTTTAAATAGCTAATTATATTAAATAAATTTAAATTTAAATAAATACAACTACTAAACTAAAACCGTTAAACTTACTTCTACTACATAGCACGCACGAACCGCATGCTGCCTATTAAGTTGCTTTCAATTTGAGAAGTCGACTCATGGTAAGAAAACACGTGACACAATAACCCTCGTGCACTCCCTTCGCAAGCTCAGTACGTTAAAACGAGGGCATGACGCCCTGTGACCCCTCAGAGGATGTGATTGACCACGAGCGGGACGAGCCAGGGGTACGTACCTGCAGTGCGACCACAATCGAGCCCCTGTCCCGTCCCTGGGATGAGACCTGCCGAGCCCACCCAAGACAGCCCCAGCATGCGGCTCCCCAAACCCTGCAAACCAGGCGGAGAGGGATAACTGTGACTAGGTAAGCACTCCCCCCTTCGCAATTCCCATGTGGCATGTCTATCTAGCATCTATATTCTCGCCATTTTTTTTTTGCCACGCGTATGTCATTGTTTCCTTTCACACTACCAGTTAGCGTAGACCTCCTTTCTATATTCAGTGTTGCGGCGTACTAGAGGTAGCCTCGCCGGCCGTAGAGCGATCCATGCGATACACTTTTGACTGTCACATCACGGATACGAATGTCGTTCACACATTCGGCCAGGAATCGCACGAGAGGGTTACGGGTGTTCATTACTACGGATTGTTTAATTCATATGCTCTCCGGCAGCGGCTCGGGCTTTTAGCCCGTATCTAAGATTATGGCTGCATCGTTATCTAGCCTTCCTCGGCAATTATTAGGGGTGAGTTTTATGTCTCCCTTAGGTAGAGAGAGAAGGGTGGAGATCTTCTGGGTGGCCCTAATAACAATGAAGATGTTAGGTACAAGCAAAGGTCTAAGTTCCAGTAGGAACCCTCCTTCTGTAGTTTGTGGTCCTTCCTTCTGAAGTACCTGCCGTCTGAGGAGGCAAGGGAAGCTTGACTACCTTCGCAGCGAGCCCAAAGGTAATTTGTGGTTAGGATAGGCACGCGAATATTCTCGCCGTTGAAAGACTCCCGGACAGATCCCCAGTGATATCGCATTTGCCCTAGGGCTATTATCGAGCTCTTCAAAATTCCGAATAATAGTTGGTAGTAGTAGACTGCATTCAAACCGATCGCCCGAGAGATAACGCAAGCGCACTTCTATCTTTTATACGGGAAGAATCTCGAGGGAAGGGGCCGTGTCAGCTATGTACTGAATATCAGGCAAATGAAAAACATCCCCGTCAGGTACCACTTTGGATCATACCAACACCCATTTCCATAACTCATTAGCTGCATGCTTCCCATTAAGTTTATGGATACAACAGTCCCCACTATTGCCCATACACATCGTTAGCGTCACCGTCTGACTGCCTCTACTGTCGCCATTGCTTCCGAATGCCGTAGCCGTGCCAGGACGCGATAACTGCTGACGAATGGCATACAAAGAACTGAAGGACTGACCGTTGTATTAGTAAAAGTAGCGATATCTCATTGGCTGTATTTAAATGTGTAGTATTTGTATTGGAACGCTAGGGCCTGAATAGGTAAGATAAGTAGGGAGTACCTGGCAGGGATGTTAAACTTACCATTACGACATAGTACTGGTTCAGCAGCCGGAGTCAGAAAGGGGGTGGGTGTAAGGAGGTCGAGGTGCTAAGACGCGACGAGATAATTGTTGATGTCGGTTTACAAGTAGCCACTCGTTTAAGCCGAAACGAGTGAATTGGGTGCGCTTCCCGTGTGAACCGATGGTCGACTATCATAACCAGTATATATCCCATACCCGGAGGTAATAAAGTAGGTAGGCGCAGTGCAAACCCTAATACAATATTGGCAATGACAATGTGCTTTGTGCTTTGTGCTTCTGTTTTGATCCCTCGGGGTTCAGGAAGTGGAGCTCTAGAAGAACCTTCCGGGAAGCTGCCATCACCAACCTTAGTATTTCTCGGTACAATATGTACAGGATGTCCGGGTGTATGCGTGCCCAGGAGCATGTATTCCCAGGGTATGTGTATTAGATTCATGTACTGGCGGCCAGCGTAGTCGCATTTATGGTACGATCGTAGCTAGTGACGGAGGCTGGAGGCAACGACCTGGTATTACTGCAACCGTCCACCCTTCCCCCTTTACACATCTAGCCCTACCCGGCTCTGAGACCAAGTCCTACTCCGAACACATTAGTAACATACAGAGCTACCCTCCTTATTAGACTGGGGCCAACTCTGATCCAATCCGAATCACCATATATCTTCCGTATTTCCCTCTCATTTTGGAGACGAACGATACAAATAAGATTTTCTACTCGACGCCTGTGTCGGCACAGTCGCGCCACGTCCTCGATACGACCAACTGTTACGGACTCATGTAACCTCGCGACGTAGGGGACTAGCAGGTGGCGAATACTGGCGATCCAAGAAGAAAGGGGGCATCCGTGGACTAATGTGTTGAGCCCAGAGCGGCGTTCGGCTCGCAACAAGGTTTAACTTCGCACGAATCCCGGAGTTACAACTAGCTTGCTGGCGTCTGTGTCGGACATGTAAGCATGACGGAGGCCTGATGCCATCATGGCCGGCGCTATGGTGAAAGGACAGAAGGGAAGCGTCGCCCAGGGTTGCTCACGTTCGCTCTTCACGGGATCATTGGCCGAGTACGTTAGTTCACCTGTTCAAGCGAACGCGCGCACACACGCGCATATTCAGATCCACGCACGTTGGTCATCATCCACTTGTGCTAGTTATGGAAGATGAGAATCTGTCGCCGAAGACCGAAGCCTCGACAAGTACACATGATAGTACGGCTTACGGATATCCCAAATGGGCTTTTGACACTGAATCTAACCATCCCTCATGCACGCCGGAACAAGATATACGACGAGCCAAAAGCACTGGACTATAGAACTGGCTGGTATTTCGGACATGCCACCAATCACCTCTTCACCGCCAGATACGTCAGTGTCATTAGACTAGATCACTGTCCCTACGTGAAATAAGAAGGTAGATCATTCGTATGTTTGCATCGACACTGTTATACTGCTATTTAGGTTCAAAGTTATCACTCAGATGGGAATGAGCATGGGCTGTGATCGGTTCAGACGAACCGCGGAGTTATCGTCAAGCAACACTCTTGTAGGCTTGTCTGCTAAGCTGCTCCTCCTTAACTAAAATAGAGATTGCTATGGGTGCATCGTCGTCCTTTCCGTATCTGTGAGCACAAGGCTCGTAGTTGCCCATGGGTCTTCCAGCGAGCTGTCTTGTAAAGCCACCAGCCCTAAAATGATCTGCCGCTCCTGAAATCCAGATCGCTCCTGGCACGAGCGAGGTTCTCGCTAATTTGACACGTCGGACTCGATTGCGTGCGCGCATGGAAAACCCTAAAGGCAGTCTTCGGCGACCGATGATTTATTGCGCTACTAGGAGAACCTTGTTAGAACAGGGCCGGGGAAACCTTATTGCTCCTTCAGTAGGCAGTCGTAGGGGTTCTTAGGAGCACACATCCCGCCCGAAAGCGAGTCACTGCTCCGAGTACGCCCCATTGGCAGTGGTAAATGGCATCGCTCAAAGTTGAGAACCCTATAAAAGCTAGACCTCCTCTACCTAGCAAACCTCCCATAACGGCACAAATTATACCGTTGAAAGGAATCAATGCCCTCTACACGATCCTCTCGAACGCCTTGCAATCCCACAACCTCCAACGCGAAAGTTCCAAGTGAAATTCGTGCGCTATCTAACTTGTGCCTCGTTAGAAGGCTCGGAACTCAAAAGGAAATTCAGA
Organism: Monosporascus cannonballus; assembly: GCA_004154925.1. NCBI lineage: Eukaryota > Fungi > Ascomycota > Sordariomycetes > Xylariales > Monosporascus > Monosporascus cannonballus. Next base: position 193,964 of record QJNS01000095.1, read on the forward strand.
CGCACGAGCAGAAGAAGCATACTCTGGTGGGCATTATGTCTAGTCGTCCGCCTCCACACATTCCCCTTGAACCGACGTTCAGGGGTTATATACGAACCACCATGGACGCCTTGATATTGTTCGAAGCATGCCTAAATGGCCAGTTGTCGCACGTACCAAGACGGCCACATGACAGGGAGCGACCGTCGCTCATCAAAAGCGGCCATGTTTTCATCTACGAAGAGCACTCCTCGGGCATCAAGAGGTGGACTGACGGTGTCTCATGGAGTCCGAGCCGCATTCTTGGTAATTACCTCATTTACCGTGAATTGGACAAGCCTTTCCAGCCGGGAGAGAAGAAGCGTGCGATGAAGCGCACAAAGACAGACGGAGTGAGCAAGGCAGCTAACTTGCCGCGACCGAACTCGACGGTTTACAACAGCGCCATAACAGCCTCAAGCTCCAGTCATTCCGCTTATGACGGCAACAATGATGTTCACGAACTCGAGCTCGAGCGAGCTTACGTCGGATCTCTGGTCGATTCATACCAGTTCAAGCCGCATGGCCTCATCAAAAAGACAATTAGCATACAATATCATGGTATACAGCACCATATGGTTTCGTACTATAAACTCGACGATGCCAAGAGTGGTCGATTAGTTAGCCCATCAACGGACCCTGTGTTGCAGAACGTCGTGCCTCGCGCCGAGTTGTTGCAGGGCTCGAACTTCAGATCTCCCATTGAGGACCAAGAGTATATGGTAGCCGATCCCCGCCTAGACCCTATGTACTCGGCGATGCCACATCAGCCGCCGGGTTATGGTGTTCTGGGCACCGTGAATGCGCGCTCGATGTCAGTTCCAAGTATAGCATCATTCGCTAGCTCATGGGGTCATCAGTCTGCTTACGTTCCGAACGCCGGCTACCACATGGCGAGTGGCCTACCCTCTATCGGCTACACCTCACAAACCCATCCTTCTGCCTACCCGTATGACCAGAGTGCTCTCACACCATACCGAATGCCTCCATCTTCGCAACCCTCAGACCTTGCTTCGGCAACGATGCATGTCAGACGAAATTCGACTCTAGCAGACACGGGTGAAGGCAGCCATGTTGGGTATTCGGTGCTTGGTGCTGCTGATAGGTCTCACATAAACCCAGCAACATCCCTAGGCAGCAACTACAACCTCCCCGACCAGAGCCTGACGCAGCCTACAGTAAACGGTGGGGGTGCGTTTGACTTCTCAGGTTCAGCACATACCCCTGGGCGCAGCTCGAATGTATATGATTCAAACGGGTCGAACCAGGACAATGGAGCTTACGACCATGGAAGCGTTCCGGGTCAGCAATTAAGCGGATACGATGACCCTCTGGGAGGCTCGTTTGATACTATAACATCTCATCCGATGCCACCGCGGCACGTCGCACCGGAATTTGCGAATGTCTCCGACGCCGCAACGGCCTTCGGCGCCGGCAGTCACGATACCCCCCCTCCCGGTATCTCTCTCGATCTCGAGCAGTCTGAATCCTTATCGACCAGAGTGGCGAATCGCGAAATAATCCCACAATGGCCTAGTACTTTGCCAAATCGCCGTAACTAGGAGAGAGAGGCAGACACAGACGGTGCGATTGTTCCCCAGGCATCGTGTCAACAATGCTATGTTGTAGTTCCTGGGCCATTACTCAGGCTATTCAACCCGTCGCGGCATTAAAATCCTGTGCCTATGCCTGTTGACTTAGGAGTATTGGGCGTCGAGGGAGTTCCTCGGTTAGCTCGCAGGCGGTCTTAGTAACCTCCTCGGCGAGGGCGTTCATAGTTGATATCTGCGCGGTGTTCAACCTTTTGTTTTCTGTTCATTTTCCCACGGGTTGCCAACTTTCCACTCCCCCCGATGACAACATGAAGGCCAACAACTATCGTGTTATATTAAACTGCTCCTATCCCTCCGCCAATTGTACAGCAGCCTCGTTGCTTTCTCCTTTCCAATGAGTCGGCCTCGCACCCCAAGCCTTTGTGCAAGCAATGCATCCTCGATTGTCACGTCAGGCAATTTCGTGGCACGCTCCACCTGCGCCTTACCTCCAATGAATCTAATGCAGCCTGGTTCACCGCAGTAGCGAGGTTGAGGTCAGCTCCTTTGGCCTCTCTTGGTTCTGCTTTACTCTTCTTCTTCTCTCCTCCTTTCATGTCAAATACCTGCATGCCCCCAGCCACTCCCCGCCTCTTGCGCGCGCTTCTAGGCACCCTTTGAGATTTGCTGCTGATCTCAGTGCTTTCGAAAAGATCCTCCATAGCGGGATCCTGGTGGACTGTACCCTCGGGGACCTCTGGACTCAACTCGCCCGACATACACTTGGACCGCCATCGCATCCCTTTGCTTGCTCTGGATGGGGAATTTTTTTTTCCCGCCGCCTTTTCCTTCCGTCTCTGCTTCTTTCCTTCCATTGGGCACTAGGACCAGCATCGCATCCCTTGGCTTGCTCTCGATGAGTTTTAAAAGCATGGCAACACTTCGATTCAATAGCACCTACAGGACATAGGCGACGACTGAGAGCAATGGAGTTCTTGATACCCACGGACCGTTTGAATCTACTCGGATCGATTGCGGAATGATGGAACGATGGAATGATGAATGATGGAGTGTCAGTTGGCGCATAGGACACTGTGGCGTTGGGTGCCTTTTGGGAACCTGAAATTTTCCCCTTTTGCGTATCTGATAGATCTGCGCTTGGAACGATATCTTTTCGATGAGAATAATTTTGGAATTCAGGGGTTGGTGGTCTTCCCTTTTCTTGGGTCGGCACTAAGCGCATAATAGCTATAAATGCCAGCTCTACCGGCACTGTCCCCTATTAAGCCACGAAGCGGGGCTTAATGTATATACATAATGGCACAGTGCCCCACCATGATTGCGTTTAGCGAAGCGAAACGAAACGAGACGTTAATCATCTCAGAACCGACTTACGTAAACCAAAACTTTACAACCATCGTACCAAAATCTTGGAGTTGGTGTGAGCTGCCATCTCGAAAGTTATTAGAGGATTTCCAAGGTTCAGGTCCTCGGATTGACTTCATTTATTGTACATATCCATTAGAGTCTCCCTTCTCTCCTGCACCCCGAGTAATAACCTCTTTCCAACTCCAACTTTTCCTGGTTGCCCCGGTCACGTCGATGGTGGCTAGGTAAGCTCCCCAGTCCTGTCGGTGTCTCGGAGCATTCCAGAAAGGATAGGGTTGCGGGCCATCTACCATGGCTTCTCGGGCACTAGGCGGTGGCGTTCCCGCTTGCCGCCGTTGCCACCTGTCTATTATGCATTCACATCGTTCCCTGACGCGGAATGGCCATGCTATATCTTCTATTTCCTATGCCGCCGCCGCCGCCGCCGAAGGTCCGTCACCGCTGATAGAGAGGCGATTATTACACAGCTGTCGGGACCTATCTCCCATAAATCTTCAATCGCGCACCGTAGGACATTTGCCGGGCCCGAAAGATTCTTGTCTCGGACGAACGGTGCGCCCTCCCCCGGCCCCGGCGCCGCCTAGATACCGGACGATAGCAGGGGCTGTGAGTACGACTTCTGTATTTAGGAGAGTATTTTCTCTCACCGTGAAATGCCATCAACGGGAGGAAGACGAACCGAAGAAGTACGTCTTCCTATCTACCTCAGCTTGCCCTAGAATTTACCAGGCATATGCGATGACATGAATTCTCTTCGCTTTTCGCCTCCACCCTGAGAAAGCACGTGATATATTGACCTAATATCCCAGACTACGGACTCATTCGGTACCGGAACAGGCGCCGTCAGCGTCTCGCGGCATCCGGAAGGTGATACCTATTCCGATACCGGCTTTGACGCCGCACGAGAACATCTATACAGTTCCCAATTTGTTGACCTTCTCTCGGCTCGCTATTGCACCCTTCGTCGGCTATGCCATTCTGCACGATGCTCACGCGTGGGCCCTGAGTTTATTTATTTACGCAGGCGTCTCGGACCTCCTTGATGGCTGGATAGCACGGCGATGGAAACTACAAACCGTCGTCGGCAGCGTTGTCGACCCCATGGCTGACAAGACACTTATGACGGTCCTAACCGTCTCCTTAGCTACACAGGGCTCATTGCCGGGTAGGTCTCCCCAAGCCAACCGGCCCCTCGATTCTTTAATTCGGATACCCCTTCCCCCTTGGTATGATTTTGACAGCTGACGTTGACGCTACTAAGTCTGGCTAGCGGTCATAATCCTCGGCCGTGACATCGGTCTCGCTATAGCTGCCGTCTATTATCGATGGATCTCCCTCCCACCTCCAAAGACCTTCCTGCGGTATTGGGATTTCTCTCTTCCGTCGGCAGAGGTGCGGCCTACAACTGTCAGCAAGTACAACACATTCCTGCAACTAGGCCTAATGGGTGCTACGATGGTGAATCCTCTTATCGCCGCCGACGCCAGTACCGCTATGACGATTTTACAGTGAGTTCCTCTAGATGCCCTTGTGCGGCGATTCTCCCAAGGGCCGAGTGGGCAGTGCTACGTCAAATTTTGCACTAGCGCCTTTGCGTGCAGTGGAAACTAAATATGCAATAGATATACTGTTGCAGTCACGACGATCTGGAGCGGCCTCAGCTACGTCTTTAGGAAGGACGCCGTCAAGATTTTATCAGAGAACAAGAAGAAATAGGCCCTTCTGTGTTGGCCTAGGCAACATAAGACACAACAGACATATACTTAGCGTCGGAGAGGCTCCTAACGGTAGATTCAGCCTCGGAGAATTGGCGATAATTCTCGTTGAAGACACCCGGCGCGGATCTTTCTCGGCGCGAATCGGTAGCAGACGGGGAAACAACGGTTGTAGAATATTGATGCCAGTACTCATGAGCAAAGGTTGAAGAAAACATTGACGCTTACGAGCCGAAGTATGACTGATCCACGTCTTATGTTAGTTGCTCATCCCTCTAGTTGAATATGAGGATCAACGCACGTCAATCGTCAATTACACTTCGGACCATTTAACCATTTGCAGCTTCTATGTCAGGCTGCCCTGGTACAACTGCCTGTTGTTCTTAGTATATCATACATGATATTATACGCCACACAATACGTTAACCGCTGAGCGCAGTTTTCACTGTCACGGTTGCTACATTCACAACTCGCCCGCTCCCCACCGTTGTCGCGGCACTCTTCTCCTGATCCACGGTCGGGTGATTAGCTGCGTCTCCGTGGCTGTGTATCACCACCATCAGGAACGGCTCGATGGCCAGCTGCAGGTCTTAGAGAAATAGTCTCAGGAAAACTCCATAGTGGGGATAACCGTGTATGGAAATATCTTGATGCACCCGTCAGGTATCACAGCTAGCAACGAGAGGGCGATTTGTCTAACTATTATGGATGTGGCCACGCCAGGGAGCCGTGCCGCCCGCTCCCTGGCGAACATCCATAGTACAACTAGCCGTCCTCGTTGAACGCCAGCCGGGGTTGCACGAACAATGAAACTGGGGGCTGAAGCGGTGCTCCTATGGATCGCGAGCCAACCATTCCGTAATAGGTAGCACCTCGTTGATGAATTATCTGTAACGACGTTGGCGGTATATCTCTTGAGCCAGCACGAAAACGGAAAATAACCTAGGCGTCGGCTTCCATAGCCCGGACCTCTGAATCACCATGTCTCCGGCGTCAAGGCCCACCTGCGCCATACACTTGTCAGGAAATATTAAGTACACTAAGAGTTCGTCCGCACGGATACTGGTGATGTCGCTCAGGGTGGGGAAGGGAGTTGTCTTAAACCACCTTACCATTTAGTCCAACAGGCGGCTGCTACTGGAGTCCATGTTGGCTCCGCTTGAATCATTCGCTAACAGGAAGATACTGTAACGCAGACAGCCCCAACTTCAGATCCTCGGGGACAAGCGGCCTAGCAGATATGGGGCGATAGCTCACCCGGTCATATACTATGATATTGACCTAACAGAAGCTGGAATAGTGAACGCGGCGTGGCAAAGCCTGGAATGACACTCTAGGCGAAATGACAAGTAACCTAGAACCCCACATAATGAATTACTCTAACAATGAATACGGATTCTCACCATAACGCGCGATATAGAAAAATTAATAATAAAATAACAAAAAAGGCTAAAATAAAACGGGGGTTAGTTTTATAAACGGACCTGGTTTTTTATTCGCATAAATTACTTATATTACGTAATAAAGCAATTGAAGCGTAGTTGTTTTAAAAAACTGAGAATATATTTAAAAAACATTCAAGAAACACATAACAAATAAAAAATAAAGGATTTTAATATACTTAGCGAATTAATAAATGAATAAGAAAATATATTTATAGGTAATTTGAAATAAAAATTATAAAAATTTAAACTTTTAAATTAAAATATCTAGAAATAAAAATATAGTTTTTAAATTTTAACACTTTTATATTACTAATTTATATACTAAAAATATATTTAAACAGGTTTTATTTTTGGACTTTTTGATTAATAAAAATTTTGAATAATTATTTCGTTTTAAAATAATAGAGTAAGTTAAACATTATATATTAATATAATATATTTTAAAGATTAATTTAATATATTAATCATTTATTTTAAGTATAATAATTTATATATATATTAACATAAATGGTTTTAATTCTTTGAAATATTATTATTAGCTTTAATACTTATTTATTTTATTATATAATATTTTAAAGTTTTAAAAATTTAACTAAATTTAAGTTTAACTAAATAATGAAGTTTATTTTTTGTAAATTTAAATTTATAATTCAGTAAATTATTAAAATTTGTATTTTAATATATAAAAATTTAAAATATTATAATTCAAAAACGGAAATAATAAGATAATATAAATTTAATAAAACGATATAAAATTTTATAATTATTTAATATATTTTTCAAACTATCTGAATGTAAGAGTTAGTTAAGCCTTATAAAATTCTTTATATTTATAACTTTTATAAAAATATATTATTTATATATTATATATTTTTAAATTTTTTATATATATAATTAATATCATATTTTACAATAAACACTTTATAAACAATATATTTAATAATAAAATAATAGACTTATGTTGTTTCGTTTTTTAATTTATATAAAGTTAGTAAAACAATAATTTTTATAAATATATATTAATTAAATTAATATGTTTAATTAAAATATTACAATAAGTAATATTTTAAAATAAACAAAGTTTAATAAATATAATATAATCTCTTTTTTATATTTATAACCTTTATTTCATTATATATATTTTTGTTAATTTATTATTGATTTTTTTATATCACGCCTTTTTGTGGAAGTTCGTATTCATTGTTAGGGTAATTCATTATGTGGGGTTCCAGGTTAGTCCTATATAACCTCCGACTCCGGGTCGGTTACAATATTAGCGTGACCAGAGACTGTTAGAACTTCCCGGGCGATGCGACGTAAAAGTGCCAACGCAAGCACACCGGTAGCAGGGTTAAAAAGGTCGTGTGTACGCATGGTGACGTCGATTCCGTCCAACACCGTTTAGAGCTCATGTTTCTCGTGTTATTCACCACTGAATGATCTGTGTCCACAATCATCCGACTTGATCATAGCCGTTTTGCTGTTCATGCACAAGGCAGCTTGGCAATTAGAATTTCACTACGATGTTAGAGCGGTCGCGAGAACTCAAAAGGCCACCACTCGATATGGGCGCACTACGTAATTTGAGCCTTTATCCATCTCTAGGGGAGACATCGATGCGCATGGTATATTTGGAGAGGGATAATCGCAGATAAGGCTAGGTAGTTGGTAAGCAAGCGAGCCCACTGCTCTGTATGGAAACATGATCAAGGCCGTTTATGGAATGGTATCGTGCCCTTGGTTCCTGGCTCTAACCTGGAGGGCTTCAATCTAATACACCGCATACGGACATGCGAGGTATTTCTACCGCCGAGTTTCAACTTTGAATCCGGATCTTCCCCCGAAGCGTGTTACATGGGCTTTCGCGGACGCACATACGAGACGTGACGAGCGCAATGTAGAGTACGTGGAGATCGTTTCATAACAACATCATAGACTGGCCGAAGACGTCTAGGTAAATAATACAGGTTTTTCAATGCCATACAGCATCGTAATTGCACATCACAGCCTTATTATCTTGTCGGAATTATATAGCTTTTCGGTACATTAGCGTCAGTCGCCCCCTGCGAAAAGATCCGATGCTGCCTCAGCGGGACCTTGTTTCTAGAGCCCGGAGCGCTGGACTAGGTATATAAAAGCTGGTGAAATGCTTTGATGAAGTCTTACGTTAGTCAATTAAACAGACAAGAGTAACGAAGTCCGTTTAACCACCAAGGACGGTTACAAAGCCCGCAGCTTACGACCCCTGCCGTATCCGCGCCTTCTGCTCCTTGATCTTCGGCGTCAGATCCCGGTGCCTCGGATCTAGGTGCTAGTTATCCGGCCATTCCATACGGGCAGGTTGTTGCATAACGGTCTGGAGTCAGCGAAGGTTCGATCGAGAGAGTTTCCGGGGCCCGTGGGAACCTTTTGTGCCCTTCTAAAGGATTTGCACCTGGTGGGATGGCCCAACGCGGAACTAGGAGTTCTCGAATAGACCTCGAAATAGACCTTGAGAAGAAATGAAGCGCTCCGGATACTCACCTCGGAAAACGTCACGCTACGATAGTGGCCGCTGCCGCGGAGACACCCCACGCGTAGGACGACTAGTCGTGCACCCTTATCCTCGACACCGACGCCGCCCTTCTGCGCCATAGCCCTGCGGGTCTCCAACTCGGCCTACTCCAGGGGGTTCCGGAGCTCGGACTGTTCTAGTAGGCGCTTGCGAACGGCCCTGTATAGCCCAGTGTGAGCGTCGCGGCTCCGCTTCGGCGGGTTGGGGACACAACGGAGGTCATACTTGAGGCTCCCGGGGAGAGGGGGAGGGGGCGGCGTGTGGCGGTCGTGTGAGATGATAGAGGGTTTTTGGATGACTTCCGGGGGACGCAGGGCTCGATGAAGAAGTCGTTGACTGTCCGATGTCGAACGATTGTCGGTACTCAAGAGGGACAATACAAACGCGGGAGAAAAGCCTCAGAACGAGATGGAACTAAAGCACACTTAGATGGCTGATGGTACGTCTGATCTTGCCTAGGTTAGCTAGATACGCCTCGTTGCAATGGCCATTTGTTTGAAACGTACATGGCACTCGTATCCCATTGAAGTGTATCCCCATGCCGTCCATGGGATGTCATTCGTCAGACTTTCCTTCGCCGTGATAACTTCAGGTGCTCGTCACTTTACCTATCCCCGCCTTCCCATCCCAAAACGACAAGGCTCCTGGAAATGGCTCTGATGGTACTATACGCAACATTGGTAGCTTTACCCCCAGAGAACCGCTTGGCACTCCTATGAACGCCTTCCCGGAGTTCGGTAGAATCATATATGCATACCAAATCAGGGACTCGTACAATACTCGTGCACACAGTCCTAGGTGACCCGTCACAAATCCCTCGTTCTCGCCTCCGCGTCTAGAGTATCCGTCTCATTACCCAGCGATGCTAAGTCCCCCAGCGCATCGAACTGCTTTTCGCGACCTTGTGTGTACACGAAGCTCAGCAACCTCACGCATCCGGCAGGCGTCATCCCCTCGATGCGCCTTGCCTGGCCCAGCGTCTCGGGTTTCGTCGCCCTAAGGATGTCTTTCTCATGTAGGCTGAGTCCCGAGATAGAATTGTAATCGAGATCAATAGGTAGTTTCAGAGACTCGTCCTTCAAGAAGAGCGCCTGCTCTGCCCGCTGCATATCGACGTACGGAGCATACACAGCCTCGACGAAGACCCGGTTCTGTATCCGGTCATGATACTGCTTGATGTCCGGTATCCTCTCTACCAAGTCCGTGATCTTAACATTTGCTAGACGCAGGATATCTAGCGCGCTACGATACTTGGTGTCGTTTCTAGCCTTGAAGCCGGCATTGATCCAGGCGGGGGCGCTGAGGGAGTAGTTGCCCAGGACCGATGTCAGCTCATCCATCTGCTGCTTGTCTTCCTTGAAGCGTGACCATCGCTTGTCTGTTACGACCCCCCATTCGCGACCCTTGGTCGTAAGCCGCAGGTCCGCATTGTCGGCGCGCGTAGACATGCGATACTCGCTACGCGACGTAAACATGCGGTATGGCTCAGAGACTCCTTTCGTAATGAGATCGTCGATCATGATTCCGATGTAGCCGTCGGCCCGTGTCACCGAGATGGTATGCATCCCCTGCGCGGCGCGGCCAGCATTGATACCAGCAATGATTCCCTGGCCAGCAGCCTCTTCGTATCCCGTTGTGCCGTTAATCTGGCCGGCCAGGAAGAGCCCGGAGATTGCTTTCGTCTCTAGAGAGGATTTCAAACTCCGCGGGTCGACGTAGTCGTACTCGACGCCATAGCCGGCCTGAGTCATCTGTACATTCTCTAAACCGCGGATGGTACGCAAAAGTTGTTCCTGGGCCCCGGCTGGTATGGTCATGGAGAGACCGTTGGGGTAGATAATGTCATTGTCGAACCCTTCCGGCTCTAGCCAAACAATATGCCGGCCTCTGCCGGGAAAGCGTATGATTTTTGACTCAAGAGAAGGGCAATATCTGGGCCCCTTCACGGTCTCCCGGATGTGGATGGTCTTGTCTAGATTGTCTCGCACGATGTCATGAGATTCATTATTCGTATATGTCGCCCAGCAAAGAAGCTGGTCCTGGACCGAAACCTTGTCGTGGAGATAGCTAAAGGGAGCGGGCGGATCATCGCCGCTTTGCTTCTCAAGGATATCAAAATCGATGCTTCCTTTGGCCAGACGCGGAGGTGTGCCCGTCTTCAAGCGGCCAAGTTTGAAGCCGGCATCTCTAAGCGACTTGCTGAGGCCGAGAGAGGCATCCTCTCCCATGCGGCCGGCTGGATAGACCTCTAAACCGATATGGATCTCCCCTCCTAGAAATGTTCCGGTGGTGATGACGACGGCGCTGGTCGGCAGTATTTCTCCTGATACTAGCCTCACGCCAGCGATTCTACTCCTGGCTGGGCTGCTCGAAGCTGTATTGTCGCTCAAGACGATGTCGGACACGTGGCCGGTGATGATGGAAAGACCGGGGTATGTTTCGAGTTCCTCTCGCATGTGCTTCTTGTATAGGGCTCGGTCAATTTGTGCTCTAGGTCCCCACACGGCCGGCCCCTTCTTCCGATTCAAGATCTTGAACTGTACGCCGGCCTTGTCTATTATGCGACCCGAAAGTCCGTCTAACGCGTCGATTTCACGTAACATTGTGCCCTTCCCTATTCCTCCGAAGCTTGGGTTGCAAGAGCAGACGCCGATGTTGTCGAGTTTAGGGGTGACAAGCGCGGTTCTCGCGCCAGATCGCGCTGCAGCTGCACAAGCCTCTGCTCCGGCATGGCCGCCCCCTACGACGATTACATCAAACGGCCTGTCTTCTGTGTAAGCAGAATGACATGGCATGGTACAATGTTAAGCGACACGAAACCGGTGGTTCTTACCTTGAATCTTGAGCGACGGTTGCGAAACGCCTGTTTTTGAGAATATGGCCACGCTGCCGGATAGTCGCCGCGACCGGCAAACTCAAATCTCTAGGCCGCCATGCTCTCCTCATCGTCTTAATGATCCTTGATAGCAGGCTGCCCAAGTTGTGTCGAGGATTGCAACCGCCCCGAAGTTTTTGGGTATGGGGGGGGGGTTCGGTGGGCGTGGCAATAGGTACTTGTGCCGAACAGCCTGGGCCCGGATAGGGAAAATATAGCGGGGCCACTGGATAAGATAAGCCGCAAGTCAACTGGGTGTGTCTAAAGAGGTAGGTAACTCACCTAGCAGGTTTCGGTGCGACTGTACCCGAGGTACATAGGGTAGAGGTACCTGTCAAAATATGTATACAGTTATTTATAGAGCTGCAAATGTTAGGATGCTCTTCATGCGAAAGCTGCCGACGTTAACCCCTATATTTTTATGTATCTTTAATGTGATCCTGCCATAAAGTATGGGGTATTGTGCTTCTCTAGACCAATGAGTCGGAGAAGCTGATGTAATATTGGAGCACCTCAGTCCAACGTATCAATTAGATGTAATTGAAAACAAAATTCGACGAGAGGATAGGATGTATCTCTGGCTCTGGTGGTACTCCATACCTACACGCCTACTTAACAGTTACAGTCCGTTGATGACTCAATCCACAGGACCGCCTATGTAGGTAGGTATAGTTCATCTGGAGAAGTAAGGGGCTAATCAAGATAGGTAAGTATCTACCTCCTACCCAATTCCTGGCGTAGTCGCCCGGCTGCTGTTGTAGCCGGAGGGTCCGGCCATTGTGATACGGCATCGTCGACCTCATCTAAAAAGGCCGACGCATTATGAATTGCCGTCCCCCCCCGCACAACTCTGACCCCGGGAGATGACGCGTTTACTCCAGCAACCGTCTTTGCTTCCTCGAAGGTCGCCCCTCCAATCACGAAAACTACAATGTCTTGGGGTTTGTCTCGCGTCGTTCCGCCCCCTTCAACGAACGGGTACTGCTGCTCTCGTAGTTTCCCCTTGATCAAGTTTTGAAGCGTCGTCTCCAAGCGGGGTGAATGCTGCGTGTAGACATTCTCCACACCTTTGAGGCCTTTGATGGCCCGGGCACCTGAGAAGATCCCGCCCGACTCGAAGATATCTGTAATCCCGCCTGCCGTCTGTGATTGTTGTAACGAGTTGTGGTAGATGAGAAGCTTAGCCACCAGGTCGGCCTTGCGTGCGGCCACTCCACCGGCTGCGGACAGCATGTCCACGAGCATGGCCAGTGAGTTGGACGGATGTTTATGGTAGCGTAGCGCGTATAGCGCCACAACCCCGACTTTGTTCTCGATGGTGACCGCCGGAGACATAATTAACCTTTGAACATTCTGTGCCGAAATTAGCATGGGCCCCCAATTCAGCCAAGCCCGCATGTTCCGCCTGTCTGTCTTACCTTCAAATCAACTGCATGGTTGTCGTTGCAAGCCAGGCTCTGCTCCACCTCGCTCACTTCTAGGAGGTTTTCTGCGGCGACTCTTCGACTCAGTTCAGAGACAAGCGTCACGTGCTTGCTGACATTCCCGGATAGTTTCCGGAACTCTGGATATTCCTCTATAAACCTCTTCATATCCGTTATCGACTCGATATTGGCGTTGGTTTTGGTTTTGATTTGGTACTGCTCCACGTAGTCCTTGATGTTTCCCCCTAGGTCGCCGAAATTCAAGTACATGTTCTTCTTGAAGAAGGGGTCCTGATCTTGTGAGAGGACGATTTCCTTGAGCTCCGGCCTGATATCTGGTACTTCGCCAAGATGCACTCTCCCGTTCTGGATGCCAATCAGCTGGTGGACCATTGCTTGGTAAGTCCATTGATTAAGGAGCGGTGTGGCCGGATCCTCTCTTCTGTCTAATATCAGGAGTATTGGCGGCGTGTCGACCTTTCGGAAGTCAAATAATTGCTCCTCCTGAGTCATGCTGTACCGCAACTCGGTGGCTAGCTTCTTTGCTAGGAAGCTGTTCTTGTCGTACCGAACCAGCGGCTTCTTTTTGAGGGCCAGCAAAACGGCCATCAAGCCCTCAGTGGTGCGCTGCAAGGAATCGGCATTCCATAGGTCTGGAGTGGTGCTCCATACCCGCTGGCGGGGGAGAGCGAAGTTGAGAGAGAAAAGGTCGGGATTTATGACGAGGAAGTCGGCAAAGTGCTCTTGCACCAGCTTCACGACCTCGTGATCATCCGCCTCAGCCAGCCTCTCCAGTGACGACTTCTTCACCACGTTGCTAAAATTGAGGTAGTATTCGCCGTACTTGGGGTCTCGCAGCTCGTCTATGAGAAACTGTATAGAATCTGGAGAGGGGCGGACAAAGCATAGACAGCGAAGATGACGCATCTTCTCGCGATTCTGGTTGTCCACGCGGTCTGTGAGGTAGACCTCATGGTTAAGGAGAGACGATTGGGTTACGGCGGTAGAAACAATTGGCACAGTGTCCCTATCGAGGAGCAATATCTTCATCTTTGCAGATGTGGCGGCAGATAGGTTGTCGCCGGCGGATAGCATCTTAGTGACATAGCCGGAGACAGCCTGGACGACGTCCATCTTGACGGATCACCGAAAAGATAACAACGGGAATCCAACTCGGGAGGCTCAGAGCAGCACTGGGCCGTATAATCTGTCTTGAAATTTTATGGAATGATTATTAGCATGTCATCACTTGAGTTGCCTGGAATGATTGATCGTTTCTGTTTCAGTTTCCGGTACAAGAGCTAATATTATACTGGCACGCCACAGCCTCCAGGGGTTAGGGAATTCGGGGTCTGTTAGTCAAGGGGTATTATTGGAACGCGTTGTAATGGTTCGCTTGGTCGGAGGTGGATGGATGAGTGAATGATTGAGCTGATAGGAGAGCCTGATCAGTGTACTACTACTACCTTGGTAGGTAATAGATATGCAGATACCAGGTATGTGTTTAGTTACACTCGTTCATTAGTGTTGTACAGGTACCCACTCGCAGGCCACTGGACACTGGGATGCATGTATAATAAGTCACTGCTGGGTGGGGCATCGCGGCAGGGCGTCTGTGCTCTTAGAAGTGCATGATCGGAATACCTAAAAAGTATCTTGGATAGGTACTTGCTACTCCAGGCATGCACGGGCACTGCTTCCTACCGTAGTCCTGGGCCATTGGAGGGAGGGTACCAGTTACATGTATTGGAATTTGAAGCGAGCTCAGAAGATCACCCAATCAGCTAGTCAGATCGGTTCATTACAAGTGGTGATCAAGGGCAGATGATGTCAAAGGCCTTTGTCTTCCTTTTAACTTTATTTTTGGGGGTGTTTCCTTTGAATTGGGCGACTACTTACTCAAGTAAAACCTAGTAACCTTATATGTATACCCGCATATGTATACAGGGGGAATATACCCTACTCAGTATCAAGTAACGTAGGCTTCATCCCAGCTTCAAAGCTTTCAGGAGATACATGCATACTACATGGAATTGAGCTCTTCATGCCCTACCCGACAAAGGCGCCATCACCATCGCCATCGCCGTCTATGCAATTTTCGTGCCACGACACTATCTTGTGAGCAAAATGGCCGCATCGGATATGTGTCCGACGAAACCTGAGCCAACGTGAGGGTCCATCCATCCATCCATCCATCCATCATCTGTCCGTCCATCCCCCTCGTCTGCCTACACATATCTCAGTCACCTGGGAGCGAGCTGACCCTTATTTTCTTTTCCGGCTTAGTTTGTCCTTCACACAAGGCTTCATCGTTGGCCAGCTCTCCGTTGTACTTCTAATAGCTGCATTCATAAAGTTCTTCATATTTGGAGACCCCCCGTCTCCTGAAGTCAATGCTTCTGTTCGAGCTACTGAACGTCGCTCCCGTACTCTCGCCCACAGGAAATCTATCCTCACCCTCCGCTCGCCGGACCCAAACTCGAGACAGAACCCGCAGCAAACGTTAAACAAGAAGTCCGGGGTATTACGGAACCCTCCCTCCCTTACCATTGACTCTATTCTAAACAAGACGTACTACAATGTCGACAGCCACCAACCTGAGTCCCTCGACTGGTTTAACGTCCTGATCGCCCAGACCATCGCCCAATTCCGCAGCGATGCCCAATATGACGATGCCATTCTCACCTCCCTTACAAAGGCCCTCAATGGAGACAATCGCCCCGACTTCCTCGACGAGATCAAGGTCACTGAGCTCACACTGGGGGAGGACTTTCCTATCTTTAGTAACTGTCGCGTGATACCTGTAGACGAGGATGGGCTTAGTCTCGATGCCGTCCCGGGAGGCGAGAGGCGCTTCGGGCCCAGTAGTTCACGACCGATGCGGGAGGGGACACGGTTACAAGCACGCATGGACGTCGACCTGAGCGACATGATCACTCTGGCTGTCGAGACCAAGTTATTACTCAACTATCCGAAACGCTTAACCGCCGTCTTGCCCGTTGCTCTTGCGGTGAGCATAGTACGCTTCAGCGGCACCCTCAGCATCTCCTTCATCCCCTCGAATCCCTCGCAATCCACCCCTACCATGATGACCTTCAGCTTCCTCGACGACTATCGTCTCGACTTTTCCATTCGTAGCCTAGTTGGGAGCCGATCCCGGCTTCAAGACGTTCCCAAGATAGCACAATTGGTCGAAGCCCGTCTCCACCGGTGGTTTGATGAGCGAGCTGTCGAGCCGCGCTTCCAAGAAATTGCTCTTCCGAGTCTCTGGCCGAGGAAGAAGAACACACGGGGCGGAGACGATAATTTGGATGGGGCTTCGGGAGCAAGTATTGGGAAAGGTAAGGGACGCGATATTACAAAGGATCTTAAAGAAGAAGCACGAAGAGATGCCCAAGCAGAAACAGGGGCAGGGCGCGGAAGGAGTTCCGAGAGTCTCCGCTATAGGCGAAGTAGGGGAAGAGATTCTGATGGGGAAGAACTCGGATTGATGCCTGGTAGTTTACCAGATACTGGGTCGGATTCGCAACAAATTTGACGTCATTGCCTCTTCCTCTTCGGTATGGCGTGTTAAGTAGGATGCTGCTAATCCAGTCGCCTGGCCTGCCATGGAGCTGCGGGTAATGCTATCCACGCACTACCGCTGCCGCTACGCGGTATAGGCTGCCCGCCGGTTGCAGCCCGCTGAGCGTAAGAAGGCGACTCGCAGGAGCTAACACCTGGGGCCAAGCCTTTTCCGAAAAAGTCCGACATAATTAAAAGGACGGATTACGTTTCCCAAGGGGCGATCTTTGTGGAAATAGACCTGGAACTACCCGAACCCGTAATGCTCCGGATATAATAGCCAGCGGATTGTAGCGGGCGTACATCAGACCGCCCAGGACGCAACCTCCTTAAGCAGTGGGCGGATCATTTACGTGTTCGACAAGTATGCTGCTGTTAGATATCCATGGATACTAAAGCATTGCTGCTCTCCGTCAGGACCCCTAAGTTTATCCACCACAGGGTAGCGCCGGCGAAAAGTAAAACGTAGTACACCACCGTCCGTAAGGTCGACGGCCTCTTCACCGTTTGGCCAACGTCTCCTTTTGAGACATCTTCTTTCGGCTCTGGTTCCACCCGCCCCCAGAATCGCGGAAAGCCCATGCAGTTGCAGAAAGCATGGACGACGAAAATAGCCAATAGGCTGCCCGTTCGTAGCAACAGAAATGTTACATAGGCCCCGAATAAAGACGTGTAGCCGAGCTGTAGAAGAGACCGCAATAGGCCGAACATCACTGGCACCTGAGTGTGTGTGACTCGGAATTCGTAGAAATGATGAAAGTGTGCAAGCCCAAATATGATAGGCGAAAGAAAGATTGTCTCTGTTACTGAAGTCTGCGCCGCTAGCACCAGAGGCACGGATGCTGACCGAAATAGGACTTCTTCGGTAAAGGGGCCCTGACACTGGTTCAGTATCGCAAGGACGATGTATACGCGAAGATGTGGAATGGGCTGAGGAAAGAGAGAGATATGGGCCACAAGATCTTACGGCAATGATGTTTCGCCAAATGGTCCATTCGCTGAATAGGTCATAAATCGGCTGCAGGGTTGACCAGTCTCTCCACACCTCGTGGACTATCAAGGACTCGTACAAAGGGCCACTAAAGAGCATGGCAGTCAGTAAGAGTGACCCGCCGGTTTCCCACAAACCGACCGGCCACCACCCCATCGAGTGTAATGCCTCGCCATAGGTGGCGCGGCCATGGGAAGTTAGGATCACAAAGGTGATGGTGGAGCACGCGACGCAGGTCATTGATGCGGACGCGATGCGAGCCCGGATCACGGACGGCGCGTCCCGGGACAGTGTCCGCGATGGCCGCGTTGTGGAGGACAGGTACAAGGGCAACACATAGAGGCACATGTAGATGACCTATCAAGGCGCCGGTTAGCATTTCCCGGGACAGGTGTCTGAAGCCGGGCTTGCAGATGGGGCCATCGACGGAACGGCGGTTTGGTGGACTCACAAGAAGGGCCAAAGCAGTGCCTGTACTGATCGGCGGTGGCGGTTTCGCTGTCTTGTGTCAGCATCACTAAGTCCCCATCACGTAGTCTAGCTGCTGCACGGGAGACGGGTATGGACGGCGTCAGCCAGAAGGTTGGTTCCACTTACGTTCTTCCTGTCCAAAGTAGCGATGTAGAAAACCGCTGATGGAAGGCATTGTGCCGTGGTTTGTAAGATCCTAGTTACCTTATGCGGCAAGCTGATTCGCATGCAAATACCCACATGCGGTGGAGGGTAAAGTGATATCATAAACTGAATCGAAGTTGAGATGAGTGGTATCTTTCAATGGCTGAGGCACACTTCCAAAAGGGGATCAATCCGAGCCGAAAGGAGGTGCACCGACGAGGATACTGACGGCGGTCTTTGCACGACTTTGTGGCAGTGTGGAGATGAACATGTGGAGAACCCTGGAGCCTTACCTAAAGCCCCCGAGCCCAAGAGCCGCCGGGGATACCTGCCGGTGCGAATGAGCTGCTTCCTCTTACCTACCTAGGTACAAGGGAGTATACATTGCACTTCCTCTGTCACCATCCTGCTCCTGCTGGAATGCAGGAATGCGACTTCGTGAGCACCCGTTAACCCACCTAGGTGGGTACGTACGCGCAGCTGCTTATGCTGGAATGTAAATTTAGAAACGGCGTTATTTGTCTACAACAGCAACATCATGTATGAGGGGTGCAAGCCCACATGGTTGTAGTTGCTGGATAGAAGCGCGCTGGCACAAGCGCCTACACAGCACTTCGAATACACACCTGATACATATGCCCTTAAATAAGCGCGGTTTCACTGCACCCATGCCGCTGTATGTGTGTCAAGACGGAGGCTGTCTCAGCTTTGGGCATTCGGTGTTCTATCGATGAATCACCATATACTTATTGTTGGATTCAGGCCTTGCTCTAGGTCATGTCGCGCACATCCGTGAGTTGTCCAAGTGAAGTTCATATCCGTACGTAACTACAGGCTCTGGAATAATCGACGCGAAATATACGCGTGGCTTAAGCTGTGTATTGTATTATCTCAATATTCCCTTCCTCATTGCTCAAAAAGTTTAGGTAGCGCGCGTTTCTCCCCCTGAACGGTACATAAAGTACTAACCATCAAGATAAGGGTATCAGTCCTCACCGCCGGTTTCTACCCACATTCATACACATACCAACATAACTATAGGAGCTACAGCGCCGTTCACCATGATATAGGAAAAGGTTATGTCGCAGCCCAGTAACTGCATACCTATGATAAGCCTCGTCAAGGTGGCATATGGCGCTTCTTGAGACGACGGGAGCGGTTCAAATAACCACTGGCTTCTGGCACGCTCGAGGCTCTCTCCTGATGCCTGGCTACTTTGAAACCCCCATTCAGACTTCAGCCCAGCCAGCCCTTCTTCAGATCGGACCCGCGCCATGGCTTTTCGACACTATAGACTAACTTACATATAGGTATCTCCACAGAGGCTTCCTCATTTCACCTGCATCCATCCAAACGCGCTACGGATTAGCCTCTTCCAAGTTCTTGTATACGAAGTACATGGCAATGCTTCGGCGGGCTCGCCTGCTGAAAATGTACAGAAGTCACTGATCCTTGTCAGCCAGAGCTCTTAGCAAATTGGCTGGTCTTCACTTCCAACTCTACGAAACATAATCCCTTGCACCTCCATTTTCGGGTTGCATGCTAACTAAGTATGCAGTAGTGGCTCCAAGCTTTCCATCGACAACCGTATCTAGGGTGCAGCCGCTCCAGCTTGTAGTTAGCCAATCGCTCAATTCAAGAGACTAAAAGCTCTCGCACATCGTTGCCCGACGTCTTATTTTCTCTTTTTTCCCCTTGGTATAAGCGCGGGTGGTTCTTGCGGTCGTCAGTACGGGACAAATCTTCATTCGCTTTCCCACCACGCTTGTCGCATTCATTCTTTACCATCCTGGCTGGTTCTATATGTTCTGCGAGACTCTTGTAGACTTATAATTCATCATGCCAAACTAATTACGCTCCCTCAACTGTCGCTCATTTACCTCTGTATAGCCTTGAGCGCTCTAATATCTGAACACTTTGGTTCCCCTCTTTACCTCTGCTTCGTCGCATTGCTACTCTAGCACTGTACCGTACATTCTACTTGTTATATTCAAAACCCGCGTCTTTCGCAAAGCACACGGTATAATCAGTCAAGCCGACAGTCGTGTGAAGTTGAGTAATAGATGTCCGGAATTGTCCGGGATATTCAGACTGTTCCAACAAATCGATATGGGCGCTGCCGGAACGTCAATATAGCCTTAGGCCTCGAATTTCGGCTTGTGGAAATTAGCTGTGTATTTTCGGGCCGGCCCAGGAAGTAGAATGTCCTCCTCGACGTCCACTTCATCCCTGAAGTCACAGAGGACCCCATTGCACGAGAGATCAAATTCGGAGCAGAACAGGCAGAATATCCGCCTCGTCCCCTATTCCCCACCAATACCGGAAGCTGAAGCGGGCGGTTCCCAGGGACCAGAAGCTGAAGCCGGCTCCGATGACGACCATCAGACGGCAGGCGAGTCAGCCGGCGTGAATTGGGCACGAAACAGAACCCCTCTTGCGGAACAAAACTATGCCTTTGACCCAGGATTCGAAGTGTCATCGCCATCGCCGTCCCCATCCCCGGCTCCAATAGCATGGAACAAGGCCAACCGTGTTTCAGGATCGAAATTGACACCACGCTTGTCCGGCTCTGAGTCTCGACCTGAGTCTCCCGCCCCGCCAACCCCTGTCCTTAACAGGGCACCGTATGTCCCCAATACCAGGCGCCTGAGTGCGCCGACTCGGCCGTCTTGGAATGTGGATCGGACAGTCTCGCCAACACGTCAGCGACCTCCGTCTAGACGGAGTACGATCATTAATGTTAACTCTGACGGCACTTTCTCCCTGTGTCTTAAGCCCGCTCGACCGTCTGACAGAACAGAACCGAGCTTGACGCCTCCTCCTGTTTCGAATATCTCGACGGCCACTTCGCGGGAGCGCATTTCGTTTGGCGCGCCTAGCGCAGATCTTCCCAGCTCTCCGCCGAGTTCAGTCCCCGACCGTAGTGTCTCGCCTTGCAACCCCAGTCCTCCGTCGCTCGCGGCGGAACCCGAAGGGGCAACCACCTTTCCCACCTGGAATTACCGCATGGTTGGTGGTCTGCGTCAGATTCCCAAGACTCCGAATTCCAAGAAGCGGAAAGGAAAAGAGAAGGCGACAGAGAACGTAGTCGCAAGTTCTTCCTTGTTACCACCGTTACCCGAGACCTTCACTACATCTGCGAAAGCTTCGGGTCTTGTAGCAAAGCCATCTTTCCACTCTCATCAGTCAAGCTCGACGAATACAACAATCGAAGAAACAGTAAACTACAAAGTGGTCGGCCGCAGTTCCCCAGCACTCCCAGATTCGGGAAGCCTCGAGGCTTCGCTGCCATCGTCGAGCAATTCAAATTACAAGGTCATCGGAGAATCCTCTCCTGCCCATCATCTCATCTCTTCTCCCGCAGTCGAGTTCCTTGATACACCGGGGAGCAACAATGTGGTAGTCCACGCGGACACTCCATCTTCGTTGGCCACTTTACCTCGAAGGCCGCGTCCGCAGTATTCTAACGACAGCCTTTCTGAACAGATACGGGAGAGGTATTCTCAAGAAAGTTTGGTAATACCGCCCCTTAATCCCCGGAAGAAACAACCTCTGGAGAAATACGATTATTACAAGAAAATTTCCAGAGAGTCTCTTCGTGGCCGTGCAAGTTCCCTTTCCTCTATATCCAGCATTATCAGCCAAGACACTGCCTCGCTATTCCTCTCATCGACTCCAAACTTAGTACGCCTCCACCACACGCCGTCTGCTTCTTCATTCCAGCAACCTTCATGGGTGGGGCAACCAAATGTCGGATCGCACCAGACTCGCATGGAACCACATCCGCATCAATGGAGCTCGCAGCTCTCGACCGTGATGTCCGAGTACGAAGGCAGCGACAGGGATAGTCGTCTCGCATCAGCCATCTCCAGGTCGGATCGTGGAAGCAGCGCGCTCGGCAGTAGACACAGCAGGCAGTTGCTTAGCATCTCGTCGTCTCTGGCGACGCAGGAGGAAGCGCTAGGGTCGTCACGGTCGTATTCTGGTCCTTTAGAGAGACCCAGCCCGGCGTATATGAGAGGTGCCCTCCCTAGTCCACCTGCTCGTACCGTGCGGGACCTCGACGAGCACGGCGACGGACTCGCAGATCTCCAGCAGCACCAGCTTCAACATAAGCCGTCCTGGTCTCGTGTTGGGGCCTATCTCTCACGCCGAGGCTCTGATCGGGAACTGCACTCGTCGGCCAGCTCTCGCGCCGGAAGTTTCACCGCGGCGTCTATTCCTGCGTGGGCGAGGTCGGTTTATCGGCTTCCAAAATATCTGGCGAGTTTGCGAGGCTAATATGCTAGACAGACTGTACTACGGCAGCGGTGAGAGGCGGTGGCTAGCAACAGCTCCGTCAATCCATTCCCTCTCGGAGGCCGCGGCAAGCCGGCCCGAAAGTTCATTTAGAAGCGGCTCACCTGCCGACGACCATCCCCCACAGAGTGTCTTCAACCCCCGCCGCCGACCTAGGGAACTTCCAGCCCATGCGGACCCCCCTGATTCGGCAGATGTTGCTTCCGGAGGGGTGGCCGAAATGCGGCTTGGCGCCAGGAAAAGAACTTCAAGCATCTGGTCGCCTCACCTGCGCTTCGACCGTAGAGCGATTCGATATAGCGTGTGGCAGCCGCCGTCGGTCACTTGGGCAACCGAGGGGGGTGTTTTGGGACGTAGCAACATCCAGGTACTTATGTTCGTCCTGGGGTTCGGCATTCCTCTTGGTAAGGCTATTCCGCGATCATTGTGGTGAGCACGATGAGCATCGCAGACTTGCTAACTGGACTCTAGCTTGGATGGCCGCGTCGTTCCTTCCGTTACCCCCGAAACCTGTTATGGAGGCCTCGGAGCCAGATGATAGCGCCACTGGATTAGGCATTGCCGGGGAGCAAGGAGTTGAATCGTTTGATCGACGAATCGCGCCCATAGACGACGCACGGTACCACAGCTCAAGATGGTGGAGAAACCTCAACCGGATAATGTCTATCATCGGACTATTGATCCTCGGTACAATTGCTACTTTGGCCGTGGTAGGCACTCGACAGAAATGGGGTCAGCCATGACGACGGAAACGGCTCGAATAATTGGGATGCATCCTACCGATACACATATACACCCATTATCTGATATATTCTTTGGCCCAACTATAGCTGCACCCCAGACCATGTCCTCCGCGCACTTGTGGACAGATGTCGAGCTGTCCTACGCGTACTTTTCTTTTCTCACAAACTCTTCACGACTTTTACGAGCCACACGGCTTTTTCGGAGCGAATAGAACTGCTTTCTACCTGGGAGGAATCATCTGGCATCTAATGTCTTGCGCCACTTCTAACGAATCTTCTACGCATTTACGCAACGGCACGACATGATTTTACTCAGCGAACACTATACAAGGCTCGTGTGACCGGCGTTCACCATCTGTTTCTGGCAGCCTATTTATTTGTTTGATACTCTGTCTGGGACCTTCACGATCTACGTCTCCCTCTTCATCTAATGTCTATGTAATGGAATATACTGTGACATGGTTGTATGATATACAGCGGCGGAAGGAATCGGGCAGACTTGGATACGAGAAGAATCGAGACATACATGGGAAACCGCAGATCCTAATATACCTACCCTTCGTGTTCCGGAGGTCTGGGACGAGATAAAGGCATTGTATGGGTACCATTATTCTTCAGAGATGCTTGCTGGCCCACGGGGGGCGGAGGGCCATTGACTTGAGTGTACAAGCATGTCGGTACCAGATGAGGGAACGGCGAAGTAGTAGAAAGACGATGGATGACATTACTAGAACCCCTGAGTCTGGCATGCT
Source organism: Monosporascus cannonballus (assembly GCA_004154925.1). Taxonomy (NCBI): domain Eukaryota; kingdom Fungi; phylum Ascomycota; class Sordariomycetes; order Xylariales; genus Monosporascus; species Monosporascus cannonballus. The sequence continues at coordinate 217,880 of QJNS01000095.1, forward strand.
ATCACGTGCTACGAACCAATATACTGCAGGCGGCTTGCGGTCTTCAGTCAACCCCTTCTCTTTACTATTTCATGAGTTGATGGAAACCCGATTTGAAAGTCTGGTCGGACTTGTGCTGAAAACACGTTCCACTAATCCATATTTTCGCCTGCTAATAATTAAGTGTCCTGGTATCCCTGACCTATGGCTACCTTATCAATACATTAGTCTACGGATGATCACCTCCATCTAGCCGCCAATGTCGAATCACCATAGCCACGTCGTTGTGAAGAGAACGGAAAGGGGGGGTTGGCGTGCGGAGAGAGTCTTCTTTCGGCACCAACCTAGAAGTTTCAGATCCACACTCTTGGAGAGATATATGCATGGAATCTTGAACTCTACAACGCCTTCTTAACCTCCTCGACCCGTTCTCCAGCCTCTTCCTTGGCATTGCGACTTCTCTTAGCCTGTTGCTTCTCGAGCTCGTCCTTGATTTCCTGGATAGCCTCATCGATATCCTTCACAGGATCGCCGATACCAAGGACCGGCTCCGACCGCTTGCCGTCCCCGAGGCTGTCCGTACTGGCGCTCCTGGCCAGTCTTACACCAGCAGCCCCAGTACGCTTCTCAAGCCGCTTCCGCAGATATACTTTAGCAGGCGAGGCGAAGAAGGCCATGCTGGCTCCTGTGCCGATGACGGCGTAGAAATAGACGCTGGCCCATACCGCCAAAGACTCGCCCAGGCGTAAGAGGATGAACGGGGCGACAACAAAAGAGAAGGTCGCTTGCGTCGTCAGCCAGGAGATAAAGTCGTAATACTTCTTAGTCGGCAGCGGCTGCTGAGAGACGGGATCGAGGAAGAAAGGGCGAATGTTCCGTCGCAGCTCTATGGCCCTGTGTTAGAGAGTGGGAATTCATCTACGTGCGGCGCGGGACGATGGGAACGTACTCTTGGCAACCGTTTGGACGAAACTTCCGAGCACAAAGGCGAGATAGTACCCTGGATAGAAGCCGTGCCAGAAGGCGCTGGTAACGAAGGTAGCCAAACTCGCACGGAAACCAGGTCTCTTGTTCCTAGGGGTGACGCGGAGATAGATGTAATGGCGTAGCCACTTGTTGGTGTTCATGTTCCAGTTCTCGAGGTAGGCTCGACTGTTCTGGGCTGCCTCAACTCCCCAGGGATTTATATTCTGTAGGCGATTCCACGAGATTTTGCCGGTCACAGGGTCCACGCCATTATAACCCAATCCTGCCAGGATACAAGACCCCTCCGACAGAGACCAAACACCATAGTACTTAAACCGGGTAGTAAAGCCAACCATGTGCAGAGTGAAGACCCGACGGAGGAAGCCGTAGTTCAGGTACCTGTCGGAGAGGAACACCTCGGGACCCCACCAGGAACCCAGCTTCAAGAACAGGCCGATATATACGAGGCCGCTGACCATCTTCCACATAGCGGGTGTAGCACTGCGCGGTATCTTCCGCTTCTTCCTAGTTGGGGGCTTCTTCGTGGGGTCTACGGACGCCGGGACGTCGAACATGGTCGTGTCGATCCATCCGCGATATTCGTTATAGTCGAAGGCCGGCCCTACCATCAGGGACGGGAAAAAGAGGACATATGCGGCATAGTCCAGGAGTGCCGGCAGCTGGAGGATTCTTCTGTCCCTCTGGAAATCACTAAGTTGGTCTTCGGGGAGGGTGCCGTCAGCAACATTCCAGGCGAAAGCCGACAGCTTCATGACGAGGACCATTTGAGCACCGGTGATATCGACAGCCGAGGGATTATTCGCAAACTGTCGCGACAGCTGACTCACAGCCATGTGGCCCATGAGGAAGACGAATGCGAGCCACGGCATATAGGGAGAGGTTCGGAGGAAGTAGGCAAGGCCGTACGTGACAGCGGAAGATATGAAGAGGGTGCGGAGACCGCTCCATAGTGAGAAGAGACCGACGAGGTAGAAGATTCCGACGCTGGGAAGAGTCAGCCAGTCAGTTCAGGAGTCCATATTCCTCGAATCCCGGTGGCATACCCAATGATGAAAAGGTTCTTGTTTTGGGGTTTGGCGTCCGGTATCCGCTTCAATAGACCAGCAAGGGGATAGGAGAGCAGGAAGGAGAATAACAACTTGACTGTACGTATGCAGGGAAAGTGTTAGTTAGGCCGTCTATTTCTATGAGCAGCAAGTAGAGCAGGGCAGGATTCGGTTGCTTACGCTCATCGGGAGAGGCCCCCGTAACCCCTGACAGTAGCTCAAAGGCTGTAAAGTGGGATGTGTTAGTGAAGACTCGACAATGTTATGACTCTTCTCGAGGCAATCCATACGGTAATTAATGTAAGGTAGCATGGTAGATGGACTGGCCGTTGTCCGTTCCGCTGGATAAATAGACAACTATCATCGCATGAGTTCGCAGAGTGAGTGACGGAATATCTCAGAGAAGTTTGATGGAATAAGTTGGTCGACATATAAAGTAGGTATGTAGGTGTTAACGCCTCAAAGGGTAGGTAGGGTCAGGTCTGTGAAGTACCCAGGTAGGGAGCTACCGAAGCTAGGTACTGACTGTATGACTGTATGTAGCTAGATAGGCTGAGTCGGGACAGATGGTAGATCCATTCCGCCCTGAACAGGGAGATAATGATAATAGCCACGGCCTAGTTAGGTTATTAAAGGGAGAATAGGTACGTAGGTAAGTAGGTACCTATATACTTACCCAGGTATGCAGCAAACACAATACGACCCTGAGCCTTGTGACAAATATCCACCTAGTAGGACAGCACAACAACAATTTACCAACCAAGCAATGATGTCACCTGGAGCTGCCGCTCATACTGTCGGTATATAAGCCATCCAGATACCCGTCCGGGTTGCACTAGCTCAGTCCCCGTAGACAGTATACCTATCAGCCCCGTGCACAAATACACGTGCAAGTGCCTATTTCCTCCGGTGGAATATAGCTGTATTACGTGACTGTTGTTCTTCATATCATGCGGCACAAGACGATATGCACGCCCCGCTCCTCAGAAGCCGCTCAAGGCTGGCCTGTGTGAAATTTGTCGGGTTTTGTTTTAAGGTTTTCAAGCTGGTTATACTCCCATCTATTATCATTGTCTCTATCAAGATCCGACCCTAAACAGGTTTACAATATGGTGACGAGTGTCCCTCAAGACAACCAATATTTCTGCTATCTCTTCTCATAAACAGTTGCACCACCCCCAATGGGATTTCTCCATGAACCCGGTCGCTTCTAACGTCCGCCATCGTGTCCCGCTATGTCCTCACCCCGTGGTCCTGTCTTGGTGTCTCTCCGGGCTCATCGCCCTTCCGATTTTGCGCCCTGTCTGTAATTTAAATCATGTCGACCACGCAGAAGAGTTCCCTTGTCTCGCAACTTATAAAATCCGTATGCCAAAAGGGACGGCCTTAGCCGCCCATCATCGTCGGAAAGGGACAAGTACTATACAGTTGAATAGTCAAGGAGCAGAAACGCTGCCGTGGCTTCAGTCATGGTTTGCGCTCTTACCGCGGACAGCCATGGCACCACTCAACCTGCTGAACTCGTCCTATGAGTTGGCAGCATCGCGGTTGCTCGCCGAGCTTGCGCTTATGGTAGGTTGCGCCGTCGGCAACGTGTTCTTGGCAACCTGCGACTGCCGCACCTTGGCCCAAGCATAGACGATACCGCTAACGAAGCCAATGAAGATGGCCGACACGCCACCAACCGTCACGGGCACCGAGAAGAAGATAAACCCGCTAACCGCGATCGGGAGTTTGTTGAGCGCGCCCACCATCGAGTACGTCGTCGAAGACGTCACCCGAATGCACCATGCCGAGCAGTACGAGATGAAGACGGCCGCCACGCCCGAGTAGATCATGCTGATCATCAGAGAGTTTCGCGACTCAGGGGGGAAGTTCCTAACGAAGTTGGTGCTCGACCAGTCCTCAACAAGGACGGATAACACGGTGAGCACGGGGATCGTAAGGAGGTTGTTATAAAACATAGCTAGAGCGCAATTAGCCCGCTATCCATAATCCCCATATCATTGTCGATGGGCCCGACTTACTGTCCCAGTCCTTGAAGTTCATGTTCTTGATGACCTTGCGCATTCCCAAGAGGTAAGAGGCCGTACAAAGGACGTTCATGCCCATCCATGCGTAACCGGCGTTCAAGGTGGCAAGGGCGGCGGCAGCCTCCGCTGTTTGGGCGGCGCTTCTTGTGTCGGCCCAAGCGGCGACGACAGAGCTCAGAACCATGAGTCCAAATGACAGCAAGGCCAAAGGCGTGACACTGCCCCCGAACCACAACACCTCTCCATACGCGATGACGATGATAGTCAAGTTCTTGAAGATGGTGTATACGGGCACGGAGAGGTATTGGAGTGACTTGTTGCTGGTGTAGATCATACCGACTAGCAGAAGAGAGATGGGAAACCCTAACAACGTGTCAGCGGACATTAACCCCAGGCTTTAGGGTCATATCATGAAAAGCTTTCTTTTTACACGTACACCGCTTTCCCTTGTTCGCATCAAAAGGGGCCAGGTTCTTGATCAACCCGAGCTGTTTGCAAACTTGGATTGTGACGATACACACAACCGACTACAGGACACGTTCGTTAGCAACTAGCCTTGGTCCCCTGCCATGTTGTTTGTAGGCTCCAGGCATGAAGTTTACCTGAACTGCGAGGTAGAAAAAGTTCATGTTCCACCCGTGACCGGAGACGACATATTTGTTCACTACTGTCATGCTGATGGACGACAGGCAATAGGCAAGAATCGAAATAAGCGGGCTGTTCTCGATTTGGGAGAGGGACGAGGACGCATGGTGCTGGGTTGAAGACCTCGAGGGTCGAGTCGGCGGAAGGAAGGGTTCTTTCTCCTCGGTATACCCAGAGTCGGGCATGCGAATAGCATAGTCGTCCGTCTTCTTGTCCGACATGATTGCAGCTGCGGAATACGGTTGGTGGTTTTTTTCTTCGCGGCAACTATCTTGCGCCCAGTATTGTTGCCAGCAATCGGCAATGCCCAAACAGCGGTTCCTCCTGGGGGCTTAGGAAACGGGTCGAGATAGGTTCAATTGAGACCAAGAAGACGAACTGCAACGGATGGAATGCGACAAGGGTGGATTGAGAGAGGGACGGAGGGAGAGAAGCCTTGAACGCCCCAATGACAGATCGATGTCCAAAGTATCGTTCTGTTTTGACTGTCCTCAGACTGGCACGGGAGGTACAAGAGGCGAAGGCAGAGGACAGCTGGGCCTGGCTTGGTGACAGAAAATATTATGAGAACAATCAGAGGCGGCCGTCAAGAAAGAAAACGGAGAGAAATCTCGAGCGAATGATAGGATACAGGTGTACCTTCTGAGGTAAGATACAGTATGTCACGGTAACGGTGCACTATGAATGGCCTGGCCTGCCAGCCCCCGCCCCCTAACACCTTGGTTTGCTGACTTACGTAGTACCAAGTAGGTTGCCTCAGGTTCATTAACTACGAAACCTTGATATGAAGATGCGTACTGGGTACATATGCATATGACAAAATTTTAAAGCTACCTGCTAGGGTATCAGGCAAAAGTTTAAAACACAGTCATGTAGCGGTGGGTCGTGCTAGGAGCCACGCCATACAAATTACATGTAGTCTTCATAGGGAACAACAAGTACATAACTGTCAGATATAAGGGACATCAGTTGTGTGTGTATTGTTGACTAGTTGCAGGTGCTCTAGAACGCGCACTGCACTTTAAGGTGATCTAGTCCCGGAACATATATGTTCCGATCAGAGGGAATCTTCCGTATATGGGGTGCTAAAGCACCCCCTGCTAGCCGACATACCCCCTTAACACCTTAAAGCATTTACGGTATTAATTATTATAACTCTTAAAGCCATAGTTATTTATTTTACTTTTCTTCCGGCAATTAAATTTTCCTAATTAATTAATTTTTCCTTTGAATTTTTCGCAAAACGTTTTTTTATTAAGGGTTTTCGTAATATTTATTAATTTTAATCATTTTTAAAATGTTTGAAAAGTTTATATAATAAGGTTTTTATTACATTATTAATTAATATATTATCCGTAAATATATAATTTATTTTAATTATATTTCTTTCGATAATTTATCGTAATTGATAATTATATATATTTATATATCGCAATTTTATTATTAATAAGGTAATAACAATATTAATATATTATATAATTTATTAATTATCGTATTATATATTTAACGGTTTTATATTTAAAGTAATTTTTAAATTTTAAATTAATTAAAATTTAAAAAAATTTTATAATTTCGATAAAAAATAATAATTTTGTTTTTATTATAAAAAGAATTATTAAATTTTATTTATTTATTTATTATTTTATTATTATTTTAAATTATTTTATAACGTAAATTTAAAAAGTTTTTCGATTATTATATTATTTGTGAAAATAATATTATTTTAAATATTTAGTAAATTTTTATTTTTAAATTATAATATTAAAATTTTAATTTTATTTAAATTTAATATAATTTGGTTAATAATTTTATAACATATATTATTAAGTTTTAAATTAAATCAAATAAATCGGAATATCGTAAAAAATATATTAAATTATATATTAATTATTACGAAAAAAATAAAACCGATATTTTGTAATATTTATTAATAAAGTTTAAAAAAGTTAAATGAAGATTTAATAATAATTTAATATTAAATATAAGTATTTTTAAAAAAAATTAAAAAATCTTTAAAGTATTAAAATAATTAATTTATTTATAAAGTTGAATTAAAATAATTAAATTTTTTAAAAAATATATTTTAAATTATTTTGATATTAATAATTATTATATGTTTTTATTTTTTATTAAAATATATTATTTTTATATTTATTAAATTAATTAATTAAGGAAATTTTAATTTTTAGCGATATATTATAATAATATTATTTATAAAAAAGAAAATAAATATTTTAATAAATAAAATAATAAGGTTTATAAGAAACGGAATGAAATGTTAATTTTTTAAATATGTTAATAAAATGTTTTTATTATAGTAAAAATATTTTTTTAATTTATATAATATTTTTGATTAAGAAAATTTTATTACGTTACGGATATTTTAAAAGTATTTTATATATATTTTATAAGTTAACTTAATATATATAAAAGCGTTAATAATATTCTTTTATTTAAGTTTTAAATTAAATTAAATTATAATAACGATTAAAATTTAAACTGATTTTTTAACGAAAATAATTACGTATATATCGTTATAAACGGTTTTAAATTATTAATTATTTCGTACGATAAAATAAACGTTGTATTTTTGGAATTAATTATATTTGTTAAATTTATAAACGTATACCTATATATATATTAAAACCTGGTTTTTTTAATAAAAAATTAATTCACGGGTTTTTAGGATTATATTTTTATAACTTTATAAATATGTTTTTTCGATTTTACGAAATATTTCTTTTAACGGATATATATTTAGTTTTTTATAGCCTTAGGATAATAACGGTAAATTACGTTTATGTATTCGATTTAATAACTTAAATATCTTTTTATATGTTAAAATAGTATTAGTTTTCCGATTAAAATAATATATATTTCAAGTAATTAATTTTTCTAAATTTTCGAAATTTGCCGGTTAATTATTATATATATTTATAAAAAGGGTTAAACGTTTTAAATACGGTTTTTTATATTTTATATTTATTTCGGATAATATTTTTATTACGGAATATATAGAAAACTTATATTTATAATTTATAAAATATTTTTATTTTTTACGGTTATTTTAAGTTAAATAATATAAAAAAGATTTAAGGTTATTTTTACTTTTTTTGTTAATATAATAATCGTAATAATTATTAAAGTAAACATTAATCATATTAATAATTTAAAGGACGGAAATAATTCGAATATAACGGGTATATAAAAATAATTAATTTTTTACAAATAAATTTAATTTTTTTTATTTCGTATTTATTTTATATTAATATTTTTCAAAATTATTTTTTTTGTTTAACCGGTAATTCAAATATTTTACTTAAGTTTTTATTTTTTTATATTATTTTTTAAAATTTTTAGTTTTATTTAAAAAACAGCCTTTTTATTAAATTATAAATTTCGAATAATAATAACTTTGTTAATTAATATAATTTAAATTTTGTAAATATTCGTAAATCGATAATTAATCAAATATTTAATTTATATTTCAATATTTATTTTTTAAAATATTGTTTCTTTATAACGGTTATTATTATGACGTAAATTATATAACCGTATATTCGTAAATAAACTTATTAAAGCTTTTAATTAAAATTATAGTATTATTTTAATATATTAAATAAATATAATAAACTTTATATAGGTTTTGTCCAAAAATTACGTATTTAAAAAATACGGTTATATAAATATATTATTACTTTAAAGATATAGATAATTAAACACGAAAATAACTTAACGTTATTTTATATCGTAAGCGTTTTTTAATTATACTTTTTAAACTTTTTATATCCCCGTTTTAAACCTAGGTATATAATGTTAAAAATTTATATTTAATTTTAAAAAGAGATAATTAAAGTATATTTCGAAATTAGTATCTTTTCAGAATTTCGTTTTCATATTCGATTACTTATAAAAGGATTTTATTTTGATTTTTTAAAATTTCTAAAAAATATTTAAACATTATAATTAATATATTTTGTTTTCGATTTTTAAGATAAATATCTTAAATAAAACCTATATATCTGTCAATGGCAAACATAACGTATTTGTATTTTTTAAGGTTTTTTTTAAAGTTTATAAAATTAATGGCGATTTTTTATCTTAATCGGGATGTTCCTTTTTTTAACTTGCGGCATATTAGCCTTTTAACCTTCACCTTATTATATATTTGGTATTTGATTATTATGAAACCTTTGAAGCGGATTCTTTTCGTATAAAATTGTAATTAAGCAATTATTTAGGGTTTTAAATATTTTAATTTTAGATATTATATAATGCCATTACTAATTCGTAATAATTTAGTTATTTATAAATTAACGTTTTGTTTACAAATTGTTAAAATTATGGAAGTAATTATTATACTAATAGTTTTAATAATAAATAAATTAAATTTATTTATTAACGTAATAAGTACTTAATTATATTTATTTTAAATAAAATTATTAATTTTTTAATTGTTGTATTAATAATCTTTTTTCTAGAATTGCCGGAAAAATACCAGATTATATACGAAATTTTCGTAATATGTTATATTACATAAATATAACGTTTTCGTACCGCTAAAGTTTCGAAAGATTATATTAATTTTTCCGTACCCCTTAATTAGAATAAAATTGTTATCTGTATATATTCCGTTATTTTATATAACAGGTTTAAAATTCAGAAATTTGTTAATTAAATTAAAAAAATATATAGTAAACTTTAAATCCAAAATAATTGAATTCTTTAACGAATAAAATAAAATATTTATAATGTTATATTAATTAATAAATAAAAAATATATTAATACTTATTGTAGCCTTTTTAAAGGTTAATTTATTTTTTATACGATAAATTTTTTCATAATTTTTAATAAGCGGTCGATTTTTTCTTTTAAAGATTAATTGGCGGAAATTCGTTCTTAAATATATATTACCACTTTATCGTTAAAACGGAAACCTTTTAAATTTTTTAAAGAATATATATTAATAATTAAATAATATATAATAACTAATTAAGTATATTTTATAATGTATGCCTTATAAGTTTAATTTTTAACGTTTTCGCTTATTACCGTTTTAATCCGTATAAAAACTTTTACGGTTATTTCTTTTCTATTTTCGGTTTAAGGTTTTTCTTCGTAATTAAAAGTTCATATTCTTGGAATTTTCCTAAATAAAATTATCTTAATTAAGGAAATTTATAAATATTTTGTAAAATGTTAAAAATATTACTTTACTATTTCGTAATATAAATATAAAATATATTATAATCTAATAATCTAAAAGGTTACCTGCCGTTTTTTAAAAATTAATCGTACTGTTATCAATTTCGGCTTTTTTTTTTATTTAAAAGGTAGTAATCCATATTTTAATTATAAAAGTTAATATTATATATAAGTTGTTAACTTATATAATCGTTATTTTAATTTCTGAAATATTATATTACTGTTTTAAATTTATAATCTTTTGCTATTTTACGATTTATTCGTTTAACTTTTTGTTAAATTTCGAAATTTGCTTTAATATTTCGCGATATTTTCGTTAGGTATTAATTAGGAATTTGCTGTTATATATTTTGCAGGATTCGCCTAAGTTAGTATATTACTTTCGTTAGTTTTTTTTTTATCGTTAAAAATATTAATTCTAGGACTTATTTCTTAAGGTCGTTAATATTCTGATAGAAAATATCGTATTTCCGATTTTTGGAAATATACGCCGTAAAATTTTAATTATAAGTTTATTTACTTTCGGTTATTATCTTAAAGGTATTTATTAAGTAATTAGTATAATCGATTTTTACGGTAACTTTTCCGAAAAATATAAATATAGATAAAAAACCGCTTGGGGTATTGGTTCGTATCGTATAACAAATTCGTTTTTTTAGATAAAATGCTATATTAAGTTTTATAAGTTTAATAAGTTATTAAAGGTTTTAATCAGAATTAATATAATCTCAAATATCGAACGCGTATATTTTAGATTAGAATTTGCCTTTAAAGTAATTTTGATCTTTGGATCCCTTATAAATATTAAAGGACGTTAACGATACGGTCGTTATTATTATTATTGGCGTATTTCGATAATTATAACTAATATATAACTTATATTATCTTAATAGCAGCTAATCAATTAATATATTCCTTAATTCAACGAATAAAATTCTTAATTGTTAAATATACGGGATATTAGTTATGTATGTATTGTTAATTAATTGCAGGTGCTTTAGAACGCGCACTGTACTTTAAGGTGATCTAGTTCTGGAACATATATGTTCCGATCAAAGGGAATCTTCTATATATGGGGTGCTAATGCACTCCTTGCTAGCCGACAATAACTAACTAATTGATCGAATCAAAAAAAGTTTGAATTTTCAAAAGCTAACAACAATATATCGTATATATAAATATATAAATATATAAATATATAAGTTTTTATTTGCAATTTTTGGAGAGAATTTACAATTTATAAAGATATTAATAGTACTAAATAATATTAAAGTTTAATGTTTAATATTTAATTATACAGCATTTATTTTTCAATAAAAGTATATAAATATATTATTTATAAATTAAACAATTTTAATATTATAAAACGAAGCAATATTTGAAACAAAATCGATTATTAGTTAAATTCTTAACATAAATATACAATTATTATTATTTAGCTTTAATACAATAAAAAATATAATAAACTTTTTATATTTTTAATAAGTTAAAGATTTCTTGTAATTAAATAAGTATTAAATTACAAACAACAATACGAAATTAAATGAAAAAAATAAATATATTAAAATATTAATCGTAAAACCATATATCGCGTATATATTTTGTGAACATTTAACTGAGCTTGAAAGGTAAAGCATAAATATATAAATATCTATACGTATATATATATATTATATAAAACAATGTATATGTTTTAAAAAAACATACTAATTTTTTAGCAAAAATAATAAAATAATAAAGTACTACCTTGATATTTAAAATTTATTATATTTATAACTTTTTATATTTTATTTATATCGATTTTTATTTAAGTTTTAAAACTTTTGACTATTCGAAATAACCAAGTAAATTAACGGTTTTAGTCTTTATTATATCGCTTTAAAATATAAACTTCGAAATTTATAAGCTCGCTATTATTTTCAACGATACTAATAGTTCTTTTTAACCCTTAATAGTTCCTAATATAAACTTGTTTTAACAATTAATTTGGTGTTTTTTGTAAATTAAATCGCATTCTAAAATTAAAAATTGCACTAGATTTTAACGAAAGTTTTTAAATTTTATAACAATATTAATGAATTTAATTTTTAATAGCTTTGTAAAAACGCCGTGTAATAAATTAGATTATTTTTATAAATTTTTACTCGTATAGATTACCGGTTATATATATTTCGAATTGCGTAATATATTATTATAAATAATTTTAAGTAAAACAAGATCGTAAAATCAATCGAAGTTCAAATGTTTCATTTTTTATTTAACTAATTTCTAGTACTTCTAGCGGTAAAATTAACAAAAACGCGTAAAGTTTTCTATATACACTTAAAGTTTACCGCTTAAATTTATTTATAAAGGTTTTTATATAAAGTTTAATTTTTTAATCTTATCGAACTAGCTAATAAATAACAAGTTTATGCTAATCTAAATCTAATATAAAGTATTCTATTTTAAAACAGAATTTTACAAAATTAAGATCTACTATATTTTAATTATAAATATTATAAATAATTGGTTGAATTCGAAAATACATAATATAATAGATAGAGTGTAAATTATATTGTGTAACAAATTTCTTTATTGTTAATTTAACTAAAAAAATAAACCGTAAACTTATATTAATTATATATAAGCGAATATATATAATGTTATAGTACTACAAAGCTAAATGGATTATAAACGAAATATAATTATATAATATAATAATAAAAACTTTTTAAAGTAGTTTTATTCTGTTAATTTTTAAAAATATTTTATAAAATTATCATAATAAAATATATTACAATTATTTATATTAATAAGTTTTATAACTGAATCCTTTATTTATTTTAATAAAAATATATATTAATTTCTACCATTAAATTTTAAAGTTTATTACACAAAATAAAGTTTTAGATTATATATTTAAATAGTCTAGAAAATAAATGGAATATAAATTTAACATTATAATGTATATATTAAGTAATATTTAAAAAGTAGCTTGCAATTAATAATTATTAAACACATGTATATATTATAATATCGATGAATATACATAAAATAAATAACCTAAATTACTTTATATTTAAAAATGTTATAAATAATATTGTGTTTTAGATTAAGTTAATTATAATAATTTAGCTAAGTATATATAAAAACTGAGAATTTTATAATTAATCGATTTCGATAATAAATATACTATTATACTTTATTTTAAAGCGATATACAATAAAAGTTTAAAGTTAAAACATATATTATTTTTTATTTGATAATATTTTTCTATATATTTAACTCAGCTTGAAATAAAAAACTTCAATCTTTAGCGACCTTGTATATTAAATGCTATATGTATATTTTTTATTAGTTGATTTTTTAAACGTAGCGTATATTTTTAACATTTTTAATGCTCCAATTTATTTTTAAACAATTTTATGTTTTATATTCTTTTTATAGTTTTATATATAAATTTAAACGAATAATGTTTAATAAATGTTGATGTGTTTATTAATCGGATTATAATATTCTAAAGTAAAATATTTATGCTTTTTTTATTTTTAATACTTATTTTAATTTTATAAATGTAATATCTTTATATTTTCACTACTATGAGATAAATAAGATCAATGTTTAATATAAATTAATGGATATATTATATATTATTATTATTTTACGATTTATCGCCAACTTTAAAGCTATTTTATATATTATATAATATATTAAAAAGATATTTCTAATTGTAATATAATTATAATTTAAAGCGGTATTTTTGATACTAAATTAAGTACATTAATATTTATAATACGATATAATTTAAATGATAAATAGGTTTTTAATAAGATTGAAAATATTCTTTATATAAAAATATATATTAGATGTATAATGTAGAATTTTAGATTTAAATAATTGTCGATATATATTAATCAAAGTAAACGTTATATTCGCTAGCTTTCATGTTCTATAAAGTTATAATATTAAGCTTTATATAAAAAGCGGTAAAAATAATCTTAGAAATAAAACTAAAATATAAGTTTTAAATACGTATATAAGTTTTATTCATTTGTATTAGTTTTATAGTTTAATTGTTTTACGATAATATTTCGATTTATTATTAATCATAATATCAAATTAAAATACGTTTATGCCATAATAGTAATTAATTTAGTTAAGAATTTACGAAACGTATTGAATTAATAGTATTTAACTTATATTAGATTATGAAACGATTTAAAATTATTAATATATTTATAGAATTTATAATCATTGTAAAAAACGATTCGTTTTAACTATTTAATTTTAAATGTAATTTAACAATTAAAAATAACGGTATTTACTTTTTAAAATATATTTGTCTAATAATATAGAAATTAGACATATATTATTAATAAAAGATCATTTTAAAAAAACAACGAGTTTAGAAGTTTTAGAATATTAGTTTGAAATAAATTTAAACCAATTTAAGAAAATATAAACGCTAGTTTTCTCGATTGCTTAAATGGCGAAAACTTTTTACAATTCGAAAACAAATTGACATAAATAAAAGTTATAAAATAAAGTAGTTTAAAGTTACCTTAAAATAAAACGTGTGAGATAAGCGAAAGTGCGACGCTAACTACAAGACTAAAAGATCAACAATTCTAAACTCTAATTGAAATTTAAACACCCAAATCCACCTTATAAGAGCGTATGCAACAAGCCTCCAGTTATATTACAAAACATTTAATAGGTTAAAATTATACCAATTTTTTAATATCGAAGATATTTACTTGAAAGAGCAACAAGTTTAGTAAAAAATAGAAATTAAGATATTAAAGTATTATGTTATTTAATTTTGTTTATACGGTTATATTTTTTAAAGGAAAACAAACTGTTAAAAACATTTAACTAGAATTAATAACTGTTTATCTAGTCGAAAACTATTAAAATACGTTATTATTTTTTACGAGTTATTTAAATTTCCGTGATTTTACATGCCTTTTTAAGTAAAAGGTATATTAACTATTTTTACTTTTTCATGTTTTCTGAAGCAAAATATATATAACTTAAACAGTAGAAATATAGTTTAGCTTTATTACGATATTACAATTAATTCACTTTTAGGTTTAACAGCATACTTAAATAAATATTTACATATTATACTTATTTATAAATACAATATAAAATATTATAAAATATTCTTTAATTATATAATACATTAAACTTTGTTACTAATATATAATATTATCGAATATATATTATTATTTTATAAAATTTATAACATTTATATAATTTAAATAATTATAAATAATTTATATTAATATTAACCGATCAATAATTAATTTTAATATGTCTAATAATTATCAATTTTTTGAAGTAATATTAAAAGTTTTTAGCCGTGGTATTTCTTATTCCAAATAACAAGAACCAATACGTATAACGTAAGACAAATATAAAAAAACGAATTAACAAATAATAAACATAAACAAAATATATAAGGATACCAAAAACTTTAATATCCCATATCACATAATAAAATAAGCCCAGACATTAATTCCACATTTACAAAATGGTATCATAAATTATGTTATTAAGCCAGTTATTCCAGGCAGCAATACCAACCCAGGCATTAATACCTAATAACTTAAAATCACTTCTTGATTTTATTATCCCAAATATATTAAAAGCAGCTATAAATAACTAGCTTTTTAAAAGATAACCAGATAATTTTTTCGATTTCGAAGTAGGAATTGCCAATATAGCATAAACCATATTAAACATACGAAAAAGCTCCCCAGAACTAATCCTAAAGAACCTACTTGCCGATAACACGGGCCGATTTAGATTAGCAGCGAAATCTATCTTTTTAATATATTCGAAATACCATCTGGACTTATAAGAATTTATTGCGGGAATTAACAAATTTAATTTTTAATAATATTACGTAATTCGCAAAAAGCATAAAGATAATACCTTATATTTTTACGTAATCAAAAAATAAGTACAAAAAAAGAATTTAAAAAACCCCCGCCATTTTAATATTAAAAACTTTTATTCCAATATCGCCAAAATACGTAACAAATTAACGGCTTAACGTTATTTTCATAAAAGCAAAAAACGTTTAACTTATATCGGCGGCGACATAGCAAAACCGAAATCTTTGAAAAAAAAATTAAAAAAGATTTTTAATTAATAATGACGATAATTATCAACCGAAAAAAAAATATTTTTCGCTTTAAATCGGACGTACCTAAAAAATTAATATTTAATTACGGTAACATATATTCTTATATGGATAACCACTTTAAATTCCCGGTATTAACATATATTTTACTTAAATTTTAAAAAATATAAGACTTATTAAAAGAAATTTTCGATTAAATTAAAGAAAATTTAAAAAACCCCTTACGTAAATTAGAATTTTGATTAAAAGTTACTTTTTGCCTACTTTTGAGGGTTAACCCCTTTTTAAATGCCCCTTTTTTCAAAGGTTCGCCAAGGCTTATCAGAAAAAAGGAAAAAGGACCTCCTTAAAAACGCTAATAACGTAACGATAACCAAAGGTGGTTACAAACGGCCCTTTTTAACGGGGGCCTAAAGTAATAACGTAAATTGGGTAAATTTTAAGGTTAATAGAAAAATAATATGTCCGAAATCGTTATATTTATATAAAAAAATACGCATATATAAAATAATATAAGTATATTTATTAAAACCTTATATTTACATAATAAAAAACAAAATATCATTTTTATATTATCTTTATATAATTAGTACATAATAATAAATAATATACCTTTATACGACAAATAAATACTGAAATATTATAAATAAATATTTGGCTGTTAACAAAATTTTTCCGTTATAAATAAATACGTACGGAAAATATATTTTCTTAATTAGAAATTACCATATATGTATTTAGCTAATGAAAACCTACGTTTATATACAAACATAAATATAAAATAAATAAAAGGAAATTATATTTTTATAAAGATATAAAACCCTTTATTAATAAAGGTAAAAAAAGCAAAAATACCAAATAATAAAATAAAAACATTAAATTTATTTTTAAAAGATATAAAAAATAACGATAATTATTAATCTTAAATATTTAATTTTTTTAATAAAATATAACCCGAATATTTTTAAATTTTATTACGAATAACGCGTATTTTGTAATACGATTCAAAATAATAATAAAAATCTCCGATTAATTTAATTGCTTATTTAATAAAGTATTAGGCCGAAAGGAAATCCGAAATTAGGAGATTAAACGTTTATACGTTAATAATTTACCCTTATCCTCGAAATTAACATTTATTAAAAATAAATCGGGTAATCGAAAAATACGTTCGACAAAAAAACGGAAATATAAATTATAATAAGGAAATAAATATTAAAATTAATTTAAAAATTTTCAATAATACGCAAAATAATTATTAACATTATTCTTAAATTCCAATTTCCGTAATATTTAAATATAAATATTAAAAAGTTAATTTTTGAAATTATTAACCTTATAAATAAAATATTTATTATAAATCTTATTAACGAAAACGCGCTTTTTAACGTTACGCCGAATAAATTAATAAATAAAGGCTTTAAGTTTTATACGTTCCAAAATAATATTATTATCAAATAAAAACTTAAATATGCAAATATCGGTAACCTTAATAAAACCAAAAAAACGCCTAACGGCATCAGATAAACGTTAATAATTAGGAAACCTAAAAATAAAAATATTATTACCTGGCTTATTATAAGCACGGATAATTAAAATACGCATAGTATAATTACGTAATACGACGATATCGAAATCCAACCGAACGCCGTTAATAATAATAATTTGCGTAATCCAATTATTAAACCGATAAATCTTATTACCAGGAACCAAAAAGACAAAATCCGAATTATCCATATAAATAATAAGCACGTACCGAATTTTATTAAATTATTTTATAAATTTTTTAACGTAATAATTAATAAAAACGATTTTTCGCATAGCCTGCGGAAACCGATAAAATACGTACGGATAATCGAAATACCGACGATAACCGCCTAAAAAACTTTTAAACATAATAATAAGGAAAATCGTAATACGGCCAAAAAAGATAATCGTCGTAAAATTAATCCGAAAAAAAATACCACAAAATAAAATTTTCAAAACGTTCCCCGTTTAACCTACGAATACGAAACGCAAAAAAAGGAAAAAATAACTTTAAAAGAATAAAATAAGCACTCTTAGGGATACGGCGATAACAAAGTAAAGGCCCTTTAATATAATCAAAACCCCAAACCTTACAATTAATAATACATTAACGCGGAAAATAAAATAAAATAAATAAATTAACTAAAAAACGTCAATAATAACGTACGTATCCAGAATAACGGACAGTACCGTACCGACAATTAAAATAAAACCTGGGGCGATAACGGCGATAACGACAATAATGACGATAAGGATAACGATAACCGAACATAATATTAAAAAAAGTTGGAAAAAAGATTTAATAACTAAAGAAAAAAAGAATTAAATAAACAGAAAAAAAGAATTTATAAATAAAGGAAGTAGTGCTAATGTGCAAAAATACGAAATTTAGCGCATATGTTAAAATTAAGCTAAAAAAGGCCAAATCCGAAAAAGCAAGCTAAATTTGAATACGAACCTTGGCGCATCCACTAGCGCCGGAAAAGCTAATACCCGATATACGGACACCAGCGCTAAAAAGTCCTACGCTTCTCATTAGTAGGACACCAAAACAAAACCGGAATCCCAGATATCCGATTGGTGCATACCTTTGTAAAACACCAAAACACCACAGCTGTAATATTAATTCGAGTTTATGATTACTTTCATTAAAAATTTTAAAAATATTTACTTTCGATTTTTTATATTTTCAAAGCGTATGCGAAAAATACGCATATATATAAATTTAGAATACCGTTAACAAGTACTTAATTATCGGTCGACGTTAAACTTTATAAATTAGATATAATATTAATTTAATCCCTTCTTAATATCGCTTTTTAACTTTTTATCTTGATTTTTTATATTAACTATTCTTAACAATTAATATTTCAAAAAAGTATAAGAAATATATATAAATTTAAAATATTGTCGATTAATACCTTTATATCCATTAATATTTTATTACGAAAATTAAGTGTAATATTTTATAAAACATATTTTACTTTGTTATTCGAATTTTTTCTAATTATTAGTAGTAATTTTAAATATTTTAAACGCGTATAGATAGATAATACTCGTATATATATATTTAAAATACCATTTTAATTTTTTATTAATTAGCGGTAACTTAATAGATTATAGCTATTTAATTTAAATTAAATATTATAAGTATTATAAAATACTAGATATTATCTTAAAAATTATATAATACGTTTAATATAATATTAAATTAACACATATAATATTTATATTACTTATAAATTTTAAACTTATATATAAAAATTAAAACCCAATTAATATATACATATATATATATTTGAATTAAAAAACCTTTATTATAAAACATTTTAATAATATTATAATTTTACATTATTTAATTATTAAATTTTTAAATAAACTCAATTATACACTATAAACTCTAAATTATATTAAAGTTTTTAAATAATAGATAAAAATAAAAATTTATAAAATATTATTATTATAAAACTTTTCTTTTTTTAAATTATAATAAATTAAAATGTAAATTATATTTAATTATTCTTATAATAATTTTGTAAAATAACAAAGGTACGACGTTAACTATAATACTAAAAGGTTAATAATTTCAAACTTTAATTAGGGTTTAAACATTTTAATTCACTTTATAAGGATTAACCGTATATATTATTATAATTACTCCCTTTTTTTCAGTAAAGTCGTCCCGATTTCAAAGCTGAATAAGATATCGAACCCTTAAGACTTTATTGCGCTCTCTGACCATATAACGCGATCGAACTTTTTGCGCCGACTATTCGACGAACGTTAACGGTTAAAATCTTTTCGGTTTACCTCCTAGCTTTTTCTAGCCTATAGCCGCCTTTATAAAGATCGAACTCTGCTTTCGATATATTATCGAGATGACGCCGAACTAATTAATATACCTAATTGGGTTGTGAAATAATTATAAGATAACGAAGATATAACGTTAATTAGAATACTAAAAGGTTAATAATTCTAAATTTTAATTAAGATTTGAACATCATAATTCACTTTATTGGAATTTATTATACTTATTATTACAAATTTTTAAATTATCGATTAATTATTAAAAAACCTTTTCGTATTATTATTATAATTAATTAATTTATTAAATATATTTTAAAATATAAAATACTTTTTATATTATATTTTATATTAATATGAATTATACCAAATATTTAATATTATAGAGATTTTTAGTATATTAATAATAATTTTAAAATTTTTAAAATATAATATTTTTATTAAATTTAGGTTTTCTAAAATAAATGACCTATATTTTTAATTATTAAATATGATTAAAGCTTTTATATATATACGTATTATAACCGAGATTAATAAAAAATTATATAACGTACTATATAAGCGAACGAGTTATATATGCCGGCGAATTATTTAAATTTAAATAAAAACATCGTATATTTAAAAATTAACACTACGGCTAAACGGTTATAAAAGCGTATAAAACATTAATTAAAGCTTTGTAGCTTGAATTAAAATTTAATACAAAATTTGTAAAAACTAAAATTGTTAATTGTATTTATTATAAGTAAAAAATATCTTAAACTTTCAAAGTTTACACTATTTACCATCTCGATCAAATAATTATATAAATATTTTTTAAAAAATGCTTATTAATATCGCAATAATTATAAATACAAAGTTTGATGTTATTTTACTAATATTTTACTTTGGTATATATTTGTATAATTTCAAGTTTTAATAATAAAAATTAATATAATAATGTTCTATTCTAACTACTTTTTCTTCGATACTAATTATATTTAATGTTTATCTAAAAGATATAGTAGTATATATATTCTGGAATCTAGACCGAATTTTTAAGAAAATTAATAATGCTGTAGCCGTTTTAAGTAAAAGTGGAGCGAATTTAGTTCGCTTACTTATATAGCTCGTTTGGTTATATAATACGTTACTGTTTTTTTTAATTATCTTTATCACCATTATTTTTTATTTTTTATTAAGTTTAATTATTTATTAAATATTTAATTTACTTCATATTATTAAATACATTTTTTGGAAAAAACATTATAAAAAATATTAAAATAGTTTCTAGTTAAAACTAATTAGATTTCACGTTTATTAATAATTTTTAGAAATAAAATACTGGACAACTTCGTTAAAAGCAAGAAGAAATTTATATTAAAACTAAGATTGTTAATTTAAAAAACTTTATTAAAATTAAATTAAACAGTTTTACTCATAAAATTATTAATAGATATAATTAAAATTTCTATTAACTTAAAACAAATTATAAAAATTAACGAATATAGGTATATAATATAAAACGTTTATAGCTTAATATAGCTATAAAAAAGGAAATATTTTTAAATGAACAAATTTAAAATATGTTAAAAAATGCTATAACAAAATAAATAAAAAATTAATATATAATTAATGCTATATTTAAACTTTATGTATCTAATCTACTTTGTAATCAATAGATATATATAAATAGTTAACAAAAATTCATTTAGTGTTTATATACATATATATTTAAAACACGTTTAATAATATCAAAGAAATAATAAAAATTTAAAAAATTATAACATATTATTATATATATGGAAAATAAATAAAGTTTGAAGCATTATTTTCAAAGGTAAGAAACATATATCGAAAAGTATTATCCAATTTAAGTAATATATAAAAATATAATATAACTTTGACAATTAAATATTTATATTTGTATTTATAACCTGTTTTATATAAATCTAAATATTAAATATATTTGTAATTATAAAAAAGAATTATTAAACGGTTGATATATTAAGTTTATATTATATTTTTAACAATGTAATATTTAAAATTTTTATTTTAAATAAAATGGCAAAGTTTGTAAATTTTATATAAATTGGTATTATCGTTTGATATACTTTAAAACTTAAAGATCTTCTACGGATTTTGCAATAGCTTACGTATATAATAAATGAATATTTTTAATATATTATAATAAAATCAAAATTGTTTACTGATCATAGTTTTAAGTGATATATAGTAGATATATAAACCAGAACAAGGCAGTTAATGCTCGACCTAATAACATTTCACTTTTAATAATATAATGGTTAAACTTCAATGTTTTTTGCGCCGTAACAATTTATTAATTCCTTTATAGATTAGATATTTAATTATTGGATTAAATATGTAACTTACTTCGCAAATATATGTCACAGTCCCAAGTGACACCTTGTAGGTATATAGGACAGAACAAGGCGGTCAGGGCTCGACTTGACAACGTTCCACTCTTAGTGGTGTAATGGCTAAACTCTTGTTCTTCTCTACCGTAACAATATATTAAATATAAAGCGGATGTTTAGTTAATATAATTATCTTAAATATAAGACTTAAATCGACGTATAATTCGAAAATTGCCGAATGGCTAGGCGATTTTCGATAGGGGGTCCTTAACCTTAGTTGTATTATCCCGATACAACTAAAAAAAGAATCTATTATTATAATTTCAAATAGCATCCAGTAGGTATATAGAGTAGAACAAGGCGGTTAGTGCTCGAGCTAATAACGTTCTACTTTTAGTAGTATAATAGCTAAACTGTTATTCCTTTATGCTGTAACAATATATATTTAAAATTAAAGTATTTAATATAAATAAAATTTAAAGAAAGTTTTTGTTTTCAGTTAGTTAAATAATATATTTCTTTTAATATACCTATTATAATATTGCTTATATTATATATAAAAGATAAATGTTAACAATTAGTCTCTAATATTAAAAGATTTTATTTATATAATAATATATCTAATTATAAATATTTATAAATTTTAGTATAATTATATTTCTTTAAAGCTTTCGTTTTTAATATGATATAATATTTAATAAAAACTTAGAATATATATATATATATATATATATATATAATTAAGAATTTTAATGAATTATATTTAAATATATTAAATATAATTATAATATATTTAAAATTATGTATCATTTCTTCGTTAAAGTTTCTATTTGTTTATAATTTTTTATATTATATCATTATTTTAATTTTTTATTCAGTTTGTAGTTGAATATACGTATTATTTAATTCTATAAATAATAATCTATTAATTTAGAGAATAAAATAAAAAGGTTGAAATATTTCAATACTATTTAATCTTTTATTTTGAATTATAATTATTATAATATTAATAATATCCAGCGTTTTATACAAAAGTTAATATAAATTTATTACTTTTAATAAGAAACAAAGTCTGAAATTCAAGATTAAAATTTTAGGTTTTACAAATAATATATTCGAATTTAATTCAAAAATTTAATATTATAGAAATTTCTACGAATCAATATTATTTTTTAGTTCGTAAAGGTTAATATTAACTAAAACGCAAAATGGATTTTTAATTTAAGTTTAATTATAAACACGCCATTATTTTATCTGACTTTCACACGTTAACAATATAGTATCTTTATTATTTACATATTATTTTGTAATTTATATTATATTTATATAAGTGTTTAATATCGCTGAATAATTTTTGTAAATTGTTTAGTACAAATAAAATAAAAATTAACTTAAAAACAGTTTACATAAAAGTTGAAAATATCTATTAAGTAAAGAAAGTTTATTTAAAACAAAATTACAGAATATAATATATATACAAATAATATATATAATTTTAATAAAATATAAATTTAAATAATGTTTTATATTTTATCTGATTTATTAATTACTAATATTAAAAATTGTGAAACTTTATTGTTAATTAATTGAAAATCGGTTTAACAACAATTATAAAAGAATAACCAATTTGAATTTAAAATAACGTTACGATTTTAATAGTTTTTTTTAAAAAAACATTTTCAAGTTTGATATAAATTATAAATATATCAATATTACTAATATAAAACGACTTTAATAAGACGTTAAAATACACTTAATTATTTAAGTTAAAAAGCTAAATGCGAAATTTAATTCTAGAAACTATAATTTATATATGCTATTATCTCTCTGTCTTATACATTATATAATGTAATAATTTCCTGTATATTTAGCTCAGCTTGAAAAATATAGCCTAAACTAAAATGTATCTTGTATTCGATGTATTAATATTTATACGACTTTGAACATTATATTATTAGTAGAACAATTAGAAATAATAACAATAACGTTCGATAAACATTTAAATTATAATGAAATCTAACGTTAATAAACTATTACACAAATTTAAAAAACATTAAAGAAAATAACGCTATAATATAAAGCTAATAATACGTATCGTATTAAAAGTATAGAAATGTAAAGTACATAGCGTAATTCTTTTACAATTATTAAAAGATTTTTTCGAATTAGGATTTACAAACAGTACTGCTTTAAAGTAGGATTATTATAAAGATGTTAGTAATAAACGTTTATTACGTAACTGACAAAATAAGAATTTTTTCTTTAAAAAGTTATATCACGAGCTAGAAGCCCTAGTATATAGATTAACTCAACTCGAATTTCGTATTTTTTATATATATAGCTCGCTATTTACACGGATTTTTTAGCTGCTTTTTAAATTTTTTAATAAATCTATTATGACCTATATTTATAGATTTAGTATATAAGCTCTTTAAAGTTTATAATAAATTTGAATACAATATTTCTATTTTTACAAGATTTTAAAAACGTTTATTTATAAAAGTTATAACGTACTATACAACTGAGCTGGACATACAAATAAGCTAGACACTTTTTAGCACTTTGTAAAAATAAATTCAAATAAAACAACTATAACGCAATAAATTAATTCAAATTAATCGGATTTTTTATCGTTAAACGTATTTACAGCTTTCTTATAAATACGCGTATTATGTCCGAGTTTGTCACAAACGCCATATTTTCGTTTCTTTACTTAAACTTTTTTACGATAATTACTTTCAGCCGTTACTAGCAACGATTATTTACCACCATCTTTTTTTGTAATTATAAAAGCTTATACCTCCTTTACAATAAGTATTCTTTCTTTTTAAAAACGTATATTTTTGGTTTTTCGACGTTTAATAATAACGTAATTCGTTTCGCTAAAATAAACATTTTTTCTCGAAAAAAAGCGATTTCGTATACAAGTATTAAGTTTTTTTTTAAAAAAAAAATTAACCGATTTAATTATCTTTAATAGCAAATTATCTTAGTAATTTTTGATTCTCTTTTGCAAATAACGTCCCCGTCGAATTATTTCAGTAATATTTTTAAAGGTTTTCGTAAATAAGAAAATAACAAAATTAATAAAAGTAAATAGCGAAACGGTTAATATAGGTATAATTAAAACTTTTAATTTAAAAAACGCGATTAGGATTAAATAAACTAAATCTCACTTTTGCGAATCCGGATTTAATATTATCGGTTGTAATAACAACTTTAAATGCATTACAAAAACCGGCGATAAAATCCTTCTTAGCGATATAAGTAACGTACCGCCGTATAAGATTTTCGATATATAGCGAATAAAGGCGTTTTAATATAGAAAAATAAGATATATCAAAAGGTTAAAGTCGATAAAAAACGGGCAAATATACAAAGCGTAATAATGCCGTTATTTGCGTAATAATTTTCGAATTCGATCGCATAATAACTTTCGTAACTATCGAAAGTAAGGAAACGTTTCGAACTTTTAATACGTATTTTAATATATTTATCGAAATATTTAATCTATTTTAAATTTTATTTATTTATTATTTAGCCGTTTTCGCTTATAGCAAATTTCCAGTCGGATGGAAATGGGTTATCAGCAAACTAGCGAAAAAATAATTCTTTCTAATAAAGATAATAAACAGGGATAAAGCTCAGCTATAGAAATTAACGGCTTGTATTACTATAAACTATTTTCGATTTTCTTATTAGACCTATTTAAACTTTTATGTTTTTTAACGTTAATAATAACCACATCTGTTATTATAAGAAATCTTATTAAAAAATTCGTTTTGTCGAAATTATAAATATCCTTTTTTACGATACCATATTTTACAATTATAACTCGGACAAGCTTAAATTACTTCCGAAATACTTCTAGCTTTTTACATAAAATCTTTTAGTAATTTATCGATCGATTTAATCGCGTTTTAAGTTTTTTTAATTATTTAATAAAGTTAAATACCTAGTTAATCTTAACGCGTATTACAACGCACTATGTAAGGAACAAATTCGCCATATCTTTAACATATTAAAGCCGGATAAAAAACGTTCGCATATTTAGATTAAGGACTTTTTCGATAATTGTTTTTTTTTCGATCGGCATTGATTTTTATAAATGTGGGACAATATCGGCTTGTGCGCATATATCGTTATATCGCGTTTTTAAAATGGAATATAGAATATTATAAATATAACTAAACTTTTTATAACTAATTTTCGAGTTATTTTTCTTAACTTAAACGGCTAGGTTTATTCTCGATTCTTTTGTAAGCCGTTTTATGTTGTACTTATTAAGAAATAAATAATTGAAATCGGATGGTAAAATTATTAAAAGAAAATATCTAGCTTATTTGTATATCCAGCTCAATTTTGTCATATATTATTTAATAAATATTAATTTATTATATTATAATTAATTAATTAAAACTCAGTATTGTGAAATATTACAAACAATATTAAATATACTTATTTAATAAACAAGTTATATATAAAATCTATAAATTTTATTTGATTTTAATTCTTCATTAACGCAGTTAATATATAATATATTTTAATAAATTTTACAATTATAAACTTGACTTTTTATTTAATAATATAACCTAAATAATATATATAATGAATGTTTCAAACTAATTTACTTAAAATTTTAAAACACCTTAATTTTTCTAAGATTTTATATAAAATTTATAAATAATGAACATTGTTCATAAAATTTAAATAGAATTATTATTTATATATTTATAGTTAAGCCGTTTACTTCAACTTTTTATTATTATATCCACCAGTTATTTTCTTGAAATAGTTTATATTATTCTATAGAAAATTTAGAAAGTTAATTCAAGCGGTGAGTGTCCTCCTCTAAGTGCTATGTATCTATTTCTAGCGAGATAAGCGCGTTTCTGAAGTTTCGATACATAAAAATTCATTCTAAATGCGACTTGTTAGTTGTCTCGATAAAATCATAAATCAACGCCAGCAGTGTAGCATTATCAGGCGACATCTGTCTCTAACTACCACATGATGCGGAATGTAGGGCCACTGGCCATGTTGATCCTGCTTCTTGCTCATTGGCATACAATTTAGAACAGTCTTCACCGTGATCCGGCGGTGGCGACCTTCGAGGCAAAGTAGATGAGGTCACATCGCCTGGTCCTGTACTTCGATGCTCGAATCCCCTGCATCGTCGTCTTCCTCCTTCTCAGGTTCCACGGCCCGAGGCGCTTCTTCTGGCGCAGCTGGGTAGTTCAGGTGTTTCCAATCTTCGAGTTCTTCAGTTACAGATCTCAGGCGGTCTCTTATACTCTCGATTGCATAGCTACCCAGGACCAATCGTAGCGGCGGGAACGAGCAGTGACCCAACTGCCACACGAGTTCTGCGCATTTGACCGCACTTGTGGGCTGTCTATCCCCAAGCCATTGCACCATCCTCTTCGCATGCAATGCTGGCGATGTCGCATGTGAATAGGCCTCGCTCGCCGGCTTGATAAGAAAGTGCCCCCATGTCGGGAGGGGATTCTTCTGCGAGTCGGGCTCATCCCTCCTCACAAGGCCGGGCTCGACTAGTGTGGCCTTGACGTTAAATGCATCTATCTCGTAGAGCATCGCCTCAATAAGACCTTCGACCGCATATTTCGTAGCACAGTACGGACCTAGGCCAGGTACGCCAAGCGCCCCGCTGGTCGAACTGAAGATTAGATATCGACCCCCGTTCTGCTGACGAAAGCATGGTAAACTGGCCTGGATGATATGCAGCGTGCCCATGAAGTTGATCTCGAACTGGTTGCGGATCTCGTGCTCGTCTTGGTCCTCACACGCCCCGATGACCCCGTATCCAGAGCAGTTGGCCACGACGTCAATGCGACCAAACCGCTCAAGCGTCTTCTCGATGACACGGACCACGCTCTCGCGGGCGCGCACGTCACATAACATACCCAAGCACTTCTCATGTATGTTTGCCATAGATGCTGGACTACTTTCAAATGTACGTCCTACAGAAGTGACAATGTCGCCGTGACTCAAGGCACACTTGACAAGTGACCTGCCCATGTGACCTGTGCCACCGAAGACCTATTTCCATATAGCAATTAACAGAGGCGATTCTCTAATCTGGTGGCTTAGGCGAACTCACGACCCATACGAGTTGCTTTCCGGGTGTGTTAGGCTCAGGGGGGCCACAACTTGCAGGTAGCAGAAGCCTTGATTTCAGAGAGCTAGCGCTTCCTAGTGTAGCATCTAAAACTTCCGACACAGATCGAGTGTCCATGGTCAGTAGCAATGACTTAACGACCTACAGTCAACAATCGCAAATAGGCCAACTGCCAGTTGGGGAATTGGCAAGAGCGCGACCGACACGAGGAGGGCGCTTGGCATGGAGCCAAATCCACGTTACGCCTTCACAACACTTTCTGTTGGCTATTACAACTAATAAGAGATTTCTTTGGGTTCAAAAACGCAGGCCCCGCAGAAACTCCAAAAGAGCCTAAAGTTAACCTACCCTAACATATGTTAAACGCACTCCCCCATATATACTACTTATGCGTTGCTATCAGACGTACGTACGCAGATTACCCAGCTACATAGGGTATGACAGCTAGGAACGGAAAGGAATATAATGTATTTGGTTAGGACGGGACACCTAAAGAACTGCTAAGAGATCCTTTTATAGTATGAATCAGCTGACTTCCCCCCAGTATGTACACAACTACTTGATTAGGTAATTTTTTACAGGTTCGAGTAATTCCCGTGAATCCGCACCCGAATACATGCCGACGAACAGATCGTCACACACATAGCAACTCATCAATAATACGTGAACATATCCACAAGCCTTTGGCTACTCAAGAGCCTTCCTGGTACGCTCCTGAGAAAAGAAACCCATGCAGAAGTAAAGAGGCGGAGAGCAATGGCAAAGGTCACGAAGTCACTCAAGTATTACTTAGCCCATTCCAGGAGTGACAGGCTAACGGTTTGGAATCCTACGCTGCTGTTCCTACTAGGTACGCCCGTTGATTGTTACAAAATATTGGATCCATGCATAATCACATCGAAATTTTCGGGATCCTACACCCTCTAACTCGCCTTCCAGGTTTCTTTGAGGAACTGGGATACGTATGCCTTGCGGTATTCGTTCGAATCTAAATCGCTGCTGCGGTTCAATGGCGTCCACTTTGGCTCGTCCTTAAACAGGCGCATGGCTTGGATGTACTATCGCTCATGTAAGTTGCAACTAATAAGAGAAATTCCATGCGTCAACTTACATTCTTCTCGTCGGTAGTAAATCTGTGGTAGATCCCAGCAGGCAAAATAATGAGGTCATCCTAACCGGCATGAGTTATCCATTCACGCTTCACACATCAGTCCCATTTGCGACTGTGGTCGCGACCTACCTTCTCAAGCGCGATTCTCACCCACTCGTCGTTCTTGCTCCGGACATCAAAGTAGCCCTGCCCATCGCGAATATACCGGATTTCCTCGTCCTCGTGCAGATGCTCGTGGAAGAATATCTTCACCTTTTCCTCGTAAACATCACCCATCTTTGCGGGAGACACGATGATTTCATCGCGATTCTTGTATCCTCGCTGTTGAGCCAGCTCGTTGACGCTGTCTAGATCCCCAAACCTGTAATAGAGTACACCCAGCTTCTCCAGTCCTGAGACATCTAGGTCCCTACCGGAGTCATGCGGGAGGCGTTGGTCACCCTGAGACGGGTGATGAGAACATTGGCCACTGGCAGGCTCTGATGAGCGGTTAGATGGGCGACTTACCGCGGCGTTATCGTACCAATAAGCCCTCATCTTGCCGTCCTAGAGCGCTTGTCGATAAATTTTCTCTCCTGTTACTAGCGCAGCACGTAATATCGAGAAACACCGAACGCACTTTATCTTCGGGAGGTTTGTATATGGTAAGTTCTATCAAGTGGCCTATGTGGTCCAGAATGATAAGTATTATGATGTCGCGGAGATTTCCCTCTGCCCCGCTAACTTAAGCAGAATGCAACAACATGAATTGCGCAAAACCAAGGAACCCACTAAGGTGACGTCAGCAGATATATAGGTATCTGAATAGGATGTGTATAAAGTGAGTTACAAAAGTGAATAGTTAGATCGCAAAGTATAAACACTTGTTATAACTATATACATTGCTTTATTATCAACCTGTACGTTAAATACTCTTCTTAATGATGTTATACTGGTGCACTATCATATTTAAAATAATTTTAATTTACGATTAACCAAGGCAAACTTAAAATCTAAAGGGCGGTTTAAGGTTCTAGGAAGTAAAATTAATCACAATGCAGGGCAAATTATTACAGCTAGAAAGCAGGTGAATTCATTGCAATAAACGGCGGCAGTGCCTGTGAAATCTGAGTAGTGGCGCCAACCATCCAGGCTGCGTAACCATACCAGTTGCTTATAAGAAACCGGACGCCATCCTATGGACTAATCTTTCATAATGCTGCGACTGGAGATATAGACCCAAAGCATGTCATGCGTTAGTGTGAGTTTTATTACCAAGAGCCGCTAACCATCGCGATTACCGAACGTCCCTGGCAGGCGCAAGTTCCGGCCCCCCCGCAACAGCGAACTCGTGGTTGACAGCATTGGCCGTCTCATCCCTTCGCCTTCCCTCGAAGATGCGGCGCCACCACATTGGGGGGTCTAAAGGTCGAGAACCGTTATGCATAGGAGGATAAACGTCGGTAAAGAAGTACCATATGTGGCCGATAACCACGCCCATGATCTCGTCCTTGGGCACCGTCCCGTGCATAACAAGACTGAATCCCATCAAGACCCATGGTAGATATGGTGCGGTGAAGACAAGCAGACCGAGGAAGCTGAGTCGAGTGTCTGGGTTACGTCGCGACCAAATATAAACCAATGTTGAGGACAGAGGATGGCCGAGGAAGGGCATAGAAACGAGCGGTGAGATGACGATGAGGAAGACCATAGAGTAGAAAAGCAGCCAGGAAAAGTGCGCGGGCGATCGACCGGATGATTCTTCGAGTAGACGGGCATAGCGCTGGAGGAAATAGACGTGGAAGAGCAAGTCGAGCGAGAAAGGCCCAAAATAGAGGAAGGTCGTTAACAGACGCCAATACTATAAGAAGAACAATCGTGCATCAGCACCTGGTTACGCAAGCGGGCTAAGCCGCCCGCGCCATTCATCTGCCGCCCATCCTCTAATGGAACTCTAGGACACCGGTGGCGGTGCAGGCTGTAGACGGTATGGGATTTTGGCTTACCTCTCCCTTCTGGAAGACGGTCCGAACACTATAGAAGAGCTGAAACGGCGTAACCATCTGGCATTGAACCAAGGCGCTGGTCAAAACGGTAGCGGTAGTCCACCACCTCGTGCATATCGGCATCTCCCAAAACCAGGCTTCGAGGGGGAAACGGCCACCATCGCCAGCAGCGCCAGCGCCGCCGCCCATCATCTGTTCCATGGCCTGCCGAGTCTGTATGTGGCCACCGGAAGAGAGTAGCGGAAGATAAAAGGTAGGAATCGACCGGGTGCCGTCCACGATCAACAAAGGTATTGGATTGGATACCGTGTTGGAGCGGAAGCAGGAGGGGAGCGATTAAGATGAGTGTGTCATATACAGAGAGTAGAATGTCTTGGGCGGGACAATCAAGGTTAGAGACAAGACAGGTATGTCATTAACGGCATATTGTAATGGCATACTACAGTAGGTACACACTACCTAAAGATGGACCCTTGGGCAATCTGGCCTTATCGGAAAGATAAAGGTGCCGCCCCCAAACGTTCCGCGCCACCTTTTAAAGTCGTCATTAAGGTATTGTCTTTGCACGTTTGCGGTTCAGAAACGACCACATCGGCCTAGTAGGTACGTACTGTGCCCCACAGTATGTATATTGGGACCTACGGACAATAATTCATTGGCAGCTAGGTAGGTAGGGTAGAGTAAGTCCTTTTGCCCATGGGACAAATACTCCGTAGTAATGGATGTTGATCTATATAGTCCCGATGCCGGCATAAGCAGGCTATCTATATCCTACAGTAGGTAGGTAGTGCACTAGACATCCTCAGCTACAACAGTCCGTTCCAGCCATGACGCCATTGATCAACATGCAGGTACATGTTTGTATATGCGTGACTTATATGCGCATAACGGATGAGGGCACTTACCTTGATATGTGCATGTATGCGCTATGTGAGGAGATGTGCATGTGTACTTACCTAGGGAGTTGTATTACAGCATTGATAATACCTAGACACAGAAATGGAAATATGCTCCTGCAAGTCCTGGGCATCCACAGAAGCAAGCATGTGGCTAGTGCGAAATCGTAAGTAACTTCAATGCCACGCTACTCGCTTGCGTTAGATTGAACAGGGGTTTTAATTGGCATTGCTGGGGGGACGCGCGTGAAGCGCGTCAAGGCTGCGGCAAAGCAAATTAGTGACTTACCAGCCACCTATTTTGAGTAGGGGGTGCTTTTCGTTCTCATAAGAAACCAAAGCCCCTTCCCCTCGATTCGACGCCGTGATCCGTCTTCGTCTAGTTACATAGATTACCTGGAATGTAATTCTAATTCCAGGATCGTCTCCTTACTCGAGGCTATTTCCCACCATATTCTCTCATTCCGCCTCTCAATCGGCTTCGGCATCGCCAGCTTTGCCTTCCAATATACCGTTTCCCCTCCCGCGTTCGCCCGACCTACATAATACTTCAAATAGCTCCTCGATCACGGTCGTCTCTCGCGTTTCTGCCCGAGTCACTTCCAGGGCTACGCTAGACCAAGCTGTCATCCTAATTTCGCAACCGTTTGCATCTCGATTCAATGCGGAGGGGAGCGAGGGGCGCTGGTGGAAGGGGGGGGGGAGGCAGAGTCTCGACAGGAGGGGGTGGTCGGCGGGCATCAGCAGCCCAGCGTAAGTCCTAAGCTTGACTGAGCCTCTCCGACTTGGATGACTGACCGAATCATAGCTGGCGATCCTGTCCCCGTCGGCCGGAAGAGACGTTACCGCCCAGGCACTTTGGCTCTGAGGGAGATCAGAAGGTTGCAGAACAATACCGACCTACTGCTTAAGAAGCTGCCCTTCTCGCGAGTGGTATGCTACTGCGCTTATGTTCCACCCAATTGACTAGCACAATGTTAACATGAGGTCTAGGTGCGCGATATAGCTCTAACTATGCGTCCAAGAGACGAAGGTTTTCGCTGGCAATCGCAGGCGATCCTGGCACTCCAAGAGGCTGCCGAGGCATTTCTCGTGCACCTGTTTGAAGATACGAATCTCTGCGCTATCCATGCGAAACGGGTAACCATCATGCAAAAAGATATACAACTTGCGAGGCGGATACGTGGCGTGTGGGGTGGCATTGGTTAATGAAGTCCGGTCAGAGAAAAGGGCAAAACATAGGAGTTTGTGTGGTTCATGGCAGCAAGGGTGAGCTGGCGTTTTGGGCGTCTTCATGGTGGTTCTTGGAATGGGGGTTCAAGATGTTGTGTTCCTCGATGATACCTTGGCCTTTGTTCCCGATGGGACTTTGATAATTCAACGCACTTCTTCACTACATCCACGTGTAAGATCCGATACTCGCGGCCTTTCTGTCTCTCGGCTACTGGACCGAGTGATCTAGAGGAAGTGAGGAATAAATGAAACAGAACGAAAACGCTGCACAGTGTAAGGGGGAACTATACGAGAATGTGGACACGGCCTACGGGTAAGGGGATGTAGCTAGGCAAGTAAATTACATAGGTAAGTACCTAGGGGTAGATGTTGAAAAGTGACATAAATTTGCAGATGGTACATGGTGCGCAGGTGGGATATGATGCCTCATTGAAAGTTCAAACGTTAAACGCTGCACATGTGTAAGAACCCACGCGCCACCGGATGCCATGCAGAGGCCCGTAGATAAGGCTCCCGTGTAGTGGACGTTCAGGGGTTCTTAGAGCTCTTAGCTTACCTCAGCTAGCTCAGAGCTCCCTAGCTCGTTTTTCAAATGTCCTGCTGTATCACGCTAAATATTAACCAATCAAATCCCAAATCCTAATAACGAGCCCGCGAGGCCTGAGATGGAGTTGCGCGAATAGAGGTCCCGTTCTGCGCATCGCTACTAAAATCGCTAATGCTATCGTGCCTTATTAGAATCAGGCTCTATTTTGGAGGTTGTGGCTGCTCCTGCGGCGCAGCCGTGGCTAAGTAGCTCTTAATATTACGCTAACCTAATTTGTAAAAACCCACACAAACAACAAAAGCTTCAAAATAAGGCCTAATAATAAGTTGAATTTTTTTAATCGTAATTAGCATCGTTCTTTATAAAAAATTTTAAATCTTTTTTAAAAATTCACAAATAAAATAGTAATAACAAATGATAATAATAAAATTATATTTGTATATAGTTTTAAAAAATGTTTTTAATAATATATAAAATTTTTAAATCGAAAATAATTTCGTTAAAATATTAAAGAAAAAAATAAATATTCTTAATTAATATTATTTCTATTTTAGAACGCTTTTATAATTATGATAATGTAATTATTATGTATAATATTTAACTATAAATTGTAAAAGGCTTCACCTAAGCGGTCTGCAATCAGTTGCCAATAAGAGTTTATTTTCTAGCTAAAGAGAAAAGAAAGAGAAGATGAAAATACAGTTATGTGTGTTCGCATATAAGGCGCTGCGCTAGTGCTGCTTGGTATCGGCGTTTGTTCGGTGATCCATAATAGGGCTCTATACAGCCCCATCACATAAATTTGGAAAAGATAATTCGGTATAAGAAAAATATAACGACTCAACGATTTAATCAACTATTAAACTTAAGTCGTACGAATTTATATTAACAGTAGTATTATAAAAATTTAAACAATAAATACTATAACATATTACGTTTCGTAATACTAAAAATGTTTTAAATAATAAAGTTATATTATAATCTAATATTTTTTAAAATATGGAAGTAATAAGTATATATATTTTTATTTTAGTATAAGATATTTAAACGGCTTAAAGTTTTAAGTCTTTTAAACTTTTTAAATCTTCTGGCTAGCTTAAAAAGCTTAAGATACTTGGCATTTTACGACCTTTAAGCCAGTTTCGTAATATCTTAGCTGGGATCGAATTTAGCTTTTTTTATAGTCTTAATCGTTTGTAACAAAGCTAAAACCGTTAGATTATAATAAAAAACCCGTTTAATTACATTTTTATTAATGCAGATTATAGTTATTATGTTATAATTATAAAAGCGTTCCGGATTTGACTAATTATAACCTTTTTATAATCGTAATGCGAAAATAATTACCTGTACAGCTAAAAAAATTGCTAAACGAATTTTTTATACAAAATATATTAGAAAAACCCGGTATATAATAATGCAATCGGTAATTATATTATTACGGCTATAAGAACGTTACAATGGCCTATTTTTTAAACTTAAATTTAACCGTATTAAAAATTTTTACGAAATTTCGATAAAAACTCTAATATATATATATTAATTTATATTTAATATATATGTAAATATTAAATCTATATTAGTTAAATTAGTTACGTTATAGTTATAAAAACATTTCGAACTTAATTATTTTCAACTTTTTTATAATAACAATATAATAATAATAGCTTATCTAGGTAAAAATTTAATTAAACTAGCATTTTTTATTGAATTACGTTTAAATAGCCTGTAATAAAATAATATATGCGGTATTTACGTTATCGCAGTTATAAAAAGATTACGGTTAATAATTTTGCGAAATTTTAATTTAACTATATTAAGTTTAATTGTTATTTTAAAAATTCGAAAAAAGTTTTATACCCGTATTAACTTATATTTAACGTATATATAAAGTATTATAATGCCTCGGTTTAAATTAAATAAAATATAGAAAAAAACTCAGTTATTGTATTGAGAAAAATATTTAATAAAAAGTTTTACATAATTTTAACTTAGTTCTCGTTAATTCGTTAGGGGAACATATTATTTAATTCATCGATCTTAACGCCTTAGCACAATATATAAAAGTACATCAAAAATAAAAAAGAGCTAGTAAAGATCTACGCTAGTTAAGATAAATGATATCTTTTTTTTCTCACTTATTTATTTAAATAAAACTAATTTTTTATGTAAAAACAAACTTTTTAACCGGCTAGCCAAATCTTATAAGATTAAAAATGTAAATATATATTAAATACAAAGAAATATATAAATATAAGTTTTATTATTTATAAAAATTAAAATTAAACCAGATATAGCTAGATTTAAATCTAGTAAATGCGTGACTATAACGTCTTTATAATTGCGACAGCGCAATTACTATTCATATTATTTTATATCGAGCTTTCCTAATATATTATAAAATAATGAAATTTTATATATTAACCTTTTTAGTTATAATAATACAAACAATTGAAATATAAAATAATAGTTAGATAGATATATATTTTTTAAAAAACAGATATATTATTAGCAAATATAGATTTAAATTATATAAATTATATATATACACCTAGTTTCTAATATCTTTCTATACGTAGAAATCGGTAATTAGTTGCTGGAATTTTATCTGGTGTAATTTTTTTATATTGCCCCTTTTTCTTTAAATACTAATCTCTAGCAGTTATTGCTAACCGCATATACCGTATTGCAATTAACAAAACGTTGATATAAGGTACGTATATTTCGAAGCCGCTTAATTAATTTATATTTTTCGTTACTTCGCTTAACAAATAAATATAGCCAGTTATCAAATATTTGGCTTTCGTAATTCTTATTTACGTTTTCACTGTTTTTTAACTAAGTGGTATTATTACAATTTTCGTAATAAAAGTGTTAAAGAATACAAATTTGTTAATATATTAAATTATGTTAAATACGTTTAAAATTTTCACGATTTTTTATTAATATTTGGTAAGTTTTATTAATAGTATTTTAATTTGTTTTAATTTAATTACGGTATTATTTCTAATACCGAACTTTTTATAAAAAGTTTAATTTTACTCTTAATATATGTTTGAAAAATTAATACATACAATTTTTTAAAAGATGTATTAATATTAAATAAGTTCTAATTAAGTATGAAAATATTATTTAAAAAACCTTTTATTATTTGTATAAATTTATATAAATAAAATAAAATTTAATAAAATAATTAAAGTATTTTTTGAAGGAATTGTCGTAATTCGATTAGCAAATTATATTTCTTACAAATATGTCACAGTCCTAAGTGGCACCTTGTAGATATATAGAGCAGAACAAGGCGGTCAGAGCTCAACCTGATAACATTCCACTTTTAGTAGTATAATGGCTAAACTTTTGTTCTTTTATACCGTAACAAAATATTTACTTTTAAAGCTTAGAGATAACTACGTATTAGTCGGCTTTAAAATAAGAGTTTATATAACTAAGATATAATCTATTTTAATTAAGACAATTATAAATTATTTATTATATTCGAAAATACTAAATACAATATCAACTGTACAAATTATACCTTAAAATAAACTTCTATATATTTAAATTAGCTTTAAAAATAACTTAAAACAAAAATATGCTATATAAATTTATATCATAGTTTTATTCGCAAGTAATAAATATGTAAAGAATATTTATTAAATTGTTTTATAAATTTTGTACATTATATTTAACGCTGTAATTGCTTATTTTATTTTTAAATCTTTTATTATCGTTATATTTTATATCTAATAACATTTCTAATTATTTATTTATAATAAATAGTTTTAAAAGTTTTTAAAAATTAATTAATACTTTTTTAATATTATTACACGTTCAATAAAAATATAAAAGCTATATTTTATATGACTTTGAGCTTATAAATATTTTATATATATTTTAAAAAATTATTTTATTACAGTTGTTTTTGGAAAACATATTAATTTTACTACAAAACTCTTTTTAGTTTTGATATATTTATATAGCCTTTTAAATTTGAGTTGTTTTAAAAGAATTTATTAATAATTTTAATTTCATTTTCTAATAATTTATTATAAATTTTTAAAATTTGTAACTTTAGCGTTTAATCGTGTTATTTATTTATATTATTTATGATGTTTTAAAATGTAATTTGAATTTTAATTATAATTAGATAAAACTTTAGACGATATATATATAGTAAATAGATTTCATTTTATATAGCAATCGAATTAAATTAAATTAAGATTTATTATTATAATTTGGAAATTGCTTTACTTAATTTAATTTTATTTAATCGATTTAGTTATTGATTTCGTAATAACGAACAAAAAAGAACTTACGTTCGTTTTTTTTACATTATTATATTAGATTTACAAATATAATTAATACTCAATTTATTAAACTACTTAGCAATTTATAAAGAAAAATCAAAACTATATTTTAACTTTTCTATATAAAAAATTAAATAATTTTGTATATATAATAACGTTGAATACAAATAAATATATAACAAACTTTATAAATTAAGAGAAATATATTAAATTAATATTACATTTATGTTTTCTCAGTTTTGAAGTTAAATATTATTTAAAATAAATCTATATTTAATTACTTAAAAATTTAAATTAACACAATAACTATAATGTTTTATAAAGTTTATATTTCAATTTTCGTATAATATAATATATAAAATATTGTTTATCGTATCTTCGACTATTAACCAGTATATTTTTTATTAAAATTTACGAATAATTAATTTACCAATTTTGAACCTATTATACTTTCTATTGTGAAATTATAAAAATATTAATTAACTAATTAAAACGGTTATACGTATTAAAATATAATAATATATTTTCTTTAGTAATATAAAACGTTATTGGCATTTATATAAATATTTTTAAATTTTTATATGTTTACAAATTCATGTATTAAATTCTAAATATTCAAAAATTTAATTTATAACTGAAAATATTTATAGTTGAATTTTTAAAAACTTTACAAAATAAATACCGTTTTATTTAACGTAAAAGTTTCTATAATTAAAAATAAATTTTATTAATTAAATATAACAATCTTAAACGTTTATGTTTTGTTTTTTAATTAATTAATTTTAAAGTAATAGTTTGATATTACACGAACATTTTTTTTAAATTTTATAGTAGTAATAACTGTTATTTAAGTTTTTCTCTCGTATATATTTTATTTATAAAATATCGATGTATAATGATTTTACTTTCCTTATTATTAAAAGCAATTATAGTAATATAATAATAATAATCTTATACTAGTTTATTGCAGATTTCGGTTGTTTAAATCTTTTTAACCTGATATTTTTTTAAAAAAAAGTAATAATAAAACTCAATTCCATAATATCAATAAATTAGCCTATTTAATTATATTTTTTTTTAAATATGTAAGAAAAGTTTAACATTAAGTATTTTGTAAAAAATAATTATTTAATTAAACAAAATTGCATTATAAATATAAAAAGAGTCCTTATAATAAATTAATAATAATATATAATTTGTTTGTTAGTTTAATTTCTTAAAAAAGTAATTTTTAATTGAAATTATATTTAACAATTAATTTATAATAATTAATATATATATTAGATAAATTCTTTTCAAAACTTTGATATCGATATAGTAAAGTAGGGCGGGGTGTTATACCCATAATCAGGCTCGGCTGATCAGAAAACTCGGGTTTCGTACGTATATTAAGAAGTTCTTTTTCGCTATGTGTTCAACCCCTAGATATTACCGGCGATAATTACTATTTAGCATATTTTCTATCACTTTAATTATCAAGATTTAATACCAATAATATAATTGAATTAAGTTTTTTATTTCGATAATCTTATGTCGTACCGTGATATAAAATAATTATTTCTGTTAATTAAAATTCATTTGCTCTTTTTATTCTAATTTAATGAAAATTATACTTTTTTATATTTAAATTTTTAATAAAATTTTAAAATTTTACTTAGCTCTTTTAAAAATATTATTAGTAATATTTTAAGTATTATATAGTAATAAATAATTTTTTTTAATTCATTTCCTATTTATATTCGACTTTACAAAGTTTTTAAATATTTATTTATTTTGTAAAATTATAATAAAATATTAGCTATGGTTTTTTTTAAAGAAACGCGTCGATTTTAATATAAATACATTTTGTGAAATCTTATTATCGAAAAAATAACTATTATTAAAAATAATAAAGTGATATTTTAAAATACCTAGATTAATTTAATAATGTAATAGGGCTGTATAAAGCCTTATTATGGAGCACCGGACAAACGCCGGTACTAAGCAGCACTAGCGTAACGCCTTATATACGAACACATACAACTGTATTTTTATCTTCTTTTTTTTCTTTTTAACTAAAAAATAAACTTTTATTGGCAATTAATTGCAACCCGTTCAGGTAAAGCTTTTTACATATTTTCTAGCTCACTATTTAGCAGAATAAAAAACGTTCGGGATTAAATATTAGGATCTTCGAACGTTCTTTAAGGGGCTCAGCAAAGGGCCTCTATCGACCCAGAGTTATAAAGGGTATTCAGCGCTATAACGGAAACCCTAATAAGCTTGATAACGGTTATAGAATAACGCATAAACTATTAATTCGAGGAAAATAAGAGAAAGGCAACCCAGTTCCGTAAGTATATAAAAACGCAGCATAAAGCAAATAAGGAGCTAATACAGACGGCCGAATAGCTCAAAAGCGGCTTAATTACCCAGCAAAAATTTATTACCTAATTGTAAATTCGAAACGTAACAGCCCTTACGAATATTAACCCTTTCTCGACTTAGCAACGATTAAAAACGTAATTAGGCCATTTCGCAAAAACGGTTCGAATAACCAAATTAATAACAGAAGCCAAATAAAAGCTATTATCCTAGCCGAAGAAATTCAACTAGACAAAAAAAAAGTTTCCTAAATAATACGTATCTATAATTTACAAGTTCGAAATAAACGTTATTTTCGTAAAAAAAGTTCGTAAGTAATTTTACGCTATATACGAAAAGTTCGAAACCAATATATAACGTACGATCATTACTTATTATATTACCAGAAACCTAAATAATATTTATAACCCCGTTGGTTTTCTTTAGATATTATACGAATAAGATAATAATTAGCACAAAAAGAAAAGGGCAACCGAATATTTTCGAAACTTAAGGCAAACTAATAATGCGAAATTCTTATTATTTTATCCCTTATTCGAAAAAACGTTAATAAATACGAAAGGGATTACTTAATTAACGGAGGTAAAATTTACGTTTTTAAAAAAATACTAAATAAAAAGTTTACCTAAATTTTAATCCTAATAAACTTTTCTAAAAGCTATAACGTATAGGTAAACAAAATAATAAAAATCGCCGGACGCCTTAAAGAAATAATACGGCAAAAAAACGAATAATTTTTTAACAGCCCAGTTAGGCGGTAATAACTAAATAGGAAATAACTTAAATAACGATATAAATATAACGGGTATTTCGGCAGTAAAACGGCAAAAATAAAAACCTTAAATTTTATTTCCAACGCCGAAACAATACGTACGATAAATAACTTAAAAAGAACGGAACGCCCGTAAAGCGAAAAGCCTTTACCTACGTTATAAGCGTCCTAATTATAGAGCGAACCGTTACCCGTTTTTACTAATAAAGAAACCGCAAAAAAGAATTAATTCGTTAAAAACGTATAAGGACGAAAGATCGGAATCTGAAAGCGAAAAAGGAAAAAAGTAATTCTTAAATATTAATGCGTTTGAAAACGAAAAACGACCTAGGCCGAAATAAAAATTGCAAACAAAATATAAACGGCATTTTATTTACTATTAATATATATATTAATTAAGAAAATTTTGTAAAAGTTTTTATTAATTAAAAATATAAATATTTTGCCGTAATAAGCAAAACGTTCGTAAAATACTTACGGTTACCGCGCATTTTAATAAAATTACGCGGATTAAACAAATTTAAAAAAAAACGGACGACGGCGAAAAGAAATTAAAAAGATAATATATATAGAAATAAATATCAACGGTTTTAAGGCTAGAATATTCGCATATATTATTAATAGCTTTAGTTATTCCTTGATTTTAAGAAGACCTTAAATAAAGCGTTACGGTATCGTATACGTAACGCAAAAATACCTTTTAACAGTAAACGCAATAAATCGTATAAGGGTTTACCAAAAAAATACGAAACTTAAGAAAATAACGTACGAATAATTCGTAAAATAAAAAGAATTTTAACTGCTGCCTTCGGAGCGGAATTTCGAAAAACAAAAAAATTAAAAGAACTAAATAAAAAGTTCAATTATTTTCAATTATTTTAGCCGATATTAACAAGGCGTTAACGCCTAAAAAAATAAAAGTTAACGAAACATTTCCGTTTAAATTAAAAGCGTTTCGGAAAATATTTGATAAAAAATTAAATAACGACTTATCCTTACTCCGCCCCGGAATAAACCATGCGATCTTATTACGTAAAAACGAAATAAAGAAAAAAATGCCAGTACTATAGAGGCCTTTATATAATATAACTAAAGAGAAATTGCTAGCTTTAAGAAAAACCTTAACGGAACTTTTGAATAAAAGATATATTTATATAAGCAGTTCGCCCGTAGGGGCTCCGGGTTTATTCGTAAAAAAACCCGGAGGAAAATTACGTTTTTATTACAATTATCGGGCGTTAAATATAATAACCGAAAAAAACCGTTACCTTTTACCCCTTATTTCGAAAATTTTAAAATTTCTTTTTACGTTAAATAATTTACGAAAATAAATATTTAAATAATATTCCATAAGATTAGAATTAAGGAAAAAATGAATAAAAAACGATATTCCGAACGCGTTTCAGCTTATACGAATAACTGGTAATACCGTTCGGCTTATACGGGGCTTCCGTAATCTTCCAGCAATATGTTAACGGGGTCCTAAAAGAATATCTCGACGTTTTTTGCTTAACGTATATAGACAATATCTTTATTTTTTCCTTCGGATCCAAGGAAAATCATATATAAAAAGTAAAAAAGGTCCTAAGCCGTTTAAGAAAAGCGGGTTTAAGTCTGAATATCTTTAAGTGCGAATTCGCCGTAAAAACGACAAAATATTTTGGATTTATTATAAACGCCGGAAAGGGAATACGAATAAACCCCAAAAAACTGCATATAATTAAAAAGTAAGAAATTTCCTGGGGCTCGCAAATTTTTACTATAACTTTATAGTTTATTACGCGGACATATCGGCATCGTTAATAGCCTTAACCCGAAAAAAACCTTATTTCGTTAGGGAAAAAAAAATAACGTTCGAACGTTTTAAAAATATTTTTATAACAAAACCGATTTTAATATAATAAAACCCCGAAAATTTTATAATATTAAAAATAAATTATTTAAAAATAATATACGAAAATTATTTATCTCAGATTAATAAGTTAAAAATATTATGTCCGGTTATTTATTACTTCAAAAAATTAAATCCTATTAAAATTAATTACGAAA
The DNA here is from genome assembly GCA_004154925.1 of Monosporascus cannonballus. Classification (NCBI taxonomy): domain Eukaryota; kingdom Fungi; phylum Ascomycota; class Sordariomycetes; order Xylariales; genus Monosporascus; species Monosporascus cannonballus. The sequence continues at coordinate 261,500 of QJNS01000095.1, forward strand.
TATATAATAAAACTTTTCTAACAGTAATAAGTTATTTAAAAGCGTAAAATTTAAAATTGCGTAATATAATAACCTTACTTAAGAATATTACCAACTATAAAAATTTAAAATATTTTATAATTATTAAAAAATTAAATAAATATTAAATAAAATAATTAAAGGAATTATTTCGTTTTAATTTCTATTTTAAATTCCGTACCGGCCGTTTAAATATTAAGGCTAATATACTTTTGCGGAAGAAATAAAATATACTTATAAAAGAAAATAATAACCGGAAAACCGCACGAAAATTTTAATTAATAAAAAATAAGTAATTACTTATATTATTTACGAAAGGTTAAAAATATGCCAAAAATATAATAACGATTAATAATATTAAAGTTAAAGGCGACGGGTTATTTCGAAAAACGTAAATATTTTAATATTACAAAAATTTCTAAAAGTTTTAGGACGTAACGTTAAAATATAATAAAAATTACGACCGTATTATTAAAGTTATTACAAAAAAGGAATATAACTTTTTTATGGAATTAAAGTTATTAATATCGATTGCAAAATATATCTTGGACGTTAGGAGTTTTTCTTAATTTTGGGAAGGTTTTTAAATTCCAGATTAGGAACCGCTTAAAATAGCCTTAATACAAAATACTTACGATTCTTATATGGTAAGCTACCTAAGCAAAAAGGTTATAATAGCGGTATTTTCGAAAAATTTTTTCTGGCCGGATATATATCGTATAATAAGGCAGTTTTGTAGGAATTACGACGTATACGGCTACAAAAACGTATAAAAAAATAGGAAAAAGGGTTATTAAAATTATTTTCGGTTTCCGAACGATTTTATAACGAATTTTTAATCGATTTTATAACTAATTTACCAACCGTTTTTAAATACGATTTATATTTTTAATAGTTATAACAGATTAATTATTTAAAATAATATTTCTAAAAGCGATATATATAATAAATGTAAAAATATACGCAAAAGTATTTATAAAAACATATTAAAAATTCCATATTTTCTTTAAGGTAATTATAAATAATAAAGGAATTAATTAGATAAGGAAATTCTGGATCAAATTTAACGAATTAATAAAGATAAAGTAATGTTTTTTTATTATATATTACTTAAAAATTAATAATGCTACGGAATAAATTAATTAAAAGGTATTAACTTATTTACAAATTTTTATAACGTATTTATAATAAGAATAAAATAAGCTTTTTCCGAAAACGATATTTGTAATTAATAATTGAAATATAATTTCGGTAAAATTAAATCCTTTTTTTTTATTTTACGGGTATTATGTTAACCCGATTCCCTAAGTAAAAAATAATTCGGTAATTAAAAAAGATTTATATATAAAAACGGAAAATTTTATTAGAAAATTACGAAAAAATATAGAATTCGCTTAAGTTGTAATAGCGGCGGCCTAGCAAATCCAAGAGGAAATAACGAATAAATATTGTTTTTCTGCCGAAAGATACGAAGTTAACGACAAAATCTGGTTATTCCTAAAAAATGTCGCTATCCCTTAACCGTTAAAGAAATTGAAGTAACTTTAAGATAAATATTAGGTAATCAAAATAATTAATTTTTACGTTATCGAATTAAATATATTTAAAGAGATTTATAACAGCTTTTACGTTAATTTATTAAGGCGTACAAACCGCAATCTTTTACCGTCTTAAATTAATATAAATACGTAACCTTTTTTTAATATTCCTAAAAAAAACGAACCGGAATTTAAAATTAAAAATATCCTTTAAGCCTGGATTAAGAAAATAAAAAAAGGTTTTATACGCCAAATCCAGGTAAAATAGTTAAGTTACGCAAAACCAACTTAGGAGCCGTTCGAAAACTTTCAAGATACGGCGGTTTTATAATAATTCGAAAAAAATACGGTAATATAACCATTAATAACGGACCTCAAATTCAGCGTATTACCCGAAAGCGGACGGATAAAAGTTTAGCCTAAAAGTACCGGCCGGGCAGCGCATAAATAGTATAAGAAACTTAGGGAAACCGCTTAGAAACAACCTTATATAATTTGTAAATAAACGTTAAAATAACGTTTTTATTATTTACGAATAAAATATATTAAAAAAAAATTAGAAATTATAGAAATAATATGCCAGTTGCGAAATTATTTAATTATTTTTAAAAATATATGAATTTAACGATTTACCTTATAAATATATAAGGTTAATATTACGTAAGAATTACGTACTTAAGGCGCGTAATTATTCGGCCTTAGTGATATCAGATTTCGATAAAGCCGGAATTTTTTTTTAATCGTTTAAGTTATAATTATAAGATTTTCGAAAACGTTAATAATATAATTATTAATAGCTATTAATTTAATTTATAACGTAAATTAGTAAGCGGCGTAGGAAAAACGTAAAAATATTACCAAAAAAATTTATATAATAAGATTTATTATTTTTATATTTAATACGTTTTTTATTACGTTAAGCGGAAGAACCGGCAAAACCGGCAATTTAACTTACGTATAAGTAACGTATAAGCCAGGAATTAAGGGCGTAAACTTATTTTAGAACGAACGACGTATGAAAATTTAAAGCGCAAATATAAGGCCTCGGCACCCGCCTTTTCCTAAGTACGGATAGCCGTTAAGCCAGGGTTAACGATAAGGGAACAATATAAAAGATACGTAAAGAAAGCGAATTTACTAAGGTTTTGGTAATTATAATTAAAACCAATTTTGCAAAACGTATTAATTACTTAACGAAATTCGGGAATATCTGCAAATTATACGAAAACCATATTAAAAAAGTATATTAGCAAAAATAAAAAAAATATTTATTTCGGAATATTTATAGTTATAATTAACGTAATCCTAATAACGGACCGCCTTTTTGCTTGCAATAATAAGCATTTTAGAAATAACGAATAAATAATATATAAATGAATTATATATTTCGTTAATTCAAATAAAACGTATTTAGGTTTTCGGCAAGGCGAATTATATAAGTAAAATAAGGTATATCGCAAATGCGGACGGAATATTTGTCCAGGGCGACGTAAATACGTAATATATGAAAAACTTTGGCGGATTCCGATTTACCAAAAAGGCCCGAAGCCGTAAGAACGTCCTTTTTACGAGGTATTTTCGCAGTGTTATAACGTATTAATTAATTTTTAAGCCGTTACGAAATAACGCATAAAAACGTTATCATAAGTATTAATAAAAATTAACTTACCGAATTAAATTATTATTATAAAAAGAAAAAGTTAAAATAAGTAAAAACGTAAGCGCGTTTTTATATATAAACTTGCTTAACGCATAATTAGCCCATAATTAGTTATCTAAGTTAAACTTAATTTAGAAATCGATAAATTTCCGAATTTCGGATTAATTAAAAGCTGAGGATTAACGCGATTATTAATCCTGTAATAAGTTAACCTCTTTTAAGAAAGGTAGGGGGTAATATAATAGGGTTATATAGAGCCTTATTATAGAATACCGGATAAACGCCGGTATTAAGCAGTATTAGCGTAACGCCTTATATGCGAACATATATAACTGTATTTTTATTTTCCCTTTTTTTTCTCTTTAGTTAGAAAATAAACTCTTATTGGCAACTGATTACAAACTGCTTAGGTGAAGCTTTTTACAAATAAGTTAATAAAAGCTTTTTTAAATATTAAAAATTAAAGTCTTTTTATAAATATAAATAACTTTTTAAAATATTTAAAAAATGTATATTAATTTAAAAATTAAATATTTCTATATTATATTAATTTTTTAAATTCTATTTTTATTTATTTCGATATAAAGATTAACTTTTTAAATCTAAATATAAATATAAAAGTATGCTTTTCATATTAATTTAATAAATAATCAATGCTTTTAAACCGTTTATATATTATTAAAAATGTTTTATAAGGTTTTTCATAGCATTTAAACGAAATTATAATTTATTTAAATAACAGTAAACGATAATTGTTTTATTTACATTATTCGTATTTCGACTTAAAATCGATTCTTTATATACACTTTTTAATATAACTGTAATAATACCTATTTTAAAATTTGAATATAGAAAAAAAGAAATAAATATAATTTAATATATAATTTTATATATTAATAGTTAAAAAATTTCGATTTTTAATAATAATACTATTCAAAATATAATAACTAATAACTAATCCCATTATAATTTTTCTAAACATAAATAAAATAAAAGCATTATTTTTAAACATTTATATTTTAATTTATTTTTTCTTAAAAGCTTTGTTTAAGATATTTTTAGTATTTTCGCAATTATATTTTAAAGATTTAGTAAATAGATGTTCTACATAATGATTTTGATAATAGGTAATTTAACACACACTTATTGTTTAAAAGTATTAAAATTATTTTTATTTTTTTCTAAAAATATATATATTGATATCTTTTTCAAAAAAAATTTTAAAAACAATTAAAATCTAGGTATTTTAAGTAGTAATAAATTAGACCATAAATTTAACAAAAATACCAAGTATTTTAACGCTTAGTTATTATACTTGATTTAAGTTTAAAAGTTGAATAATATTTATTAAAACTTTATTCGTTTTTATAATCGTAAAAATATTATTAATAATAGAATAAATTTTAAATTGTATAATAATTTGCTCAATGGAAATATATATTTTCAATTTTATATTTAGATTTGCGGTTATAATAATGGAAGATTTATTTACTTTTTTTAATAATAGTATATAAAACTTTTATTAGTCGTGTATAATCGATTGTTTTATTTTCTTAATTGAAATATATTAAACTCGCATTTTTATTTTCATAGTATATTTTTATGTTAATAATTTATTATAAATAATAATATTTAATCTAATAAAGAGTTATTAATTTTGTAATATCGTTTAATAATTCTTAAATTATAAAAAGAAGTTATATTTATGTTTTATTTTACAATATAATTAATTTCTCTTCATAGAAATTTACTAAATTAAAATATTTACAAAACCTCTCGTTTCTTATTTGAACAGATTTATCTCCGCTAGAATTTATTCGAGAGTATGGAAATTGCTTTTAGAAATTCTTTTTTCCTATTCGAACTAGGAAATTCTATTTTTTATTTGTTAAATTATTATTTTAAATAAAATATATATATATATATTTTCTTAGTAATAATTAGTCTATAATATATAATTTTAATATTAAACGATTTATATAGGATCGGTTATTCTTATAATATTAAATCATGGTTTTAAAAGTTAAAATTTTTAAATTTTTAAACGATTAGTTAAAATTATCAAAATAAAATTAACTGAGAAAACAATAAATTAGTTATCGTATTCGAAAATACTAGATACAGTATATATCGTACACATTATGTCATATAATGGGTTCTATATATTTGTCTCAGTTTGAAAAATATATCTTAAACTTAAATATACTACAAATATTTAATTTAAAATCTCAAATCGCAATTGGCCTTTTTTAAAAAAAAATGAATATAAATATTTTAAAAGATTTTTTGGCTGTTTTAAAGATATTATTATAATATATTTATTATCGCAATTTTAACAAAATTTGTTTTGTACTTATAATTTAATTAACGTGTATTATATTTCATACCGTGGATATTCGTACTTGTATAATTTTTAATAAGTAATAGAATTTACTTTTTTCGATTTTATATCGAAACCTTTTCGCTAAATATTTACCCTGAATATTTTAATATTATAAAATTTCGTATATATTATTAATAATTTTTAGTTCACAATATTCTTAAAATAGTATCTATAGTTTTATTTATCGTGTATCGTTGATTTTGTAAAAATAATTCCCTTTCTTTTCAGCTTACCGTATTTTTATTTAACTTTACTATAAATACGTAAATCTCCGTTTTTAAAAATATTCTAGACGTTCAATAGTAATCTCTGCTCGTATTATTTTAAAAATTATATAAACTTACGTTTAGATATATTTTTATATTTCGATCTTTTAACTGTTTAAGTTACATCGTTATTTTGTATATGATTTATTATTAGTAACTGCGTTTTAAAACCCGTCGATTTACTTTTATTAATTATTACGTTATTTTATTAAAATAATTAATAAAATTCTACGTAATATTTTCAGAGTTAAATTAATAGGCGTATAATTCTGATTTATTTCAAAAAGTATATATATTATTATCTCTTTGTCTCCTTTATTTATATTACGTATAGATACGAGTTTTATAATAATTTTCTATATATATATATATATAAGTAATTAATTATCGAGATTTTACTATGTAAGTCTATTTTCTTATAGCCTTATATAATTACTATATATTATGTTCCAAAATTAAAAACCTTTATCATATTTATAAAATAATTATAATTATAAAAACGTAATTACTAGATAACATTTTATACATATAAATCGAATACTTTTAAAATATTTTAAAATATTTTAAGGCGTATTTTAAATTATAATATTATTAAACGTTAAAAAAACTAAGACTATATCAATGTGTAATTTCGTGTACAAAATTACAATATCTATATTAAAAATCTGACTTAGCAGCAGAGCTTTTTAAATCGACAGGTTTTTTAAGTAGCAAAAGTTAATATTAATTAAATCAATTTAATTATTGATCGAATTCTTACTCTCAATACACGAAGGCTTCTATTAGAATTTAATATATTAAAAATATAATAAAATTTATTATTACATTAATGTATCATAAAACACGTTAGAATTAGTTAACGTAGAAATTTTTAAACAATACAAAAGAGTTTAAACTAGTTTAAATCAAAAAATTATTATTAAATAATGTTATTTAAAAGGTTAAGAATATTTTATAATAAATTCGAACTTATTAGAATTATAATCGCAAAATGGAGTATTTTTAAAAAAAACCTTTTATAATTTTTATATAGTTAGTTTCTAATATATTTTTTAAATATTAAATATAATAATCGCTAATATCGAAAATATAAAAATATTATATAAAGAAAATGAAATATAATTACCTAAAACCTTTAACATTAAAGTTAAATTTTCCTTTTATTTATTATTATAATATAAATAATATACGTTGAACTTTAATACGATAATAATTTATTATTAATACATTTAACAAATACTTTAATTAATAGTCGTTAAGTTTAAAATATTTTAAGCTTATTTAAAACATAATCGAATTTATACGAAATAATTATTATACATTATAAATATATACGAAAATTATTATCTGAAAAAATTCGAAAAACATTGTATAAATAACAGCGATATTACCTTTTCTATATCGGCTTTTTCTTTTAATTCTTTTTACTTTGTTAGCCTATTTTTTAAAATTTGAAAACGTTTTTATATTAAAAATTTAATACGGCGCTATTATAATTATATCGTAAGAAAAGTTTTTTTTCGCCGGCTTTTATAATGTATTTAAATATATCATAACTTCCGATAATATTAAACCTTAATTTGCGAATATTAAGCTTATTTTATTTATTTGTAATAATAATTCTTTTCATTAAAAATTTCTTAGATTATATTTATATGAACGGTTTTACGGTTTCGTTTTGCTCATTTTATATTTTTCTTTTTTATAAAAACATTTAAATTTTTAAAATAAAATAATAAAATAAAAACGTTATTACTTAAAAGCCATCTAAATTTACGAAAGTGTTTTATTAATACAAAACAATATAATCGGTTACCTTTTTAACGAAAAATAACTGATTACCCTTATATAACAGCGTTTTTCTATGGAAAAAATCGTTTAATTATATAAAACGAACTATATATAAACAATATTACAATACCAAAAATAAATATCATTTAACAGCATTTATAACACAAAAATATCAACTCTTTTAATTTAAAAATAAGTAATATTTTTTATAAAAAATTAAAAACGACAAGAAATAAAGTATATAAATAACTTAAAATATAATACGTGAATTTATAAAAACTAACAAGTATATTAACGTAATACAATCTTACTAATTTAATTAAATTTATTATATTTAATTGTTTTCAATTTTTAAATTATTTCAAATTAATAAATTTGTTCCAAAATGTTAATATATTCAACTTTTAGTATTATATATTATATTGTTTCGTTTTAAATATTTATGTTTCATTTAATATAAAGAAAATATAAAAATAGTTTTAGTTATAAATACTATTATTTTAATTATTATACTATATTTATAAAACTAAAATAATCACAACGTTATTTAAAACAAAAATATAACTTTTTAATAAAGATTTCTTCACTAAATTAACACCGATTAAAAGTAATATATATAAATCAAAATCTGTTTGAAAATTAAAAAACAAAATCTAATTTTTTAAAGATAAATTTTTTAAGTCGAATAAAATATCGACGGTTTTCGCTCGCTCGATAGCTTTGTGAAATTTAACTATCGTAAATGAGATGGTTTCGTTAAAGATTTTACTAAGTGTAAGATAATAGATAGTTATAAGCTAGGCTGAGGTGATCTTCGACCAGTCGCAGAGCATATTCTAAGAAGTGAGTGTATTAGGTTATTTCTATCTAGTATTTCCCACTAGCTGCTGGATAGTGGATTTATACTAGTAGATGAGTCGGTGGCTGATCGGTGGCTGATCGGCTACTAGTCTTACCCTATAGAGGCTATATTCTCATACTAAGACGAGTTACTGATATTATATATCTAGAAGTTGCGATATGATATCGTAATTAATTATAATATAAAAAATGCCCTAAAAACGATCGAAATTAAAGTTCTTAGCTTTTTTACTAGCTAATATCTCATACTTCTAATCGTAAAACTATCGAAGGCTCGTAAAATCTTTTATACGTACTTAAGATTTATCTTTAAGGTTTTCTCTTATAATTATTTTCAGAGTTTATTCTTAAAGTTTGCCGCGCAAAGTTTAATATTTCGTAAATTATATTATCTAGCTTTACTAAACTAGCTAAAAAATATAAGATTTGTTAAAGTTGAAATTTGTCAGCAATTACGTATTCGACTTTAAAATAAGATTTTACGAAATTAAGATATAATTTACCTTAACTGTAAATATTAGCTATAATATTTACCGTATAAATTATATCGTATAATATTTTTTTATATATTTAGTTTAACTTAGAAAATATAGCTCAAACTTAAATATATTTTAAATTTTAATATGACAAATTTAATAATTAAAATTATTATTATTATTATTATTATTATTATTATTATTATTATTATTATTATTATTATTATTATTATTATTATTATTATTATTATTATTATTA
>QJNS01000698.1:0-226595 GCA_004154925.1 Monosporascus cannonballus
CCCCCCCCCCCCCCCCCCCCCCCCCCCCCCCCCCCCCCCCCCCCCCCCCCCCCCCCCCCCCCCCCCCCCCCCCCCCCCCCCCCCCGCGGGCCACTCCTGCTGTCCTAAGGATGTTCTTCTTTCTACCCTTAAAGCCGACCGCTCCACCACCGGTCGGATGATGGGTCGGAGCCATGAGCTGCCGTGTCGTCGGGCCCCTTAGTAACTCGGTTCTAAAGGGGGCCTCTGGAACCCCGAGCGCCGTCCTATCCTGTCAGAGGTCTGAGTCGGCTGCGATACCGGGGTGGTCTTCTCTCGGAATTCCGGAAGATGATGGACTATATGACTCTTATTTTTGCGAAGTTGGAATGGGGAGACCTGGGCGCCGCTACGGTGGCGCGCAAGTAGGTAGGTATGCCATAGCTTCCGCCGGAGCTGAGCTGTCTGCTGATGAGCTACCTCCGAGTCGTCGTCCCTGATGTATACGAGGAATCCCGTCCGCATGCCTATCGAACCCGACAACAAAGAAAATAAAGAGCGCGCACACCATGAGAGAGCAGAAACCAGATGCCTCGTCCGCCCGAAACGGGGCAAGCTCGCCTATATATCTATTCTGTGGCTTACGCGGGCGTTGTTCTTCCAATTCTCTATAGAGTGCCTTACGTAAAGGAGTCACTGGATTAGTTAGGTAGCTGGGAGCAGTAGAAGGGGATGGTAGGGGGGGAAGCCCTGTTCCAACTTCTGCGGTCTTTTATCTAAAGCAACTTGGGTCGGTTCGCCACGAAGTTTCCCTTCCTCCCTCTCTCTCCTGTCTCTTCTGCATCAACCTTCCCAACACTCAACATCGAGGGAACATCCGGTCACGATCCAAGAATGCGAGATCATCATGTCCTACAGCGAAAACGACAACATCAACAACAATAGCGCAAGCGCCCCTGATCGCCAGATCCCTATGATCCGGATGGCTAGTCCCTTTTCATAATAGTCGGCCTACGGCCGCGGTGACGATAGCTATGTGCGTCTTTCTCTCTAGCCTCTTTTCCCTCACCCCCCTATCCAGTGTGGCATATAGTCCGGTTCACCAGCCAACAGCTCCCGCAGGGCTCCGGCAACGGGGGGCCACGGCTCTGCAAGTGGAAGCGCCTGATATGGAACCAGCAGCCAAGGCGGCGACTACTGCTCCAGCGGTAGTCGTCGAGACAACGACGACAGCTATTCGTCGTCCGGCAACAGCAATGCCTACGGCTCCGGCTGCGGTTCCGGTTCTGGCGGGGACTCGTCGTCGTCCTCCGGCTACGACACCAGCGGCACCGGCGACGGCGACTCGTACGGGCCCCAGCGGCCAGAAGTTTAGGTCCGGCACCGGTGACGATGACAGTGACACCTACGACTCCGGAAGGAACCGGTCGAAGAGGCTTCGGGTCCTCGGACAACGATACGTCCCCACGGCTCCGGAACCGGATCCGGCGCGTACGGCTCGTCGTCGGGCGAACAACGACAACGACACTACCGCCTGCGGATCCGGTCGCCGGGACAAGGCCGACAACGATACCTACGAGCCCTAGCCGTTGGGAAAATGACGATGACGACGGAAACTCCGGGAACAACAAGACCCACACCACGATTGATCGGATCGCCGAGAAGGTGGGCGACGCGCTGCACAGCGACGGCCTGCGGGAGACGGGGCGCGAGAAGCGCGAGAAAGCGGGCTACGGCCAGGGAAGCGATAGTTACTAGCTAATCGGTCGGATTAAGGCCGGGGGGAAGGAATCGCTGTTTCTTTTTTGTGGGGAGTAGTTGAGAACTTATAATCTCGAGCTGCTTGCCACTTGTTGGAGATTCAAGCGCCATGAATCGGGGGAACAGTCCCATACTCCTTTGTTGCTACGTGGAATATTCAATGCCTCCTAGAGTTGCGATCCTCTTCAAGAGTCCGGTTACTTGTGATAACCATGGGTTCCGTCATGCGCAGTAGCAGACATGCCACCAATGAATGACTATTAGTTTAATTAAGCATCTATGATATCCCAGTATTGTCACAGCCTTATCCTGCCCTCTCCACCGAACCACCTCCGTATGTCGGAGTCGGTCCTACCCCGCCCTTGCCCCGGCCTCCCACTACTGCTTTCACCGGCGTCGTCGCCGCCGCCCATCCACTTCGGCTTCTTGAAGCCGTCGCCGATCTCCTGGAGCCACTTGGGAGTATCGATGGTGTCGATCGTGTTCTTGAAGCGGTGGCCCAGATTCGTGAAGAAGTTGTCGTCTTCGTCCTCTTCCTCGGGGGGTCCAGGCCGCGCGGACCGAGACGGCCGGCCGGCGACGTTGCCGATGGGCTGGTCGCGGTACGACGGCGACGTGGCGAAGGGCGTGCTGATGCCCTCCCTCCGGGCAGCCGGAACCGATAGGATGGGTGCGGCGCGGGCCCCGCGGGGGTTGTCGAGGCCGCCGGCGCCGGCGCGCGACGACAGCGCGGCGTCGTCGAGCATCCTGCGGGAGAGCGAGGTGCCGCGGAGCTCGCGCTCGATGAGGTCGCGGCCCTCGCGCCAGGAGCCGGTGCCGTAGCTCGGCTGGTCGTCGTCGTCGTCGTCGACGAGGTCCGCGAACCCGAGGAGGCGCTTGACCCTGCCGTATAGCCCGAAGAGCGTGGCGCACACGGGCACGAGCACCAGGATCGGGAACAGGTAGTCGAACCACTCGCCGAGCCGTGTGAGGTTGACGTATTGTCCGAGGATGCTGTAGAAGGTGGTCCGGACGTATATCGTAGGGGACAGGAAGGTCACGAAATTGTACGATAACGGCACGCTCAGACGCGCGACCTGGCCTGCGTACCAGAACGCTGACTCGTGGGCGGTGTTTCGGTGGACCAAGGCACGACCGCGCCACACCTTGACTTCTGTTACCGATTGCAGGGCTGCCGTGCACATGTACAGGATCCAGAAGGCGGCGATAACCTGTCCTGCAAACCCAATTCTGCCCACGTCCCCTGACCAATGGTGCACAACTGTATATCGGACCACAGATAACGATGGCAGTGCAGCCTTCACCAGTTCAGACCAAATGATGCATACTGATGCTAAAGCCAGGAACCCTCCAAGGAAGATTCGGAAACCGGGCAGAAAGTGGCAGTAAAGGAGGTAGCGGGTATAAGGTGTGAGAATGGTGATGCTCTCCCAGAACGAAGAGCTAGGAGAAGACGCGCCGAAGTCGAGTCTCCTCGACGCTTTTGCGTCGAGTATCGCCTGCGCCTTCGATGCATTGTGTAATAGACGGTTCCACTCGTCGATGTATCTTGATCTCGCATGTCGAGCGCGGATCAGGCGCCTGGTCAGGTCTGCTAAATATTTCTCCGTTACAACCGTCGGTATAGTGCGACTTTCATTTCCCGGCCTCGTAGCCGCGGCTCTTGGTCGAGATTCGGGGAGATTGCACATGTCCGATAATTCCTCGATCCAATCCTGGAAGTCTCTGGCGGTTCCGGTTTTGCGCCTGCTTAACTCCGAAATCTGAACCTCCACCTCCTCTAAGTTAAGGAGGGCATCTTCCATCTTCTCATAGAGCTTTGGCGCCCGCGACTGCAGCCGTCGGAGCCGCTCGCTAGCCCTCGCATTCCGAAACAGACTCCTCGGGATCGTGACCAGGCCGTGGCCCATCAGGTAAATTGCCAGAATCAAGCCCCAGCAGTAGGATAGGGCCATGACCAAACCCTTGAAAGCCTTAAAAGACAGCCCGTATGATATGAAGAAGTATACGAGTCCGACAACACCGGTGCAGAGAACGATGGCATGGTACTGCGCATTCTGTCGCAACGAGTATAGAATTCGGTCCTTGGGCTCCCGATAACCGGCGTCGGAATACTCTGCAAGGATGGGAAGGATGAACCTGACATAACCAGGAGTTAGAGCAGGCCCGGATGACGCCTTGCGACGGAACATACCATGTCAGTACGAAGGTTAACCAGTATGTGATCCTCCACGACACGAGCAAGGCCCGGTCGGGGAGCCATATCCCTTTCGCAGCTTCATCTTCGGTACCAGCGCTAGATGCGAGGTCGATAGGAACAAGCAGGACGATGCTAGCGGGCAGCCATAAGGCGAAGAAGACGGGAACCAAGAGGTAAGCCGGTGTCGTTCGCAAGGGCAAGTAGTGGCGTAAGATTAGGAGAACGGCGACCGAGATGGTAAGGAGCGCGATAACTGCGAAGACAATAGAAGGGACCGGCGATGGACTGCTCGACAATAGTATCATGCTGAACAATCTAGGAACAAATACTCCATGAAGAAAGAGGAGTAGTTATGACGGTGGGCGATTATGGTCCGAGGAGTATGAAAGGGAATGTGAAAGAAAGAAGTGTCGAATGCGCCTCAGATCAGCCGCGACAGCGGTGGATTGAGGGTGGAAAGCCCCCCCGGAAGCCCTGGCCTGGACTGTGACGTACCTGTGGTCTCACTGTGGCTGGCAGAAGAACGGCGCGGAATTGTGGCTTGAAGTTCAAGTAAGGTGAATCTGCAAGCTTTTAGCTCCCGGCTTGGCACCTGCCCCCGATGCACCAATTTGAGCTTGGCGGAAACCCTCTATTGACAGGCCAAAGCGGGTCAACCCATGTTCACCCGGTTATGCTATATCTATCTTGCCTCATTAAAATCAGGCCCTATTTTGAAGGTTGCGGCTGCGCCGTAGGCGCAGCTGTGGCTAAGTAGCTTTTAGTACGAGGCTAACCTAATTTGGAAAACCCCACAAAAAACAACAAATCGTTCAAAATAAGGCCTGATAGCAAGTTATGATTTTTTAGCTCCGTTTAATGCGTTCTCATATAAAGTTTCTAAAATTTATTTTGAAAACTTACAAATATAACAATAATAAAAATATTTAGAAAATAATAAAAATTAATTTTATATAAAGCTTTAAAAAAGCTTTTAAACCGTATATATAACTTTTAAATCGGGGTTAAATTAGTGGAGATATTAAAAAAAGAAATAAAAATTTTGGATTGGTGCATACTTTCCAACCGGAACGCCCTTACGGCTGCGACAACGCGACCACCGTATATAACATTTTGTTATGGGCCTTCTAAGGGTAATTTAGTATGGGAGAAGCCCGTTTGGCTATGCTTTTGTCCGTATGGGTTGTGGTTGTTGCGTCGCAGCCATAAGGGCGTCCCGGACTTGGCTGCCCCCAACCTTCTCATGGCTGCGACGCAATAACGACAATCCGTACGGGCAAAAAAAATTGCTGGACGGGCTTCTCCCATATTAAATATACTAGGGAAACCCGGCGCACGATGATACGACCGGTAGTTATGCTGTCGCAGCTGTAAGGGTGTTACGGTCGCCTATTTCCCAGACCTAAACTTAGCCGTATCGGCCCTAATTTTAACTTAAAAAAGTTAAAAAAAATTCCTATATATATATTAACTTATATTCGATAGATATATTAAGTATTAGACTTATCGGACTTAAATTGGTTATGTTGCAGCCATAAGGGCATTTCGGACTTGGCTGCCCATAACCTTCTTATAGCTGCGACGTAATAACGACAGCCCCTATGGGCAAAAGCATAACTGGACGGGCTTTCCCATGCTAAAGTACCTTTGGACGGCCCATAACAAAATAATGTACGCGGTATTTGCGCTATCGCAGCCATAAGAGCGTTGCGGTCGATAAATTTCCTAAATTTTAACTTAATCATATTGGCCCCAATCTTTATCGAAAAAATTTGAAAAAATTCATATACGCATAAAAGCTTTAATTTAACGTATATTAAAAAAATAAAAATTATTCGATTTAAATTAATTGCAAAAATAAAAGAAATTGGTTATTTTATAAAAAAAAGTATAAAACGAAAACGTTTTTACGTAATTCCAACTTAGGCCTTGCTGGCTCGTTACGGGGATACGCTATTTGATTAGTTAATTTTAGCGCCTTGGCGTAGTACATAAAAGTATATCCAAAATAGAAACGAGCCAGCAGAGGTCTGAGCTAGCTGAGGTAATATCTATCTCCTTGAGGGCGTTAGCGCTTACAATTTTTTGATGGTGTGTGATACTCTTTTTTTATTCGCCCATATTGACCCAATCAACTTCTACAGAAAAAGCTACTTTTAGCTACATCTAGTTTGTGCTATAATATATACCAACATCGATAGTTATTACAAATTGCTATATTACATTTAGCACAACGAAACCTGGTCCATCGAGCTCGCTGCCGATTTATAATATTATTACCTATAACTTAAAGCCTTACTCGCCGAATACCGCAATAAAAATGCTCTAAACAAGCCTAACACCTTAAAACGGACTTTTTTAAGATTTTTCGATACTGATTAATAAGTTTTTCTATATTACTAGCACGAAAAAAGATCGCTAAAGCTTTTTGCCGCCCGTTAAAAAGTGACCCGAAATATTAAACGCCTTTAGTAATTAGTTTTTTACGAAAAATAATCGCGTTTCGATATGATTTCTATATAGGCTTATTCCATTTCTGCAAAAAAAGCAGTTATTGTGTTACAACCTAAGTCAGCTGGGCCTGCGAAAACGGTCCAGCCAAGATCACAAAAGTTACGTTAGTTTAGGGTCACGTAATCAGTACTTAGCGGGTTTTAACTGAGCACGACTAAGTACGATTAAGCAGTATTAAGCGATTATTTAATAAGGTTTTATTAAGTAAAGATAAGTAATAATAAAAAGATTAAAATATATACGTTTGTTATTTCCATAATTTAAATAACTTTAACTTATAATATAATATCGTTACTTAAGGTATTTTTAATATTACGAAACGTAATACGTATTATATTTATTACTTAAATTCTGACAATACTTTTGTTAATATAAATCCATCAATTTAAGGTTTAATAATTAGTTAAACCGCATAGTTCGTTATACGTTATAAGTTTTTATTTAATAATACCGTCAAACTTTAAATAATACTTAATACTGTCAAAATATCGACCAGCATTTAGGAAACCCCTATTGAGCAGTTTTAGGTTCGAATTCGGAAATTGGAAAAAAAAGTTTAACAACTTAGGGCTACGTTATCTGCCCAACCTTTTTTCGCCCGCATAAAGCCTAAAAAGCTAGAACCTTACGATAAAAAAGGTAACCCTTAAACCTTTTTAATTTAAGCACGAATTTACTTTCGTTTTTTAGATCTTAATAATCCAGCGGATATGGTCTTAGCAATAAGAATATATCTAATAAAAAATGCGGCTAATTAATTTAAGCTTATTATAAGAAATTTTTTATAAATAAAAAAGCTGAATAAGGAGGATTTTACTAATAAAACTTTTTCACTTTATATTAATTTCGAGGACAAAATACGCAATAATTTTGGTAATCCGGATAAAAAATGATTTACAGCTTAATAACTTTTATAATTCTGACAAAAAGGACCTGTATCCAAATACGCCGTAACTTTCAAAAGTTTTGCAATTAAGGCCGGATAAGAAGACGATAAAGCTAATGCCCATATCGATATATTTTATAAAGGGCTAAAGGATAATATAAAAGATAAGATTATTCGGATTAAGTAATTAATTGCCCTGGACCGGTATATTATAAAGGTAATTAAGATTGATAATCGACAATTTGAAAAACGGTAAGAAAAAAGAGATAATATACCTTACGTTCGGGATATAACAAATTTAACTAAGGAAAAAAACGAAACGTACCCTTTATTTCTTACGGAACGGCGCTAGGATCTATGAAACTCGGCGCTACCTACCGACAAAACTAAAGCTAAGTTAAATATTTCAACTATAGCAAAATGGGATATAAAGCTTATAAATACAAAAAGCCCAAGAAGCTATAATACGATAATTAAACCTCTATACCGGAAAAATAATCCAGAAATAATTAAGGAAACGATAATAAAATTAGTAACATAATCTAAGCCAAGTATATATCAGGCTTATAACAAAAGGTCCAATAAGGATTATTATGATAAGAAATTCGACGAAAAATACGAAAAGCCAAAAAGCTAGTTTAACAAATATTACAAACATAGCAAAAAGCATTATAAAGATAATTACGCAAATACTAGAACTGGACGGAAAAAGTTTATCTTAAAATCCCTGATCGATACGGCAAAATACATGCCATATATTGTCGACGACAAGAATATCCCGATCATAAAAAATGAAAGCAATATATTTATAAAAAAACTACCCGTATGTATTATAAGGGATTCGATTTTCCAAATCGTACCGGAAATAATAAGGACGATAAGTAACAGTATCGACAGCTTCGAACCATAGCCCTAAAAAATATCTAGCAATTGGCCGAAACAAAAAGCTGGCCCGAAAGAAAATAATGCCCGTAAAAAATCCCTTTTGTTATTATAAATAATGCAACTACCAAACGGAAAAGAAATTAATTTAGCGTACGGTAAAAAATATTATTAGAAAGTTATTACGAATCTTTATTTTTAATTGGCATTTATTACGAATCTCTAAAAAAAAGGTTATTAAAAATATATATTAGTTTATACGAGAATTTTGGAATAATAATCAGGACAACGCATAATAGGATATAATCGTAAATATAAAAAATAATTTATTCGATAAAAAGAAAAATTGCAAAAAAAATAAGAATAACTAATACGATTTAAAAGAACAGTACGCCGGCAATAATAACAAATATAGCAACTTAACGCGTTAACCGAAAAAACATAAGCAAGGTTCGACAAATTCGAATAAAAATTAAAAGAAAAAGGTTATTTATAAAAAAGCCGTAAAATAACGAAACTTAAAAAAATTAAGAGAATTTTTAAAAAAGGCTTTAAATACCATAATAAGAAACGTTAATAATCTTATTATTTTGGATATATGAATCGGAACGTATTAATATACCGTAATAATGGACTGCAAAGCTTTGAGCGGAAATTATATTATACCGGATATAGTTAATAAGTTCAAAATGCTATAGAAATATAAGTTAGAACTTTATACGGCGACGAATGCCGAAGGTTAGGAATTCGTTTACGACAATAAACGAATTATACGTAAAATTAATTATTTCGAAATTTTTGTTAAAGGATACTACTATACGGTTAATTTCGATATCGTTTTATTCGAAAATTACGATATAATCTTAGGATTATTATGGATATGCCAGTATAAAATTTTGGTTAACCGAAAAATTAGCCTGGTAAAGTTTATTTTATGCTTTATTAATAAATAAAAAAAAGAAATCGAAATTTTAATATTCGATCGAAAATGGTAACGAATATAGGTATAAGGATACGACAAAAATCTTACTACCTAAAAGAATAAAATATAAAAAAGAAAATGGGTATTAGAAAAAAGTTATAACGTAATATTATTATTATGAAAACGAAATTAAAATAACTAAATAACGATTTAAAATAATAAAAATAATAATTCGAAAAGTTAGAAGATTTAATTAATATATTACTATAATATTATAGATATAAGCAGTTTTTTTAAAAAAAACTTAATACAAAATTACCGGAATATAGCAAATAAGATTACGAAATAATTTTTAAAGAAGGATTTTCGACAAAGTTTTACCTTATTTATAACCTTAATGGAAACAAATTACGTACTTTCAGAAAATACCGGGAAAATCGGTTATAAAAAGGATGGATTTAACTTTTAAAATTACCAGCAGGATATCTTATATTTTTCGTATTTAAAAAAATAGAAAATTACGATTTGTAATTGATTATCGATAATTAAACGATATTATTATTAAAAATTAAATATTATTACTCTTAATTACGGAAATAAAAAACAAATTTTACGAAGCTAAATAGTTTATAATATTCGATCTTAAAAATAAATATAACCTTATTAAAATCAAGAAAAAATACGAATAGAAAATAACCTTTAAGATAAAATACGGACTATTTAAATATTTGGTTATATTAATAGGATTTACGAACGCATTAATAACTTTCCAGCAAATGGTTAATTACGTATTACGAAAATACCTCGATATTTTCGTCATTTGCTACTTCGACGATATTTTTATTTTTTCGGAAACGGAAAAAATATATGCAGAATACGTTTATAAAATTTTTTAAATTTTATAAAACGTAAAGTTATTTGTTAACGCGGAAAAGAATTAGTTTTATATATAGGAAGTGGAATATCTAGAATATATTATTACCTTAGGATATATTAGGATAAACCTTAAGAAAATCGCTGCAGTCACAAAATAGCAGACGTTGATAACGGTTAAGGAAGTATAAGTATTCCTTGGATTTGCTAATTATTACAGGAAATTTATTCGAAATTTTAGCAAAATAACTATATTCTTAACGAATTTTACGAAAAAAAAAAGAAAATTTAAATAGATGCCAGATATAAAAAAAAGTATTTCAGGATATTAAAAATGCGATTATTAACGAATTAATACTAATTATATATAACCTAAACCGTTCCGTTAAATTAAAAACTAATATTTCGGATTATACGTTAAACGTAATAATTGGATAACGAAATAATTAAAGCAAATTATATTTTATTATATTTTGTTTGTATAAGTTAAAAAAAGCTAAATTTAATTACGGTATTTTAAATAAGAAATTTATGGCCATTATTATGGTATTTCGAAAGTTTAGATATTTTTAAAAGGAAATTTATACCAGGTTAAAGTTTATACAGATTATTAAAATTTTACCCGATTTACCATAACCAGAGAATTTATAGGACGATAATTAAAATATGCGGAAAAATTAGTAAATTTCGATTTCGTTATAATTTATAAAAAAAGATTAAAAAACGGCAGAATAGATATTTTAAGCAAACGACCAAATTTCGAAAAAAATTAATCAAAATTAGTTATGTAATTTTTAATATTATTATAAAAAGATATTTACGCTTATAGCGGATTACCACAATTCGAGTAATACCTTTTGATATGCATTAAAGAATTTAATAATATAACGATAATTTTCTAAAAAATTAAAGAATAAATAAAATATAAATACCAAAGAAATACCAAAAGGACTTAATACGAGAAATATATAAATATTAGTTATACAGATATCTAAGAATTTATAAAACCTTAAAAAGGTTTCGACGCATATATTTCTTTTTTAAAATAAAATTAACGGTATAAAAATTTATACGATAATACAATATTTATGCCAAAGTAAAGATTCGACGACATAAACCATACGGAAAATTATAGCTATTATTAATCGCAAAATAACTATAATATTTAATTATATTCGACTTTATTATTAAATTTCTTATATTAAAAGATCTAGTTACAGAAATACATTACGATAGCATTTTCGTAATCGTTAATCGATTTACGAAATTTTCTTATTTTTTATCATATTATAAGAATATAACCGCCGAATAATTAATATATATTTTTTAAATCCATTTTTAATACATACGGATTATTAATAAAGATTATATCAAATAAAGGATCCATATTTGCATTTAAGTTTTAATAAGGTTTAATAACATAAATCAGTCTAAATTATAAATTATTTAACATATTTAAACCTTAAACGGATAAATAAAGAAAAAAAATAAATCAAATTTTAAAAATTTATTTACGGTATTATATTAATTACGAATAAAATAATTAGGTTAAGAAATTACTAATCGTATAGCTAATATATAATATTAATTATTAAAAAAATATCAAAATAATATTTGCGAATATAAATTTTGGTTTTATTTTAAAAATTTACAAAAAAATACGTAACGATAATCCAATTAATATCAAAATAATTTTTACGTTAAAATAATTATAATAATTATATTAAAAAATACAGATAAAATTAAAATTTGTACAAAATTAAATAAATAAGTATTATAATTTAAAAAGGTTAAAAAAAATTAACTTTCGAAAAAGGAGAAATAATTTTCTTTATTACTAAAACTATTTAAATAAAAAACCCTAACAAAAAATTCGATTTTAAATATATCGGTCCATATAAAATCGCCAAAAAAATTTCCAAAAATAATTATTAATTAAAATTTTTACCAAAAATTAAATTCTATTTAATTTATATTTTTTTACTCGAATTACCAATAAATATAATTAAAATATATACGCCACAAAACGATATAGAAATAAAAAACGAACAAATATACGAAATGGAAAAAATATTCGACATACGAAAACAAAATGGACTTACCCAGTACCTGATTAAGTAGAAAAAGCACCCGGATTCCGAAAACACCTGGGAACCCGCCAAAAACCTTATTGGCGCCCAGCGCCTATTAAAGAACTTTCACCAACAACGACGGGCACGTCCCAATCAACAGCCGACCAATCGGTAGCCGGGATATCGGGCCAATCGGCCGCGACATGCGCCGACGTGGCAGCCGTAACGGCAGCCTCCAACTGTTTTTGTTCTCGACGTTTTTGCTCCTTTAGCTCCTCCAGCGACTGTAATTCTTGCTATATTATTTTAACTTTTTTTAAACGAAAAAACGCCTTTTGTTTTCGAAAACGGATTAACCGTATAATGGCCTTGTTCATTTTTTATTAATAGCGTTTTTGCAGTTCCAGAAAATATTCTCCTGCAAATACCTCCTTACAATTTAAACGTTAATTTTCGGTACGAATATTTTCTAAGGAGGATAAGGGAATACCGTTATTATCGCAGGGATAATTACGTTTAACATATACCTTGTATTTGGAAACGTTTTCTATCATTTCGTATTTTTAGCCTTTAAAAAATATAAGGAATACGGCATAACTTCAAAACTGAAATCGTTAAAAATAAAAAGCAGATTTTAATATCGCGTAATAAACGAAAAAACCTAACGACGACTTTTAATAACGCGAGCCGACATCTTAAAGGAAAAAGGTTTACCAAAAGAAAAAGAAAAATTTTAAGGGCAAGATTTAGGGGAAAAAAAGATCGTATTACAATCCAAGTTAGCTGGGCCTGCGAAAACGGTCCAGCCAAGATCATAAAAGCTACGTTAGTTCAGGGTTACGTAATCAGTACTTAGCGGGTCTTAACTAAGCATAACTAAGCACGACTAAATAATATTAAGCAATTGTTTAGCAAAGCTTTATTAAGCAAAAATAAATAATAATAAAAAAATTAAGATATATACGTTCGTTATTTTTATAATTTAAATAATTTTAATTTGTAATATAACATTTTTACTTAAAGCATTTTTAATATTACGAAACGTAATATATACTATATCTATTGCTTAGATTCCTACGATACTTCTGCTAACATAAACCCGTCGACTTAAGGTTTAATAGTTGGTTAAACCGCATAACTCGTCACATATTAACGATAACGTACGACAGAAAATTATACATAAAAACCTGGGCTGCGTTACGCCAAAATCGGTAATTCTATTTAAATCTAGACCTTCGTTGATTACCGAAATTAACACCGTTTATATTAAAATTATATTTATAAGTAATTCTAAATATTATAACCGTTTTTTTCGTTTAATTTTTAAAAAGTTTGCAGGCGACGTTTTTATTTTGTTCTCTTTTTTCGGCTTTTTTCGAACTAATAAAATCCGTTCCTTTATCCTCTACCTAATATTGAGGAATAAAGAGATAAAATTATCAGCCCAAATAATTTAATTCATCTTATTGTTAGGCGTTACAAATTCCATAGCTTAATTAAAAAAATAAAAAAACACTTTTCGTATTTTTTAAATTAACAAATTACTTCGTTATTTTCCATTTTTTTCGAGCAGTACCCGTTATTGTTAAACTGTTTTTGCGTAATTATAAAAACCAATATAGCGAAAAAAAAGGTTATCGAAAAATATATAATATGGAAAATTATATGTGCTTTTGAGCTTATCGATGAGGAAAACAACTAATCGTTAAGTTGGATTCAGAAAATCGTCGTCTTTTTTATCGTTTTTCTTTTCTTTCGCTCGTAAAACGCCAACAGGACCTTCGTCTTTATCTGGATAATGGTCTATCTATATTAAAAATAACCCGTAAAAAGCCAGAACCCAAATCTTAAAGCCGGTATTATTAGCTTTATTCGGAATAATAATGTTAAAAAGTAATTTTCTCTAATACCTTATAATATACTTATTTATATTAATATTGTTTTCTGAAACGCAAAATTCGAAAATTATTCGTTATACTTATTTAACTTATTTATTATAATGTTTAAAAAGTAACCTAAATTAACGTTCGTAATCCTAGACCCGAAATTTTCGATAAAAACCTTGCCATCGATTTCGAAAAAAAAGCCAATAATCGAGTAATACGAGGTATAATCCGAGCCGATCTAATACGCGTCGATCGACGTTTTTTTATAATTATATATAAATATTAGAGAAAAAAATAAATACAGCTTTTCGATATACGTATTGTACTATTAATAACGCCGAAAGTATAGGTTTTTTTCTTTTATTCGGGTTCGAAATTATTTATTTATCGTATTTATTTTTAAATTAATTAATATTAAATAAATAAAAAAACAATTTTAATATAATAAGTAATAACGGCCTTACTTAAATTTCGCCTTTACCAAAAATTAATAACTTAAAATAAATTCAAATTAATAGATTAAGCCGCGCGTTAAAACGGAAAATAACTTTATCTATAAGGTCTTTTTCTTACACGTCAGGGTCTAACTGTATTATAAGGGTTTATAATTCTATTTCAACGTCTGCAACTTTCCGTTTCCGTCCCATTTTGCGTTAACTTTACACTAAAAACTGACAGGAAACAAGGTATTAAGTAAAAGGAAAAAGCAGGAATATCGTTAACATCAACACTCAAAATACCTTCGCACTCGCGTTTCTGTACTGTAGCGCAACTTAGTAAGGACTTAGTGGGCGTTTTTCGGGGCTATAGTGGGCTCAGTTTCCGTATTAAGCCTAGAACCTTCTGAAAAATTGTTAGCCGAGACGTCTTGTGGCCTTCAAGGGGATATACATGTATATTTATATATTTATATTGATACATATATATCCCCTTTGCGTTCTGGTAATTGCCATCCGAGGCTCTTCTAGTTGTTTAATGGTATCATGAAAATATTCGCCACAAACGAGGACTACCACATTCAGGAGAGAATGATGTCATCTTCGAGTCCAAGTCCAGTGGTGTGGTTGGGCAAGTGAGGTTCGGAGGTGATCTGCCGAGAGCCCAAGCGACCTTGCGACGGACTTCCTGCGCCCTTCTGAATCCTTACCTTGTCCTTTCGTTCCGGAAACTTTCTTTCTCGGTTATGCTCGTCCTGGTTTCTGAATCTGACGAGTCGAAGTTGCTGTATGATAGGGGATATGTGAAGTTGGATGGACGGAGCGCTGCACCGCAAATAGTTACTCACTCAGCTTGAAAGCGGCCGCTCACTACTCTCGCTCACGCCGTCTTATCCTACAATAGCTATGGATGGCTACCAGTGTTATTTATCTATTGCCTACATATACTCAGCTCTAACCGATTTACTTTCGTCCTGTCGATCCGTTAGATCACATTTTTCGTCGAAGACTTATAATACGATCTATTTCCTAAACTTGTACGAATTACCATCTATTGTAGGACTTGGCGGCCTGTAGTGAGAGAAGTGGACGGCCACTTTCAGGCTGAGTGAGGACCTTGAGGGGCCGCCCCTCTTCCAGGCGTTTGTACGGATGGCGTTTGTCTCCCCCCCTGCTAGGCCTCCTGCCTAAGCCACGGATCATTATCATTTCCATATACTCTAAGCGTTCTTCTAGTTTCTGTTTGTCAGTCGTAGGAATGGTGATGTTGTGCTATGAGCTCATGCAGTAATAGTGGCAGCAACGACCGTCAGATCTGGTATCGTCAAGATACCCGATTATTGCGCTTAGTATTGCCTTTAGTAGCTTTCTCTTCTTTCGACGTTATTCTCTCGGAGTCGAGGAGAACCTAGCACAACTTAATCGTCGACTTCAATGTATTTTCCACTTTCATATTCTCGTCAGCACTCTCAACTTGTCTCGTTTGACAAGTGTTAGAAACTTCGGCCCCTCTCAAAGACATGCTCCATATATATTGCCGATATCAGCCATGGCTTAAAGTCCCGATTGCCAAGAGAGTCACAGTCATTAATCCTTTCGCTTCAACTTCGCTGGGTGGTCATTGAATAGTTACCATTCACAAATTCTGAGAAAACACATGACATCGGACTTTCGCACCCGAGAGATAACATCATGGCTGTACCGTTTCCCGTCGGTCTATTTCTGGCACTAGTCTTGCGTCTCCTCGGCTTCGGCACCGGTGGGATCATAGGCGGTAAGACAAGTTCCAGGGAGCTGGTTATACGCGTAGCTACTAACGGTTGTTGTTCAGGATCACTTGCCGCTATATTCCAGTCAATCATTTACGGGGCATTCGTACCGGCGAGGAGCATCTTCCCTGCTCTTCAGTCACTTGGGGCTACACTTTTCGGACGTTGGTAATGCGCTGGGTTCGCCGGTTTGGGGCTCGCTATGATCGACGGCATATGATTTGAGAGAGGGAGACAACAATATCATGGAGGGCGTACCTACGATGTAGTCTGCATAAAACACTAGAAATCATGAGACTTGGGGCATAACCGGAGGTGCTACGAGCTCGCTCTGCGCTTGCTTTTCCGTGTAAGAAATCAGCCACCGTGACGGAATGGAGAGTCCTCCCAATCTCAACAGGAGTCGTACCACCGGGCATGGCGGTTTATCAAGATGAGCTCGTGCTATTAGAATCTTATCTGAGAGCCGTTTCTTTCATAGTATGACTAACTCTTTGAATTCAAGCACTGATCTGTCAAACAGTCTGAGACCACAATATTGAGTATCCTCGAATCTGTTCATCTGTTATTGTTGTTGATGATGGCTAACGCGTGTTCCTTCAGGGCTGATGGAATTAATCTCCCATACAAATTTGCTGTCACCCCTGTGACCTCCACCCGCTAGCCACACCCGGCCCGAATCCTTCCGATCCCTAGCCACTGAATCCGACATGATCCAAGTCGATTTTACGTCTTCTCAAGGTGAACATTTACTAACTATACTACGGGCTCTGGGCTATTGTGACCCGCTATGCACAACGATGTGAAGTAAAATAATGCAAAGCGGTAAGCCGCCGATTAGAGCATACCCACACCTAATCCTGCCCAGAAATGGGAGATGACTCTGGAGCGCTGTGAACATCGAAAAGTTCACACGTAAGCTAGCATGTAGCCTGATACATAATAGGACTTCCAGACAGTATTATATAAGTCGTACGACTCTTTTTACTGATCAAACTCCTAATTTAGTTTCCTTCCGGGTTCGACTTAGCTTGTGACCCATGAAAGGACAGTGTCATTAAGCCCACGTCTGGCAGGAGGGGTCCCTAGGAAGGAGTACAAAACCTCTGCAGGCCAATGACGCATCGAGAAGAAACAACATGTCAACACCGGTTTGATCCGAATGCTGTGGCAATGTTACACGCCAATGGTGTCATGTTATGATCTTTACTGTACAGTCTTTATCCAGACCTTTTATCGTTTTGAAGATGCCGCGCAAAGAGGAATACTGGATCCTTCCCAAAGTCGGGATCGTCTTTAAGCTTGATGAGAAAGTCAATAAAAAGAGGGTCGTTTAGTGGTTACATGAGAGTCTTGAAGTAACATTCAGCCAAAAGCCTACAACTTGTTGGTACTATCGAGAAGAATGAGTTCAACGGCTTTTCCATTATGAAGCAAAGGGACTCCGCAGTTCGATTTAACGTCCAATGGCTCGAATATATTGCTTCCTTTTCGTACTCGAAGCTTGCACGAAACAACTTTAACTTGGTCTCCGGGCAGGAACTTCCCGAACTACAGCTCCTCATTGAGCAACATCACTTCCAACACTGCATACAGTGTGGCTGCGTCTTACGATAGGGCTGAGGACGGAGTAAAGTGTCGCAAGTTAACTGACCTCGCGTCGTAGCCTACGTCCATTACTTAGGACAACAGTGCAGGTGTAGATGCACATCACCTAGGAACGGAGATAACATCCTGGCAGCAAGTATGCTGCATGGGGCTGGAAGCTAATGAGCGACGACTTCGACCGGTTTTTGCAGCTAAATTCGCATATCACAGCTCTCTCCCTCTTCAAGTTGCTCTTCGAGACTACCCCACCGCCTGAGAGGTTCACGAGGCAGAGATCATGGGGTCCAGGGATTCAGGGGTTCAGGTCATTGACGGCATCGGAGAATGTGTGTTCTACTCGCCACCGCTTAGCCTAGTGAGCGCATGCCTCACACCATGGACAGGCTGAGGTGACAGAACAATAGTCCGACAGCATTATCCGCTTGGATAGCATTGCCTTTATCCATGTTAATGCCGATAAACTTTGGTGCGAACAGCCTGCAGCCTGGGGTAGTATAGAGGAATATGACGCCCACCCCTACCGCGTCGCACACTGTGGACTGACTGCAACCGAGTATTCATTAGCTGTGTAAGTGTACTTCTGATGTATTCGTGAAGCATCGTAGTTTGGTTTTAGTGCGAGGCCATCAGGAACTGATTTAATGGAGATGAAGAGAAATCATAACTGGTTATACTGGGACTTTTTCCCTTGTAAAATTTGTCCACCCCGCTAAAGCACCAGCCCAAGTTGCAAATATTTGTCTTCACCGGTCAGGGGGCTTCATATGCATAGATGGGTTACGCTATGTTTTCTACGCATACTGAGTTTTCGCGTTCTATACAGCGTTCGGACCAGGTGCTCAGGGGCCTAGGCGCGCCGTGGAGTCTAGTAGAGGAGCTTTCTCGAGATCAGTCTGCCTCTCGACTCAATGATAGCAGATTCGGCAAACCAGCAGTACAGTAATCCAGGTGGCTCTTGTCGACCTCATGAGAAGCTGGAATGTCCATCCTACAGCCGTCATTGGTCATTCTAGTTGTGAGATAGCTGCAGCGTACGCTGGGGGGGCCCTCACACACGACAACACCATTCGAGCTGCATCTCACCGCAGTTTTCTTGCGGAGGCAGCGAAGAAAGTTGCCTCACAGCGTGGGGCAATGATAGCCGTCGGAATTGGTGAAGAGGAAGCTAAACACCACATCAGCAAGCTAAATTCATCTAAAGCCGTCATTGCTTGCGTCAATAACCCTTCTAACACCACGATCTCTGGCGACTACCCCGCCGTTTGGGAGCTGAAGGAAGCACTTGACAAGAAGGGCATTTTCGCGTGACTGCTTAAGGTCGACACTGCATACCATTGCCATCGCATGGTAAGTTCATTGGCTTCCCATGCTCTTTCGTAGCATTGATCATGGCTAATCATGTGTGGGATGCAGGAAGCTGTGGGTGGTGAGCATATGGACCGCCTTGCTGGGCTTGAGGCGAGCTCGCTCCAGGATGGTTCGGTTCGTTTCTTCTCCACTGTGACCGAACAAGAAAAGACCGAAGGTTTCGGTGCGTCTTACTGGGTGAAGAGCCTGGTTTCTAAGGTTCGCTTTTCCGGTGCTATCCAACTGCTGGCACGAGAGCTTGGCAGCCGAGCCTCCCCGAACTTCATCAAACTTGGACCGCACAAAGCGTTAGCTGGACCTGTTAGGCAATCGCTTGCTTCATTGCACGGAGATGACTTCTCGTACAACTATATCCCCACTCTCGTCCGCGGTGGAAACGATGTTCGGGCATTGATGGAAACCGGTTCGACTCTATTCAAGGCTAGAAGTGACGTGAACACTTCTGTGGTTGCCTCACTGGGAATATCCACTCCGTCACCAAGAATGGTCAAGGACTTACTCCCTTATCACTGGAATCACACAACTCTTCACTGGGAACAGTCACGTTTGAGCCGAGAGTACAGACATAGACGACATCCTCACCATGCATTATCTAACTTCTGAAACCGAATGGGAATTTGAAAAGATAAAGGAGTAAATGGCAAAGCGTAAGTTAACTACCGAACGTATAAAGAACGCTTGCTTATTTGAACAAGATTGCAAGTGCTTGGATATCGCAGATATCTGTGATTCTAGATTTAAGTACTGGCTTTAATCATGTCGGCCGCCTGCCTAAAGTTAGTATGTTATAACCTTAAACAGGCCGTAATGGGAAAAACTTACCTTCTCAGCGATAGCGTAAACGGTAGCCTGCATATGCGCCGCTGGGAGTAGGGGTATAACCGATGCGTCGACTATACGTAGGTTCTTCACTCCGTATACCTTCAGCTGCAAATCTACTACGCCACCAAGCTCTTTAGGCATCATCGCGCATGTCCCGGCAGGATGCCATACCGTCGAGAGCACTCCCGCGACAGCTGCGCCTAGCGTGTTGTCATCCGTTACGTTTTCACCAGGGAATATCTCCTTTGCATCAATTTTTTTCATGGCGTCTGTGGTGATGATCTTGCGATCGTACTTGACTGCATCGACATAAAGTTTCAAGTCAGATGGATGGGACAGATACCGGGGGTCGACGAGCGGGTAGTCGAAAGGCTTAGCAGATGCCAGTTTCACCGTGCCACGGGAAAGGGGGTGCATAAGAATCGTGACGAACAATTGGCCACCGTTCAAGTACATCAACTCCTGGCCAGCGGTGCTGCGAGCGAGGTGCATGTCAATAATGTGATTGACCTGCGCCGTGTAGCCAGCAATGACGGTGGGATCGGTGTCGTTAGGAAGGTAATCGACGGCCAAAGTTGTGTTCATAGCATCCAGGACGGTATCGGGATCCGAAGTAAAGTTCAAATAAGGGATGAAAGCCAATGAGGCAGGCAGACCATCCGTCCAGCGCCCGGTGCGTAGGGCGAGGGAATACCCACCCATGCACTTTTACCCACGGACCCGTGGGGTCCCGTAGGTAGCGCGGAATTCTTACGGATCACCCGTGGGAATTCCCTAAAATTCGAAAATACCTACGGGTCACCAATGGGAATTTTACATTACCTATCGGATATCCGTAAACATTTTTCCAAATATAAAAATATTAACGGATTACCAATAAAAACTTTAATATTTATATAAAATATTTAATTTAATTTAAAATTTAAAATAAATATTAAAATAATTTTATTTAATTTAAATTTCGTATTTATAATATTAAAAATATGAAAAAATATTTAATATAAATATAATTAATAATATTAATTTTTTATATCTACTTTACTTACTAAATTTATAAATATAATCGATACTTTATAAAATAATGTTTTAATTAATTAATTTATTTAATTAGTATTATTTTTATATAATATATTTAATTACGTTTAAAAATAATTTTCGTATATATTTTGTAACCCATAATTTTATGTAATATATTAAATATAAATATTAGATTATTTTGGAATAAATATATATTCCATATTTCAACAAATACAACAATAATTTGATATGATATAAAAAATATTAAATAATTTTTCTTATTTTAAAATATTTTGAAATTAGTACTGGGCAAAATAATATAATAATTAAAATTTATTTAAAATAAACAATATTTACAAAATCCGTTAAAAATCAACTTTATAATTAATATATTTTTAAGAATAAAAACGGATTACTTTTAATAAAAAGCGAAAATAATAATAATATTAATATATTATATAAAATACTTAATATAGAATAATAAATTACATTTATTTATATGTAATACAAAATTGAAATATTATGAATAAAACTTAATAAATGAAATTATTAAAAAAAATAACAATTATTTTATTAATGTTTCGAGCCTTAATATTGATATTTTAGTATATATAAAATTATAACGAAATATTTAACGTCTCGGACAAGCTCACCAGATAAACAAGCTTATCGGATAGCTTTTGGCATTTCTCGATAACAAGTTCAAATTAATTAACCATAACATATAAAAATAAAACAAATTAATCTGATTTGTTTCGTTAAATATATTTATAATTTTTTACGAATACGCGCATTATGTCCGGGTTTATCGCAAACGCCACAATTTCGCTTCTTTGTTTTAACGTTTTTATAATAATTATCTTCAGCCGCTATTAACTGCATTTTTTTTACAATTATTTTCTTTCTCAGCTAGAAAAGTTTATCCTTCTTATATAATAAATATTTCTCCTTTTTGAAACCATTTATTTTTAATTTTTTTAACATTTATTAAAGATATAATTCGTTTCGAAGAAGTAATTCTTTTTTAAAAGATTAGTTTTATATAATAATATTAAGGCATTTTTTGTTAAAAAAAATTAACGGATTTAATTATTTTGTCGGCGAATTACCTTAGTAATTTTTGATCTTTTTGTAAATAATATTCCCGTTTTATTATTTCGCGGAAATTTTTAGAAGTTTTCGCGGAAGGGGAAAAAACGGAACCGGCGAAAGTAAGCGGCGATACGGTCGGTATAAGTATAATTAAAGGAATTTTTAAATCGGATAAAACGTTATTAGGATCGAATAAAACAAGTCCAGTTTTTACGAATCCGGCTTTAATATTTTTAGATATAATAACAACTTTAAATATATTATTAAAGCCGGTGAAACTTTTTTTATAATATCAGTATAATAATATCATATTAAGTTTTCGATATAAAACGAATACACGCGTTTTAAAGTAAAAAAGCAAAATATGTCGAAAGATTAAAGCTGATAAAAAATAGACAAATATATAAAACGTAAAAATACCGTTATTCGCGCGATATATTTCGAATTTTATCGAATAATAGCTTTTTTAATCGTTAAAGATAAGGAAATATTTCGATTCTTTTCATACGCATTCGAGTATATTTATTAAAATGTTAAACCCATTTTAAACCTAATTTGTTTGTTATTCAGTTATTATTACTTAAACCAATTTTTAACCGGCTAATACTAAATCTTTTTGATAAAAAAATTAAAATAAATTTTTCAGCCAAAATAATAAATAACGATAATGCCCAACTTTAGAAAATAACAGCCTATATAACTATAATCCATTTCTTATTCCCTTATTACGCCTATCTAGATTTTTCACGTTTTTTAGCATTAATAATTACCATACCCGTTGCCATAAAAAACCCTATTAAAATCTTGTTTCGTCGAAATTGTAAATATTTTGTTTTATAATGCCGTATTTTGCGATTATAACTGGAACAAACTTAAATTATTTACGAAATATTTCTGGATCTTCCCATAATACCCTTTAATAATCGATATTTCGATTTAAACGCATTTTAATTTTTTTTTTGCCGTTTAATAAAGTTCGACGCTCATTTAACTCCAATATGTTCTATAATGCGTGAGAGAAACAATATATTCGCCATATCTTTAACATATTAAAACCGGACAAAAACCGTTCGTATATCTAGGTCAAGGATTCGGTTAATAATTAATTATTTTTTGGTCGGCGTTAAGTTTTGCGAATTAAAAATAATATCGGTTCTGAAAAATTTACCGATATATCGTTCATACATAGTAAAATAGACAACTTTATAAATCGAATTAAATATCGTATAATTAAATATCGGGTCTCGTTTTTTAGCCTGGATAACTAAGTTTATTTTTGTTTCTTTTATAAGCCGTTTCATATTATTGATGTTGAAAAATGGTTAATTGAAGTTGGGTAATTAAAAGGTGTCAAAAACTATTCGCTAAGCTTCTTCATCCGGTGAACCTGTTCGGTGCATTATACTATATTTAATAATATAATTTATAATATTATATTAATAAATACATAAAAGTTTAATTATTAAATTTCATTTAATTGTATATAATAATATTTATTAAAAAACAATATTTATAAAAGGTTAATTATTATTTTAAATAAATAACAAATATTACAATTATGTTAATATATAATATAATTCAAAAGCAATTAATATAATAATAATAAAACATTATTTAATATATTATAAATATATATTTATTAATGTTCTACACTTTAAAAATAGTTTATAAAATTAATAACTGTTTACAAAAAGTAAATATATATATATTAATAAGTTATAATAAAATATATTAAATAAATAATTGTATTAAAATATTTATTTATATTTTAATTTTGTTTATTTAATAAATTGGGATTAATAAATTTTTAATAATTTTAAGATATTTTAATAACATGTATTAATTATATTTGTATTTTTACTATAATAAGTTTTATCAATATTATTATCGATATTTAATAATTATGGTTTTTCGTATTTAAATAAAGAAATTATTTTTCGGAATTAATTATTTAAGTTAATTAATTAATTCTTTTATAAAAGGTTAATTTTATTAATATAAAAATAAAACAATTATAGAATAATATATGTTATTAATCCTTTATTTTTTATAAAATAATTCATATTTATATTATTGTTTTCGTAAAAGTTAAATTCATATTTTATATTTTTTTAATTTCCATATTTATATTTAATAATTTATTAAAAGTTATAGTACATCCTTTAAAATCATATGAAGGCGGAATACACTTTATAAAATTCGTTCTGATTTCTTTTATATAAATATTTTAAAATAATAACTCAGCATTTCCATACTATTTCTGTTTTAATATTATAATTACAAATTAGTTAAAAGAAATCGAAAACTAATTATATATAATAAGAACAAAACTTGGTATAATTTAATTTAAATATATTTAATTAATTTATAAAATTAAAAAAGTAAATAAAATAATAATAAAAAAGGTTGATATAAATAAAAACATTTAAAATAAATCGTTAATGTTTTTAAAATATATAATAAAGAAAAAATAATATATATTTTGTATATAATACGTATAATTTTCATTGAAATATTTAAATATTTATATATTAAATATTAATTAAATTATCGTAATTTTTAAAAAAATAAGGCAATTATCATTTATTTTAATATATTAAAAATGTAAATTAAATACTTAAATTTTTCAAGACATATTTTCTGATATATAATTCAGTATATAAAATTTATTTACAATATTTGTATTTTCAAATATATAAAGTTATTATATGAAGATTATAATAAATTAAAATAATATGCAAAAAATAATATTTTACTAATTTTAAAATAGAAATCGAAATTTTATTAATTAATTTAGAATATAAATCAATAAATAAAGATTATTTTAATTAAGAATCGAAGTAATAATTAAATAATATAATATTTCTAAATTTAATCCACGTTAAATCGTTTAATATTATTTGATTTATTTTTATTTTATTAACACCTTTTTAAATATAAATATTTAATATTTTTTCTCGATTTCGCATATTTATATTTACCGTTTTTGCGCCTCTTTTTACGTTTTTTAAATATCTTTTTCCAAATCTTGTTATTAAGGTTTTTATTATTCGATATATTAAAGTAACTTAATTTCGTTTTCGCTGCGATTAGCAATAATAGTAACGGTATCGAAAAGTATTTTTCGAGCGGGTTTTTTTCGCGTTTAATGCAATGAGTTGTTTTTTTGTTTTAAATTATAATTATAACTTACATATATTAATTTACGTTATTTAAAAGTTTTAATTACGAAATATATCACTTTTATGGTGTTTTTTTGATATATATATTATTACGGTTAAAATATAAATATTTTTTACTTAAAGCGTTTTTTGTCTATAATAAATTACATAAAAGCTCTTATTCCGGAACAAAATAATTAAAAAAATATTCGGTTACTTTTTGTAACGTTTTTAAAACATTTAATTAAATTTGTATAGGTTTTTGGATTCGTTTATAAAAATATTAAGGATAATTTATCGAAACGATAATCGGCCAATAATTAAATTCGTATCTTTTTAGTATTTCTGTATTTTCCGTAACAACTTATTTAAAAAAATCAATAAAATAATTATAAAATAATTAGGCGTTATATTTGCGTTAAAGTTTAGGTTTTTCATAATTAGTTTATTTTATAGGATTCTGCTAAACGAAAACGTTTAGTTTTAATTATATTATATTATTTTAAAACGTTTTAAAGTATTTAGTATTTACTTTAGCCGATATTTTAAGTTAATTTTAGGTTTAATAAAAAACCAAATTATTCGAGACAGAATATTTGTAATAACTTATCGGATATAATTATAACATATAATTAAATATAAAATAATAGTAAAATAATCTGTTACAATTTAATTAATATATTTTTAAAACCCGACGTGTATTAACATAATCAATATTAATATAATTTTTTAAATTATATTCTTCGTATTTTACCATTTACTTAGTAATGGTTTATTAAAGTAATATTTTCGAGCATTTATATTATAGTGTATTCCGAAGCTTAAGCCGATAAATATTAAAATATACTTAAATTACGTAAATAAATACGTCGATATCATTATTAAATACATGATTAATCGCATTTCTGTAAGCGCTTATATATCTATAAGTTACGATATATAAATAATATTTTATTTTATATTTATATATTAAAGAATTATTATTTATTAGATTAATTACGGATAACGAAAGCGCTTTTTTGGCCGATATTTAGCTATGTATAAATAAAAGATTTAAATTAAACGTCGATAAGTTATTATATCGGTTAAAATAGTTTAAGCTAATGAATCAATTTCGCGTTATTATTGCCGATAATAAACCTTGCGTTTTGTAAGATTTTATACGCAAATAATTATATAATAGCTTAAGTAATAAATTCGTATAATCGAAAAATATCCGTTGTTTTGTTTATATATTATACGTATTATAAAAGGTTTTTTATGATTTCTTTTTCACTTACGGCATAAAGTTAATTATCAAATTAGAAAATGCCCTCAGCATTACGGCTAAAAAAAGATAAATTTTTTAAATAAAGAAGTAACACGGATAATTTACTTAAAAAAACTAAGATCGAATTAAGAAATTTCTCTTAAATTAATTATAAAATAATTCCGTATATTAATAATATAATTACGATACTTTATAATTTAAATTTATTTTAGTACTAAGTAATAAACTCTTTTTTTAGAATTTAGCAAAATATAATTAATTACAAAATATTATATAATAAATAAATATTTTAAATAATTTGCGATATATAATGTTATTAAAATTTACTTATATAATTTTTATTACGTATTTAAGAATCTTAGCTTATTTTCGAACGTTTTATATAGGTTTATCTTACATTAGGTAAATATAATTATTAATTTCCTCCTAAAGACTAATAATTTGTACGTTATTTTATTAATATTTCTAAATATCCTATATAGATAATGAATAGTTTTGGCGTATTTTACGAAAATTATCATAATTCTATAATTCCTAGTTATAAAAATACAGTTAAATATTTTCAAAAATATTTATATAATATTGAAATAAAGTATTTTAATTTTTGCTTTAGTAAATTCATAGAAAAAATGGGAAAAATAATAAATTAAGCGAAACCTTTATCTGCAAATAGTATAAATCGACCGTTTATATAGTTATAGCTTTTGCAAAAAGGTACAATATTTATAATTGGCAAAATCTATAAGTATACCAGTAAAGTCTTTATATATGATTACGAATTAATTTATTTATTAGTACTTCTTTATTTTTTATTTTAATATTCGGTAATTACATTTCTTAATTATTTTCATCATTAATAACAATATTTTAATTTAAATCTTTTAAATAAAACAATTTATAAAAATGTTATATAATGTCTAAAGTAAAAGTATAAAAGATATTAATAGAATTACTATAGAGAAAATATATTTAAATTTAATGTACAGTTCTAAATAGCGAATTGGTTTAATTTTATCGAAATAATATTATTAACTTCGAAACCTAAAAAACGAGTTCAGTTTTACGCCGTATCGATAAACTTTAAAAAGATAATATTAATAAATACTTTTATTACAAACGTGAATTTTGTTATTCCATTATATAAATTATTTTCTAATTATTTTATATAGATATCAATATTAATTATCATACTTTGAGATTCTAATAAGAGATTAATACATTTTTATTTTGATTTCCGTATTAGTAAAACGTATCTAAAATTTCATATATTTAAAATTCATTTTTAACCGTTTTTTATAAAGGCAAAATAATTTAAGTATTTTTTTAAAATCTAGTTTTATATCTAACTTTAACTATTAGCGTTTGAAAATAATATCGCATACGATAGGAACGATATAGAAGGCACCTATAAAAAATACGAAAAATATAAGAAAACGCTTTCCAAAATATTCGAAATACTATTTATCGAAATATTAAGGCTATTATCAGTTACGGATCCAATACCCGATAATCTTAAAGGAGCCCTAAATAAATTAGATCTACCCGGCGGAAAGAACGAAGAAGAAAAGGTACAAAAAATCCTTAATCCTAGTGGGACCGCTATCGTAAGCGGATTTTAATATATAGGCGAAAAAATATCTATTAATCCGGACGATACTGTTACTGCTCAAAAAAAAAAGCAATAATAAGTAAGGGTATTATAAAAATGTATAAAAATAAGTTTGTAAAAGAAATTCAACACCCGAATTTTATTAAATCGCAGTTATCCGTATAGAGTAATTCGGATAACCTATTATCCTAATCTTAACAGACAAAGCTTGTTATTACTAAGTTTAGGCGGCAGGTTACGTAATATTCATATTTACAACTTTATAAGGCAAGATAAATATGTATGTAGGCGTTTAAAGATTTAATTGAATTTTTATTCGATAGTATTTTAAAAAACGAAATAATTATAAAATAATTTAAATTAAGTGTCTAAGTTGTTATTATAGTCAAGAAAAATCTTATCGATAAAACCCATTTTTTTTCATATTAATTTTTTTATCTAATTACCTTAATATAATAACGTTTTACTTATCAACCTTTTTCTATTTTAAATTATTGCCGATTTAATTTTAACAAATTAACGTTATTAATTATTTATAACCGCATACCTAATCATACTAAAAATTTTATAAAATAATTCTGAAATAATCTTTTATCGCAATATTACGCATTTTAAATTAATCCGGTTAATACTAACGACTTTGTAATATAGACGGCAAAAGTATTAGCGAACCGTCTATTTTTATCGGCCCCTTTCTAAAAAGGTTCCACCTAGAAAAAAACAAACTGCAACTATTCGAAAAAAGCCGGCAATTTTTTATTCATATCAGACTTATAATATGCTGCTTTTTTTAATTAAGTAAGATTATTTCATAATTATTTCAGAAATTTAAAATTAACTTTTCGTAATACGAACGTTACGCGAAATTCGACGTTACTTACTCGACTAATTACTGCTAATACTTAAGGTACTTTTTTAACGAATAATTCGCGAAATTCTATAATTATTTAAAAGTGATTTACATTTTTAAGAAAACATTATAAGTGTTTTGCAAAAAACAACTAAATTAATACCTTTTAAACTTTTGGAAAATATTTCTTTAAAAAAATAATTATAAAATAATTTAACTTTTTGTAATAAATAACTTATATACAATTTATAGAAAACTAATTACCTTATAAAAAAAGATATAAATTTCGTTAAACAAATTTGCGATAATTACAATACATTAAAAAAGTTTTAAATACAATTATTAAGAATTGGTTTTCGAAAGCTAGTTATTAAACCGGCTAAACAATAGATTCGCCGTCATTAGAAGAGAAAGAAATTGACAAAATAACGGTATTTAGGGTGTAGCTTAATAACTTGGTTAAAAATGCGATATAAATATGCTTGGTATAGGTAAAATATGGCGCTAGTTTATATATAATACTCAAAAACTTTACATTATTAATAAATTTCGGTTATTAGCTATATATAAATATTTCTTATTATATTACCGTATACTTAAATATTTTGGCTTGCTCTTTGCATATAATTATTTCTGATTATTTGTTTATCTGTAAGTAACTCGTAAATTTTTTAAAATATTTGAAAATACCTACGGGTCACTTATAGAAGTTTTCAAAAAAATACTCCCATAGGTAATCCGTGGATATTTTTCTTTTGCGTGGATTCCCACGGGTACCCATTCTCTCATCCTATGTAATACGATTCCTATATCCATTGCTCAGATTTCCGCGATATTCCTGCTAACATAAACCCGTACGACTTAGATTTAATAGTTGGTTAAACCGCCTAGCCGTCACAAACCGCCTATTTTGCGAATTGTTTAACTTGTTTTTTAAGTTTCTTAATATTGGCCTGGAATTAAGCGGTAATAAAGGATATTTGGGTGCTGGTCGACATTTTGATTAGTAGATATTATTTAAAGTTTAACAGTATTATTAAAAAACCTTATAACGTATAATGGTTAGGCGGTTTAATTAATTATTAAACTTAAATCGTACGGGTTTATATTAGTAGGAATATCGTAGAAATTTAAGTTATAAATATAATAATCGTAATATATTTCGTGTTATTAAAGGCGTTTTAGGTAACGATATTTTATTATAGGCTAATGCTTTTTATATTATAGAAATAACGAAGGTATATCTGATTTTAATTATTTTAATAATTATTATTAATTACGTTCTCTGTAGTAATTACGATCCCTCGTGATATTACTTGTTCCGTAATGATCAATGATATATCAGTGATTATTTATGACGTGATTTACGAGGTGGGCCGTATTATCCTTATCGTTGCGACCGTTTTCGCAGGTCTGGGCCTATCAGGTCGTAATATTAGAGATTAAGTAGTTATGGCCCTGCCGATAAGGTTTGATCGTTGCTTTATTGTCGAACGAAGGTATTCCAAATTAATAAGCTTAGACTGAAGGCTAGCCAATTAAAGAAAAATAACGTATTACCGCTTTATCTTATCGTAACTACTTCAGTACGTATATATAGCTGTAAGCACCAGGATAATTCCCATAATTGCGATTATTTTACCGATTTTTTGCCTTAGTAGTATAACGGTATCAGGTGTAACCGTAATACGTAATCTTACGTCGTAAAAAATAACATTATATATAATATATATAAAACAGATATTATATTATAAAGTTCAAAGTGTAAAAAGTAACAAAGTTAAAATATATAATTTATATAAATAATAATAATATTAATTCAATCAATGATTCTATTAAATTAAATCCTTTTTATTATTATATGTTTTTATTTAAAATAAAGAATTAACTAGTTATAAAATACAAAAAATACGGTTTATATTGATTGTTATATTATTAATTATTATTACTTAATAGCTTAAAATTTATAAAAACGGTCGAGATAGAACGATATACATTTTCAACTATAATACAAAGGTACGTAACAAAATCAAATTTAATTAATTGAATTATGTTCGATGAAAAGTCAAATATGATAATTTCGATTACGATTAACGGATAGTCGAATTAAAATCTTTCGACTACTAAAATAATCTATATTTTAAAAGGATTATTACTGTTTTGAGAATTAAAAAATTATGATTTAATAATCAACGAAATTTAATATTTACTTTATTTATTAAGGCTTTATAATACGACTATAAATATAAAGAGCAAAATTAAATATATTAATTAATTGAGTTAATTCATATTTGTAGATTGTAGATATTGGTTTAATAGGATTGTTGAATTTTCAATAATAATTTAATTTATTATTACCATATTTAATCGAAGGTCTTTATTAAAGATATAGTTCTATTTAGCAATAAAAGAATTTAAGGAAAAATTTTAATAAATTGCAAGTTAATCAAAATGAGCGTAAATATAAATTAAAATGTAGATGTATAAAATTATAACCTTTTAATTTTAAGGTACAAAAATCTTTAAACTTGTAGAACTTGAAAAACCGTTAAATCTAATCTATATTATTATATCCTCGTTTATAAAAATGATTTTATTTAATTAAAACTCGTAATAAGAGATTACCTAAAGAACATTAATTTCGATCTAGAAAGGTTAACTATAGAAATTGTTTTAATTATAATAATTTTTAAAACAAACTAGTAGCTAACGATAAAAACCCTAATAACGAACGTACCGCGATATAACCAATTATGAAGTTTTCATAAAAAACTAGTCTTGAAATATGCGATTATTATTGCGAATCATATGGCCAAAGCAATATAAACCGAGAATAAAAACGAAAATTAAATGGTTATATTAGCGAAAGAATTAAAGTGTAATGTAAAACGGAATTCATCAATTTTAAAAACAAAATACGTTAAAAATTATATTTTTAAAAGTTTTGAAATAATAATAATACTATAAACGTTGTATAAATCAACAAAATCTTTTTAGCTCTATATTGAAAATAATAGACGAAATAAAAAATAACAAAATATATCTATAATTTGTTAGAACGAAATATCTTGCTTAATAGAAGTTAGAATAATTTAATAGCAGAATTAAAATCAAAAGAAATGTTTTACTTATAGCAAAATAAGATATAAGATATTTAAAGATTAAATGTTTACAAATTTGTAATAGAATAATAAATAATATATATTAAAAATGAAAAGGAAAAATGAAAAGGAAAAATGAAAAGGAAAAATGAAAAGGAAAAATGAAAAGGAAAAATGAAAAGGAAAAACGAAATAGAAAAATGACATAACAGCAAATAATAAATATAATTTTAATCAAACATAATTATAAGCTATTTTTAGAGGTTTCTTAAGGTTTTAAAAAAGCCGTTTCGTACTAACCTAGTATAATATTTCGAAGTATCTTCATAAAATAGGTAAAGATATTATAAAAATAAAGATATTAGAAAAAAATAAGGTACTTTTTTAATTTTAATAGAAAAACAAGAATGATAAAAAATTAAAAAATTAAAAAATTAAAAATTTAATATAAAATAAAATAAATATTAGATCTGCAATAAAACTATGTTACTAAGAAAGCTTAACCGTTTTAGAAAATGTTACGTTATTTAGTACTTATAACGTGACTATTTCATTTCTGAAAAACAAAGAAATAATATATTATTAGACGCATTATCGGTATATCAAAATTAGAGTTCGATTATATTAATTGAAGAAAATAAAGTATTTAAAACCGGAAATAATATCTTTATTTATAAAATATAACGTTCTTAAAAAAAGTTAAACACATTAATAATAATTTTAATTAGCTTCACAAAATGCATTTTTATAAAAACACAGGTTTTTTTACAAATAATATAATTGCTAAATAGAAAAGTAATCATATTAAAGGATAATAAAAGAATATTATTAATAAGCTAATACAGATTTTTCTTTTTAATCTTTTCTAATAATCGATATTAACAAAATATAGACTATGTTACGGCACGAGAAGAAAAGCATAACCATTATACTACTAAAGTGGAACATTGTCAGCTCGAGTACTGACTGCCGTGTTCTGCTCTATATATCTACTAGGTGCTACTTAACACTGTGATAGGATGTTAAGGAAAAAACTTGACGATTTATCTAGAAGCTGAGAAAAGAAAAAAGCGATATATGGTAATAGGATGTAATATAATAAATAAGAAAGTTATTTATTAAATAAAAAGAATAAATACGATAATATAAAGAAAAAAACATTTCAATTCCAAACTTAATTATGAAGGTAAAAAGAATAAATAATGAAATCAGATTTAAATAAAAATATTAAAAAACTTTAATAAAGTTAAAAACGAAATAAAAACACGGTTATTTTTTAAAAACGCTGTAAAATGGCAAAATAGAGAAAAATTAAAAAAAGTTTACAAAAAGAGTTTATTATACGACGATAAAAGTTACGACCGACTTACTATTTTAAATACATAAACAAAAATGTATTAATTTACCGTAATAATAAATTAGAAGATTTTTAAACAAAATATATTGTATTTGGTTTTGGTAGTAAATTTAAAATACTATCAGAATGTAAATTAAAAGTTTATATTATAGAAAATATCAAGAGTGATGTATATATTTACGATAATGTAGAAGCTATACGTAAACTTATAAGTTTAGAAATTCCAGAATAAAGATAACATTAGATAGTAAATATCTATACTTTTTTATTAAAGAATTAAGAAATAATTGTTCAATGTATTAGAATTATAATCATAGAAACAATACGACAATATTAAAGACCAATTTAAAATTTGCCCTTTCTTCTTAAAAGAGAAATAAACAACTGCTTATAAAACAATTACCCCGTAACAACCTCGTAATTATTGAGTGAAAATAAAATATAAAATTCTCAATGTCTGCTTAATAATATATATATTTCCTTAAGATTTAATAAAACTCTTTTGTTTTTAAGAGTTTACTTTAAAAAGCTTTTAAAAACCCGGTTTATTATATATTATAATTAATAAATTATTCCAATTAAACGGTTTTGATAATTCTATACT
The DNA here is from genome assembly GCA_004154925.1 of Monosporascus cannonballus. Classification (NCBI taxonomy): domain Eukaryota; kingdom Fungi; phylum Ascomycota; class Sordariomycetes; order Xylariales; genus Monosporascus; species Monosporascus cannonballus. The sequence continues at coordinate 34,020 of QJNS01000698.1, forward strand.
GTGACGAGCTAGGGGGTTTAACCAACTATTAAATCTTGGTCGTACGGGTTTATGTTGCCAGGAGTATCGTGGGAATCTGAACAATAGATACAGTAATCGTGTCACGTCTCGTAATACCAAGGGTGCCTTGGGTAACGATATTGTATTGCAAGCTGGTGCTATCTAGACTATGGAAATAATGAGCGTCTTATACTTAATTCTTTCAACTTGTCGAAACTGGCTCTATAGGCTCTACGATCGATCCTGTCCAGCCGTCACGTGACTTGACCCACATGGCTTAGTCATTTTCCTGTTGCGACCGTTTCCCGAGGCCGCAGCTTGTTAGGTCATAACATATACCAAGTAAAACAATTTATAATTCCTATTAAAATATAATCTATAGAATATTTTTATATAAATAATATATTTAAAAGGTTGTACAAGACGGTAATTAAAATACCGTATATTCTATCATTAAAAAGTCTTTATAATCTTTGAACATATTATTTTTAGCATTAATATATTTCGTTTCTTAAACCTAGTTTCTTTTTTATTATTTTTATAATCGCCGATATATTCTCTATTATATATTCTTAATCAATATATTATTCAGAATTTACTAAAAGAAATTTCATATTTTCGTTATTAATTAATACAGAAACCAATTCTTTTTTATATTCCTCTTTTATTTCGATTTCTGTTGTTTTCGATATAGCTTTTAACGAACTTCTTTAAAATCTTTAAAATATAAACATTTTTAAATAAAATAAGTATTTATTTTATAACTATTTCTTCATAACTTTCTTCGCTTTATTAAGAGCTGTTTTTAAACTCGTTCATAAAATTGCGTATTGTTATTATATCAAAATTATAATTCAAATACTAACTTATTATTATACAGTTAGTAACGTTTTGGAAAATACAATAAATACGTTATATTCCGAAATGATAATAGGGATATTTCAAAGATATGTTGCATGTTTTATCATTATTAGAAAATATTATTATTAATTTATAATAATAAATTCTATATTTCCGTATATGTTTATATTCAATTTTGCCGCAACATTTTAAAGATTTATTTAAACTGAAATTATAACCGAAATTGAAATCCAAGTTGTTAATTAAATTTATATTATTAAAAGAAACAATATTTTCTGTGTATTTTGTTAAATTCGTTTTTTATTTATATAATGTAAAAAGCGAAGAAATTTATATTCGTATATATTCAAAATATAATAAATGTTTTTTATATATGTCAGTGAAATATAAGTTTTTTCGTTACAGCTTTATAACGTATTACATAAGCTTGTAACTTAAAAAAGCTTGCGACTTATTTTTGTTCATATTTCGATTATTAACTTTAAATATAAATTATTTAATATTAATAATATAGAACGTTTTATAAAGGAAATAAGAATATATATAATTATTTAGGCGAAAAAACGTAACCTGAAATTTAATTATAAAAAGCTTAATACGATATATGATATTGTTATAATAACCTTCAAAGCTTAATCTTACGGTAAATACGTCCGAGCCGATATTATCCCTAATTTGCGAAAACTGATGCCGACCGAAAAAGAATCGATTGTCGAATGGATCTTTGACCTAGATACGCGAGCGTTTCCTGTCCGGCGTTAATACGTTAAAGATATAGCGAATTTGCTGTTTGTATTACGTATTGCGAGACGCGTTAGGGTTAATTGAGTGTCTAACTTTGTTAGACGGTAAGAAAAACTTAAAATACGTCCAAATCAAATAATAAATTACTAAAAGGTTTTATATAAAAATCTAATAGTATTTCGGAAATAATTTAAGTTTATTTAGATTATAATTGCGAAATATAATATCGTAAAGGAGAATATTTATAATTTTGAGGAAATAAAACTTTTAATAAGGTTTTTTATAATAATAAATATGGTTATTATTAGCGTTAAAAAGCGTAAAAAGTTTCGATAGGACCAGCAAAGAAATCGGGAATGGTTTACGATAATATAAGCCGTTAACTTTTAAGGCTGAACTTTACCTTTATTTATTATTTTTACCGAGAAAAACTATTTTTTTGCTAATTTGCCGATAACTCATTTTTATCCGACTGGAGGTTTATTATAAGCGAAAATAATTAAATAACAAATAAATTAGCTATAAAATGTATTAAGTAGTTTAACAAATATATTAAAATGTATACTAAAAATTCGAAACGTTTTTTGTCCTTAACGGTTATAGAAACTATTTTTTAATCGGAATTTAAAAAATACTGCCAAATTAATATTATTATTATATTGTATATGCCTATTTATTCTTTTTATCGGTTTTAACTTTTTAACCTTTCTTATCTTTTCGTATTAAAACGTACGTATTTGTTTTATATCGAAAATCTTATACGGCGGCACGTTATCTATATTACTAAAGAAATTTTTATTGCTGGCTTCCGTAATACGTTTAAAGCTATTATAACAATTGATAATATTAAATCTGGATTAGAAAAACTAGAATTTGTTTTATTTGATCCTTATTGCATTTTTCCGAATTAAAAGTTCCAAATATATATATACTAATTATGTCGCCGCTTATTTTTATTAATTTAGTTATTTTCCTACCTATAAAAATCTCTGAAAATATTGCTGAAAAATTCGACGAGGACGTTATTTGAAAAGAAAAATCAAAAACTATTACGGTAGCTCGTTAATAAAGATAATTGAATTAGTTAACTTTTTAACAAAAACTAATTGAATGCTTTTATATAAATTTGCTTTTTTTTTTTAAAAAAAACGGTTATTTATACAAAACGAACCATATCCATAGTAAATGTCGAAGGCCAAAAAATATACGGCTTTAAGAAAAAGAAATACTTATTATAAAAGAAATATAAATTCTTATAATTACGAAAAAAAGATAATAATAAATAATTACAACTAATAACGGCTAAAAGTAGTTATAGTAAAAGGACTTAGGCGAAGGATTAGAAATATAGCGTTTGCGACAAGCTGGAACATAATGCGCATATATGCGAAAAGGAGATAAAGACGACCAGCAATAAAAAATACGAATAATTTGAATTAATTTGATATGTTGTAATTAATTAATTTGAATTTCATATTGCGACGTGCAAAAAAAAGAAATCGCGAGCTTGTTTAAGTCGCGAGCTTATGTAATACGTTACAGCAATATTTAATTTATTCGTTATTATTTCGATATTAACTTCTTTGCGGATAATGCGAATACTTTCTAAATCTATTATTCGGAATTCTTGCCGCCTATTAGTATTATTATTCCGAATTTATAATATGTGTTTTATAATATTTTTAAAAAAATCAAGTAAATATAAAATATTCGTGAAATTTAAAAATAAGTCTTTAACAACTGTTTCGTTTTAATTATTGTTAGATTTTGGTCCAAAAAATTAAATATATAATTAATAGTATTAAGTAATACTTTACCGTTTTCTTGAAATAATCATAAGAATATAATTAAAAACGCTAAACCAAATATCGATAACGCTTAAAAGTTTTACAATAATTAGGTAGTTCTGGTTTCGATATTATTATAAATTAAAATTAAATTCTATTGTAGGGTAGCCGATATATTACATAACATTTATTATAACATCACTATATTTAGAGTTTCGATAGTGTCGATTTTTTAATAAAAAATAAATAAACTTTAATGCTACAATTCCTTAATTATATTGTATACTTTAGATATTTCTTTTTATGTGCTTTTATTTTCATATTTTAATAATAATTTATGCTATATAATAATATTTTTAATTTGTAATTGTACAATTCTTAAGTATTTGTCTCGAAAAAAGTATCTTTATTTTATATAATATTATTTATTATTTTAATATTTTCGATAGATTAAAACTGCTTTTATTTTTTAACTGCTTTTGTTTTTATATTTTACATTAAGCTTATTATTTTTATATTAGGTAGTTAATAATAATAATAATAAAACAATATAAACCTGATTATATAAAAATAAAAATCGGAATTAGCAAGTTAATTTTAAAATTATAATCTTTATTATTTAAATTGGTTTAATATATTTATCCGCCAGATTTTATTAAATCTTTCTTAAATAATATATTTAACATTAATATTTATTCCTTTTGTATTTCGAAATATCTTTGTAAAATTAAATTTTTATAATATTGTTATATATTTTTTAAGTTTTTGAAAATAATTATGAGAACATGTTTTATTATAGACACCTTTTATTTAGTGTTTATTTTTATAGACTTTTAATCATTGTATTATAAAAAAATAGGTTTATATTTATAATTATTTTTGTAAATATGTCAACTAATATTATATTAATTATTAAGTTGTACCTCGGAGCATATGTAACTTATATTATAAATATATATAATATTTAATTTAATTAATTTAAATTATCGAGTCATTATAAAGTATATTTTAAAAATTGTTTTGAATGTTTGGTTTGTTTACATAGTTATAAATTGAAAAAATATGTTTCAAACGCGTGAAATCATAAATAATATATAAGAGATTTTCGAAAAGTTGTTTAAAAATATAGTGTTTTAAATGAAATTTCTAATATTAAAATTAAATGACTAATAAAATTTATGATTAAATTATATTTCAATTGAGCAATTTATATCAAATTTTGTTGCTGTAATATTCTAATAAATATAATATTTTATTATATATTTAATAACGAAATCAACTTTATGTCTTTTTTTCCGTTATAGGACAATATAAGTAACGGCAAGCTCGTAATAAAATATATATTAACTTTTTTTATATAAACGGTCTGGAACTAATAATGCAACGAACATTTCGTAAAGTTGATGTAATGCTGTCTGAAATTTGTCATATTTAATAGAACTTTTAATAAGATTTTAACATCTCGTTTTTGCTTTTTTTAAAAATAATTTCGCATTCATTATTTATAGATTTTTATAAAGATATAAAAACTTATTAAACAGATATTATAGTATTAAGTAACAAATCGTTTATATAAATGCGAGTTATATAATATATAAAGTGCGTTCTATATTTTTAAAAATTATTATTTATTTCGATATACTGTAATTACTTATTTATATCAGGTTTTGTCAATTATTTTACTTTTTTAAATTTTATTAAAGGTGGCTTAACACTTTTAATATATTTTAAAAATTGAAATAATCACTAGGTGTTTTTTCGGTTTTTATACAGTTTTTATAACGGTATTAACATGGTATTACTGTAGAATATATAATCTGAAATGTAAAATTTCAATTTATATATATTTTGCATTTACACATATATATTTCTGAGTATTCTTTTCGAACGTATATATTTTCTGTTAGTAAAATATTTGGAATTTTAATAACAAAGTTATATATATTTACAATTCTGATATTTAGTGAAAAAGCTTTATTTTCAGCAATTCTCGTATTATTTCAATATTATTTTGTAAGGTTTTTTTGTATTCGTTATTTTCTAGAAAATCAAAATTCTCGTAATAAATTACGAATTAAATATTTTTATGACGACCGGAGCGTAATAACAGAATATATCATAATGAAGCTATTTCGTTATTCTAATTACTTTCGATTAATAATTATTTTATTTTTAATTGCTAAAAAGAAACATAATTTACAATACGTTTAACTGTATATTATAAGTAACTTAAAAAATAACGTTATTATTCGACGGTATTTACTATAATTAATAATCTCTTATTTCCTAGAGCATGTTAGGGTTTTTCTAACACTATTTTCGGAAGTATAAATATTATAAAATATTAATGAATTTTATTTATTAATATATCTTTATTTTAATAATATTGCTAGACGTATTGATTTTGGTTGCGATAAATAAGGACAAATTATAATTTTGCAATGTTCTAATTGCTCTAAATTTATTTAACATATCTTAAACGGTATTCTGTATAGAAAAGAATTGCATAAAAATTTGAACATTTCTGCTACATCGACTTGTTAATAATATAAATATATTGATATAATTGTTGATAAAACTTCGATCAAATCGTATAAAACTTAAGAACAAAATGTAAATATTATAAATATTGTTCGATAATTGTTTGATATTAATAATTTTGATATAACCTTTTTTATTTTAAGATTATTCCGTAGAATTGAAACCGTTTAAAAGAGTTTAAATTTGTATAATATAAATATGTAAGTATATTTATTTACAACCTTTTTTAACCTGTTTAATATGTCGCCAATATATTATTTATCTTTTATTAAACTTTTAAGATATATTTATATATAGTCGAAATAAATTATATAAATCCTAAATATAAAGTCAGTTAATATTTGATAATATATTTTTAAAATATAATTAATTTAATAACAACTAAAACAGGTTTATTAAAGATTTAAACCAATGTTACTTTGTTTTAAAACCGAGTTTTTATTTATCATCTTTTTAATATGTATTTAATAATACCTATTCTTTAAATCTAAGTTCATATATATATAAACAGTTATTAAATACTTTAAGACCTTATGTGTTTGAAATACCGATATAACATTTTAATAGGTTATTCAATTAAGCAGTTTATAATTACTATAAAAACTAATATATTGTTTTCTTTTATTACGTTTAATTCTTTTTAAATTCTTTCAGTTTCTTTTTCTAAAATAAGTAAAAAAGACCTTCCAAAAGCTTTTTTTATTGAATAAATTTTATATATATATTTCAATATTGCGATAATTTCACGATTCTTTCTTAAAAAGTGTTAATAAATTTATGATAATATTCCTTTGGATCTTTTGTATATTTTGTCTATATAAATCTTATATTATTCTCATTTAGTAATAAGGGTAAAATAATTATTATAGTAAGACTAAAGATATTATTTCGTAATTTCTTTCTTATATTAAGAAACTCAGTATCTTTAAGTTCTAATCGATATATATATTTGAGTTATCATTAATTAATAACAAGCTTCATTTTGCGAAATTATAAAAATCAGAATATAGTATTCGATTGCATTATTCTGACGATGATAAAACAGTATATTTTTGAATTTTATAATATTAAATATCTTGTTGTATCAGTTCATAAACTAATATATGGATATATTAGAATAAAAATATTTAAGTAAAGTTGTAATTTTAATGTACGCTTTAAACTAAATAAGTGAAATTTTTAAAAGTTTTTATAACCTCTTATTTTAGAATTTACTCTTTAATCTTTTTAATTACAAAATGTTATTAATTAAACTTTTTATTATTTCTCGAAAGAATAAACAATACTTAATGAAAATCCTTCTCTTTATTATTAAAGATTCTATATGACGTTTATATTAAAATAAAGTGAAGATTTCTATTAGATAATTCGTTCGAATAGAATGATTTTCTCCATAGCCGAAATTTATCGTTTTAAAATAACAGTAAAGAATATTTTTAACGTAGCAATGGCATATATATTCTCGTAGTATACTTATTATATTCTAATATTTTTGAAAATATTCGAGGCTATAACAATGATCTGTTTATATTTTAAATAATCTTTTTAGAATTCGTTAACACCGGTTTATACAATATACTTGTATTTGTCATGAAATTGCAATTTTATAACGATTATTTATTTTGACGTAAATATTAAATTTTGAAAGAATATTCGTTAATTAATGCTATAATAAAAAGATTTAAAATAGAAATTAGCAATATTACATTTGTATTTAAATTTCTATATATATATTAAATCTTACACCTTATGCAGAGTAATTATATTTACGTAATTAATTATATAGAACTATAATTATATTATAAATTAACTTATTATAAACATAGGACTTTGTATCTGTAAAAATATAAGAACAATATATTTATATCATGAATATGAGAATTTGAAAGATTTAATTCAGTTATTAATATATTCAATTAAATTGAGCTTAGAAAACCGCACATTATTGGAATATATTTTCAAATTATCTTCCTTTATTTATAAAGTAAAATAAACACTTTATAATTCATTTTTCGTAATATTATTAATGCGCTATAATACTTACCAAATATTTGCTAAAATATTAAATATAATATATATTAGCCTATAATGTATTTTATACATTTAAAAAATATGTTATTCATTCTCGAGCATAATATTTCATACTATTATAAAATTTATATAAGTTACGAAAACTCATATTTAATATTATGAATTTAATATAGGTTTAAGTGATATATTTTCTTATATTTTATTAATTTTTAATTCTTTTCTAATAAATAACGTAAATATTTTGAGGTTGGAATAAATAAAAGATATCAAGTTTCTGAACAATTTAATTTTTGAAAATTCCTTAATAAAACTATATAAAAAGCTCGTTTTAGCGTTATTAAAAACGCATAATATAATATTAAATTATTAAATTTTACATTTTAATTATAAACGTTATTACATTTCTATAACGAAATTTTAACGATATCGTTATTCTTTTAAATACTCGTTTTCGTAATTTAATATTCGAAATTATTTTTTTATATTTACTGAAAACCTGTCGAACTTTAAACAAGATAAATTTAAATTTGAAAATTTATGTAAGTTCCGCACTAAAAAATCCACTTTATTGCTATATAAATTTTTAATTATATCTTTCACGATTTAAAGTTTAATTGAAATCATAAAGCTTTAATTTATTTAATATTTTAGTGTTAATAAAAGAAATTACGAATATGTTAAAGGCCCATTAAATATTTGCTCATTTTCTCTAAAAGGAGGGTAAGTAATTATTTACAAAGTAATTACACTATAAAAATCTCGTGGTTATGAGATAAAGATAAAATATAAACTGCTTAGCGTCTCCTTAGTAATATATATATTCCGTTAGTCGTTAATAATAATTTACCAAAATTGACATTCTTTTAAAATATGTTTTGTGATTAACTTGGAAACCACCAGGTAAAATATATTTAGTTTTAATCGCCAACTCACTAAAGGCAAAAAGATCTTAATATTAAATTCAATAAAATAACAAATATAGATAAAAATACATAATAAATATTTTATATTGTATAAAAATACAAATCAAAGACAACAAAGGCTTAAAGATATACGAGATATTGTAGTTATTATTAAGGCAAAGTTTAGATATATATATAACGATTTTGAATATTAAATTAAAAATAAGCTCATTAAATTAATGTACTACTATTATATTTTGAATATTGATAAATATTAAGTAAGAATAGTAAAACGAAACAATAAAATATAATATATTTACTTCTGGAATAATTCTTTTCCAAGAATATATTTTTTACATTTCATTAAATTTATTACCTAAACGTCAATAAATTACGAAGTTGATGAGACTATCTAGACAATAAGTTTTAAAAAGAATAGATTTAACTTTTTAAGTTGTTTCGTTAAATGTTAAATTTTTGTATACTCAAAAGAAAACCAGAAAAATTATTAATAGTTGTAAATTACCGGTAGCGGAATAATACTACTATTAAAAATCGCATATGTTTATTTTTAAGTACAGAAATAAAAATCGTTTTTATAAAAGTAAATAACTCACAACTTTACTAGGATTACAAACGAATATAAATGTAAAATAATCATTAAAACAACGTCCGAATTACGCGAATATTTAATTACATTAGTAGAATTTACGAACGTATTAGTAATATTTCAAAAGATAATTAATTATATATCAAAATCGCTGAATAATACATTTATATATCATTTTCATAATAATGTTACTTATTCAAAGCTAAACAAGCGTAAATAGATTTATAATATCTTTGAAATTGTATATATCGTAAAGCTTTTAATTAATGTCATAAAAAAGCAATTCTTTGCGTAAAAAATGTGATATTTAGAATATATTATTACCTTATAATATATTACGATCAACTCAAAGAAAAGTGTTGTAGTTAAGAAGTAGGAAGAATTTATTATGTTGAAAAAAGTATAAGTATTTTTGTTATTCGTTTAATATTATTAAAGGTTTATTGAGAAATTTAGTAAAATAATTATATATAATAAACTTAATAATATACGAAAGAGATATCGATAAAAGTTATAAGTCGAGGAATATTTCAAAAATATTAAATTGTAATTATGATTAAAGTAATACCAGTTAAATAAAACATTAAATACTTAATTAAATTAAAACTATCATATACGATTATTTATTAAGTATAATATTGAGGTCCTAAGATAATTAAGATAATTCTTATCTTATCGCGTTCTATTTTGAAAAATTAAAAAAAGAAAACTGAATTGTGTAATATTCGATAAAAGATATATATTTTGTATTACATTCTTTCTAAATATATACGAGATAACGAGAGTGCGACGCTGACCACAATACCAAAAGGTCGGCAATTTCAAACCCCAATTGAGATTTGGACACTGTAATCCACCTTATGAGGACTAGCTGAACATATCATCACAAGATAGATATTTGCTTGACTAAAATCCTAAATAGATTAAAATATATAAGTATCATAAAAGTTGTATATCTTTTACTGCAAATAAAATATTAATAAGACGATGATTATAATATGTAATTAAGATGGTGAATTACAATTTTTTTATTATTTATCAGAAAAGAGTAAAAAATCGAAAAGCAGATTTTATTAAAAATCGGTTTAACCTAACGAAATTGAATAAAATTAATTAAATATTTTTTGTTGTATTTGTAAAAGATATTTGTAGCGGTGATAAATGGCTATATATAAAAATAATACTTTTTAGTATATATTACAAAATCAAGTAGCATATCTATAACTGGTTAAAAAATAAAGATATAAGAAATATTACAATTTCTCTAAAAATCTTATATTAAACTTAAAGGAAACAAATATTAATAATAATTATATAAACAACTAAAGATTTATGAACTCTAAAATCAAAATATCCTATGTCTTATGTTATTTCAAACGACTATAATAATTTAAAAAGTCATTTAATAATATAATATATGAGTTAAAACTAGATCAAAACAATATAAACCGTATAGTGAGTTTTAATTATTAGTAACTTTAAAATAACTATAAAATATGGTTATTGTAAATGTTATTATTAAATTTCTTTTATTCGAAAATGCAGTAAAAATAATATTTTGTAATAATATATTCATAATTGGTCATAAACTCACCAAGTAGTTTTATAACTTTACCGTTTTTAAGAAATAAATATGCCAATGAAATACAGTGTATTTTTGGAAAAACAGTTTTAATATATGTAAATTGTAATGGGAAATTAGTTGAAATAAAAACAGTATTTTCGTTGCAACAGTTTAATAATACTGTATAACTTAAGTAAATAAAGAAATAAACCACTTAAATTAAACATTAAAAGTATATTTAAAATATTACGTTAATTACAAAGACGATATGAACATTAAAACTTGCTCATTCTTTAATTAACATATAATATTAATATTTATCAAATTATTACAATAGATTCGATTATAGTTATTTGGGAATACATATTAAAGATTACAAAAAAGATATATTATACGCTTATAAATTTTAAAATAATCTTAAAAGTCGAAGAACTTCAATAATTACACTAAAAGAAATGTTAGACTAAAATTCGTACGCAAATAAAGAATTATATATTATAATAAAATAAGATTAAAAATGTTAATTTTCGAAAAATTAGAAACACTTTTCTTCGTTTGAAAAATATTTCAACAAAAAGATAACTGGTGAAAAGTTGTGTATTAAATATCTTAATCTATACAAGACTATTAAAAAGCGTTAAAAAATAACTATGAATTAGAATTCTTGCTCAAAGTTATACTTTCCCTATATTTTAACATTTGTTTATTAATATAAATAACAGATAGAATTAAACTAAGAATAGAAATAATATAGGAATAAATGACGAATAAATATACAAAGTAGAAAAGAATTTTAATGTTGAAAAAACGGATTTACTTAAAATCTAATTTAAAAAGAATACCGAAATTTCAAAAATGCCTAAAGACTCGCAAAACGCTTCATAAATATCTAATACCGATTCAAATATTTTGCTAATAATAGACAAATTGTCGATAATCATATCTTAGTATACGTTTGGTTTAACGATTAAGAAAATCGACTAAGTCTTTATAGCAAATAAATTAACCGTTGAATTTAAATATATAACGGCGTTTTATTACACGTTTTTATTTCTTTAATTCGTTTAAATTCTTAATTTTATGATCAATTAGCTCGGATAGTTTTTACGGAAGATATCTTTCAACGCCGTACGCCTCATAATCATTCTAAGCTTTAGAAAAGAAAAAGTTTATATTTTTCTTCTACTTCAATTCTATCTTTATATTGTTACAATATATGGATTATTAAGAAACTAACTAGAGAATAATGCTGAATAACAAAATTAAGCCCGTAAAAACTTATTTTATAAATGGTATAATTTTTATATCTTTTATTTATATAAAAGTCGTAACGAGTGTTTCGTTTCAACAATATATTTAAGGTGATTAGCGCTAAAATAAACCGTATAACGATGTATATTTATATTAAAATCTACTAACAAAAATATAATAGTTTTAAACTCCTAATATAATATTTTCTTTTTTGCGCCATTTAAAAACACACTTTAACACAATAATTAATATAAATCATATGCAATTACTTAATAATATCATTAATAAATAAATAAATTTTTAATACTAAAACATCAAAAAAGCGGATTATATTATAACTTAGTATTTTAAGGTTTAACCAAAGACCTTTAAAATAAAATAAAACGTATTTTAGATATTGGTAAAATGTTATATACAATAATTAAATATAGTGCGTTTAATTAGCATCTAAAGCTAGTCAGTTTAATTATAACAGATAAATAAATATATGAACAGTTGGTAATTTTAAATAAATGAATAATTAATATAATTATAATTTACGTTATAATCAAATATTTTTAATTTATATAAGATATATTTGACTTTAAGTTATATTTTCTAAGCTGAGCCAAATACTTAGAAAAGAAAATATTACACTCTTAGATGTATATGAAAGACACTATACCAAATATTTTCGAACACGATAACTGATCCTTAGCTTTTACGCTTAATTATTAATTCACAATATGTAATTTAAGTACCTAAATTATATTTAATAATTTGTTATTAATTAAAGTCATTAATAAGTATCTTCTTAATTCAGTTTTTATAATATGTTTATTAATATCTATTATATTATTAAATTTAACATTTAATCAATTAATTTCGTCATTACATAAATATTAGATAATAATTGCAATATTTAATTTGGTTGACAGCAAGAAAATATAGGAAAATAATTAATATATTATCCTGTTTCTATTTATTCCAACAACTTAAATTATAATCATAAATATATATGTAAAATTTGGTTGTAATTATTTTGTTCTGATTAATACAAATTCTTTAAGTATAACACAATAATTATAACAGTTTTTATGATGCAAAACAAATCCCAAAATATTTATAATATTGAACTTGATAACAAAAGTATATTTATAGATATGCTAAGTGATAATATCCTGAGTGTTAAACTCGTAGCAAAAAGAACTCCTTAATATGCACGTGAAACCCGGGCTTCCTAATCAGCGGAATTCGGCGAGGGGCGTAAGACTTTGCTCTACTTTAAAATTAATATAAACTTGTTAAATTTTAACTTAAACTTTATCCAGTCCGAAATAATTATATTGATTTCTTTAAATTCTTTGAATCTAATTATATACAGTACGAAATAAGTATATAAATCTCTTTAAATTCTCCAGATTTAGCTGTCTATAAGTTTAGCGTTGATTGTCAATATTTTAAGCTATTTGTAGTAATTTACGACCGTTTTTTCCATTATTGAAGTTCAAAAAGTAATACAATTTCTTTTATCAGAAAATGCTTATCTTTAAAAATTTTTTCGTTATTCTCTTTTCTAGTAAATTACTTCTTTTTCTATGTTTTCTTTCGCTATTACCGACAAAATTGTTAAAACTTATAAATGTATTAACTAAAAAGAAAAAGATTCTTACTTTTTGTATTTTCGAATTTGGTTCCGAAGTTACACCTTATCTATGATGTTTTCTCAGTAATTAAAAATATATAATATTTTACGACTTATACCAATATAAAAATTACCTTTTTTATAAATAATAATATTACAATTCGAGTATATATATGAATCTTTTACGTAACAATACTTGAAAGTTTTAATATTTATAAACACAGAACACTTTTATTAAATAACAAATTCTGTATTTTTCGTAAAAAACAAATTATATTACTACTTCATTTTAGCGAATACATAATAAAGACAGTAATTCTATTATAGCGTTAAAACATTTGCAATAGTAATTCTGTTGGCAGAATATTAAAATACTTTACAGTAATTTTTAACATTTGAAAAGTTAAAAAAGTAAAAGAAATTAATAACATATAAGATTAAAAGTGATATTTATAACTTTATTATAAATTCTCAATTTTATAAAGTGTTCTAATATTCAAAACACTATTAAATTAACTATTACTCGTACTAATTAAAACTCGTGAATTAATAAATTCGGTGTATTTAATAACGTTGTTAGTAGAAAGTTTTTTTACAATCGTTAAACGTTCGTAAAATATTTGATTAAATGTTTTCAGTTTTTTAAATTTGGTATTTATTTTATTTAACGAAATACTTAGTAAAGCCTTATTGTCTAATTTAAATATGTTTCTGCTTACTATATTAATACTTCCTTTTTCACATTTTTTATTTCTTTATATCGCGCTTAATAATATCTATTGCTAACTTAGCTACAAAAAATGAAAACTGGTTACCATTTAACGTTTGTAAAAAACCTTATTTTGTACTTATAATTTAAATTCATTTCAAACTCTTATATGAACAAGTATATTTATAATTTATGTTTTAGATTGATTATATGCTTAGATTATTTTTATAACCAAATAAGCCATTTTCTATATTAAAAAATTAACTTTTTAGCTTTTTTCGTAAAAAATATGTTTTCTTTTAATATCTTTAACGTTAATTTATATATTGTATAAACTTGTATATAAATGTATTATGATTCTAAGATTAAGATTAACTATTATTTTTAAATGCTAGAACAATAACGTTTGTTAGAATTTAATTACATAGTATTTAATTTCTGAAATATATTTTTAATACGAATTTAATATAACGATATAAGTGTAGTTTTAACGTTTTATTAGTTATTTCGGTTTAATTATCCATTTTCACCTCCAACGCGTGAAGTAAATTATGACTATAATCTTATTATAATATAAAGATTAGCCACAATTTCGATGTAAAAATTGTGGTCTTATTTAAATTAATTTTATTAATAATCTACTGCTAGTATTAGAAGAGATCAAGAATAATTATCTTAATTGTTTAACGTTAATAATTCTTCTAGATATAATAAAGTTAAAGGAAGTCGATTAACTAATATAGAATTACTATAATACTAATATAATATACTTCTGTTATAGAATTTTTAATACTAATAATAATTAAATAACAACATTAAAAAAGTACAATTTTTGTTTTTATACACATTATAATATTATATTATTACTGTGTGATAAATACCGTTGTGTTTTAATACTTTCTATGATTATATTTTTACTTGTGAAACTTAATATATTATCATTAAACGTTTCAAACTTTGTAAAATTCTCTTTATTAACATAATTCATATCTATGGATTCTTTTATACTAAATATAATAATCTTATTCTAGAACGTATTAATTATCGTTTTATACGTTGAATAATAAAATATATATTATACCGCATTCGCGCTGAGATATTAATATATGTATATGTATAGTAGAAGCAGGCTAGTATATATCTACATATGTTAATAGTATATTGTATCTCGTATTAAACCTTATATTCTCTCGGTATTTATGTATATTTTCTTAATTTTAATATTTTTTTTCAATCTTATTTGCGGTTTCAGAGTATTATAAATTAGAATATATAATATAATACAGATTTATTTATAATTTAATTATTTCCTTAAAACGCTTGTTTTATTATTTTTATTCTGTTTTTAAAAATCAAAAAGAAGTTATATTTTACGAATCAATTTACGCAGCGAAATTATCATGTTATAAATCGTATAATCACAATAAGTCACCTAACGTTTTATAGGTAATATAAACTTAAAATTAGTATAATATGTACGTAAATATATATTTAAATTCTTTAAATACGTATTAAAGTACTACATGTCTCTATTTGACAAAATATATTTAGACTCAGCAATTTCTTTATTATAATTATATTTATAGAAACAACGAGTTTAGATTATATTTAATTAACCTTAGTATTTACGTCCGTATAAAACCATATTATCGATAAATGCACATCTAGTAAATATATTTATTTTTTTCGGTCAGATTGGTTATTATTCTAAAAACTATTAATAACTCTCCTAAGGTAATTTTTTCATAATTAGGGTTAATATCGTTTTAAAAACAAAAAAATAAAAGTAAAAACACAAATATTATAGATAATGGAACAAGTTATTTTCGAACGTTTTTACGAATCGTATTACGATGATACGAGCTATAATAAGTTTATAATTAATGGTTAATAAAAAGACTTTTAAAAAATAACCTAATACGTATACCGAAACGTATATATACTTAAAAATACAACCTTAATGATAATTACTTTTAAAGTACTAAAATCTGCATTATTTAAATAATCTATAAACGCAAATTATACACATTCGAAATAAAGTCTAAAATAACGCACGTTATACGTACAATAGTAACAGAGCAGGCGGGTAAGAGTTATAATAAAAACCGGCGTAATATATACGGACATAAACGTAATAAAAGCTTATGCGATCATATATAAAATGAAGGTTTTTTATTTACGTTTTATAAATTTTGCATTAACAATAATAGTAATAACGTTAACGACGGTTTTTGTATATATTATACACGTAACGTAAATATAGACGATAATAATATATCATATATAAAAAGAATTATATTATAATTATTATTAATAACTATGGCAAATATTATTAAAGAATAAAGATGTTTACGTCATTAATATTATTATTATTATTATTATTATTATTATTATTATTAACTATAACTGATAATTAATATATTTCACAATTCTTAACGTAGTTAATATTTATATAAAATATATTTAAATTTATATTAAAAATTTTACATTAAGAGAAATATATACAAAGTTATTTTAAGACATAGTTTATACGAGAAATATTATATATAGTATAATTAAATATAATAATTAGTCTATAATTTTAAAGCCTAAAATACGATATATTTTAAATCTATAAAACATTATTTTAAAACCCATTAATACGTAATTATCGAGAAACCTTAACAATAATCAACCTTATGCCCGCTTACTAATTCGACAAGATCGCAAAATTGAGTTTTAAGGGGCAAAGCTTATAGATTAACATTACAGATAAACTTTAAAAGTAAACTATAAAGATCAATCTTAAAAATAAACTTTGAAATTTTTTAATGATTTTATAATTCGGTCGTTATACGATTTTTGAATAACCATTAACTAAAATAGTATGTGGCGAAATACAAAATATACGATATCAGTTATCCGTAATAATAAAAATTTAAAAAAACGATGTTATTTACGGGATATTATTTCTATAAACCTATTGAAAAAGCCAAATTCGGAAATATTATTAATTTAAAAGGACTTTTCAAAAAAAATCAAGTTAGATTTTTAATTTTCGAATACAAGTTGATTTACAAAAATAACGATAATCGAACTTTGAAAAAGATTTTGCCGAATGATATAAATTTTATAGAGGAACTGTGAGCAAAGTTCGAAAAAGAAATAATAGCGCGCTTAAAAACTTCGAATTTTAGACCTTGGAACAAATTAAGGACGATTATAAGCATTAATTTGCTCAGCTTCTCCGTGTTATAATGTAGTAGGCTTAGCGACCTAAAGACTGTCGGGGTAAGAAAAAACTAAACCTGATATAGGAACTAATTACGTAATAAACTTAAGGCTTTTAGAAGTTTTGGCACATTAAGCCTTTTAAACGGTACAAAAAAGGTTAGAGGGCTTAGAAAATTTAAGAAGTTAAGCCGTTTAAGTACTCGAAGTTAAAAATAAGATATATACGTTTGTTATTATTATAATTTAAATCATAACAACTTAGAACAAACTTTTGTTATTGAAAAAATTCTTAATATTACGAAATGTCATTATAATCATTTTATTATTCAAAGTTTCACGGTATTTTTCTTAATATAAATTCGTATAAGTAAGATTTAATATTTAATTAAATCTTTAGCCGTTATACGTTGTAAAACTTTATTTTATAATTCTGTTAAACTCTATGTCATATTTATTTAATTAAAACTTCCGCTAATATATAACCTGTTATTACTAATACTTTTAAGCTAAACTTAAAAGATTCGAAAATTAAGTTGAATAATTTATAGATTATATAGTAACTCCATAAATTTGCATTGTTGTACCAACATATAAAGCCCCGCAATTTTACCTTTATAATAAAATATATTCAATATTCCTATTCTTAGGTGGAAAACTGTGTCCTTTCTTAAAATTTGACTAAATTCGTAAACAGATATTTTTCTATAATGGATTTATTCATTAAATATATTTTGGATTATTTTTAACTAATAATAAGGACGTATTTGAAAGATTATAAAACCAATTAAGAAAATATTTTTAAAGTTTTTTTTTTTGACTATAAGATTTTTTTTTATAAATGTTTTAAAGGTTAATTTCGAACACCTAAATAAAGAACGAACGAAAGTACAACAAATCTTGCGATTATAACAAAAAACAATATATTTTAAAATATATTCTTAAATTTAAAAACTTAAAATTGGAATAACATATATTAATATTCAGTTCGATAGTGTGATTGATTTGTTTTATAAACCATTAAAATACTAGTACACATAAGACTATTAAGTTTTTAAAAATTGAAATATTAAATAGTTATAACATTAAAATGATTAAAATTAACAACATATTTTATTAACGTTATGAAGGAAAAAAAGGTTAATATATTTCAAAATATGAAAACTAATCAATTAACTAAGAAAAAAACGAAACGTATTCTATATATTACATGGCATAATATTAACACTTATAGAATATGATACGTTTCAACGCCAAGAAAAAGGCTATATAAAATATCATAATTATGATAAAATAAAATAGTAACGAAAAACTTATAAAGACTACTAATGACAAAGTAATTACACATTTTTTCCGGAGGGATATCCAATGAGACAAAATAGAATTTATTTAATAGAAATAAGAAAAAATATTAGTATAATCTTGGCCGAATACAAATAAAGGTTACTTTATCGAAGAATTTACTATAAAATATAGAAAGTAAACAAATTAACCTAGAAAACGTTTAAAAATAATAAAACATTATTAAACGATAATTTAAAATATTAAAAATAAACGAGCAATATTTATCCTAAAGCATCGAATCGACACGGCAAAATTTATACGGTATATTAAAAACGAAGAAAATATCTAATATATTACAAATAAAAGAAAATTCGTTTATTAACGTATTATACGTCTATATAGGAATAGACATAATTTTCTTAATTTAACATAAAAACCAAGATAAATAAACGATAATGTTAATATTTTCGAATTACTAACTTCTAAGATAATATCAACAAACGAAAAATATTATAAGATTAGCTGGAAAAATATAATACTTATAAAAAAACCTATTTTGTTTTTACGATTAAGATAGTTATTAATTTACAAAAGAAATAATTTAGTATATCGTAAAGAAATATTACTAAAAAGTTATTACGGACTTTAATTTCCATGTAATATATACTATACGCTCTAAAAAGAGTACAATGTCAAACTTTCGTATCTTTCTCCGAAAAATATATAAAGAATAATAACAATATGACGTAATAAGATATTATGTAAGAGAAAAACGAATAGATTATATAATAAGAAATACGTGATAATACAATTAAAGGCTACTTAATGTACTGAAAGAGCCAAATATATTAGTAGAAATAACGAAAATAATACTTTAAAATATAATACATGGAAAGGCAAATAGAACTTCTTAAATTCAAAATACATTTAAAAAAGAATTACTTATAAAAAACTGAAAAAATAACAAAACCTAAAAAAATTATAAAAACTCTGAAAAAGGATTTAAATATAATAATAAAGTTATTAAAACCTTTATATCTTTATAAATACGAATCCGAATTTATTAATATACTATATTAATAAATTTTAAAACTTTAAGTGAAAATTACATTATATTCAGTATTATTAATAAGCTTAAACTATTATAGAGATACAAGTTAGTATTTTATATTTTTACGAATATCTAAAGACCAACTTTGGCTTATAATAACAGAAAAATTAAATGCGAAATTAATTATCATAAAAGTATTATTTTCAAATCATATCAAATAACAAATTTTAATAGTATTGAATTTAGGACGTATAATATAATTTTGAAATAAATAATAAATACATTAATATGAAGCTTAATTAATAGGATATTGGCTAAATAAACTTTCTTCGATATTTTATTAACAAACAACAATTTAGAAAAAAGCCAAAATTTTAATTTTCGGTCGAAACTAAAGATAAATATGAATAAATATAAATATAAAATTTTTAAGAGAAAGCTTAATACAATAACTACCAGAAAATGGCGAGTTAAATTATAAAATAAACCTTAAAAAGATTTACCTACAATGTTTTGTTTTATTTATAAACATAAAGAAAACGAATTACGCAATTTTACGCAATATTTGAAAATATTAATTATAAAATATGAAATTAAGTTTCGAAAATATTTATAAAATATGTTATATTTTTTATATCTACAAAACGTGAATTATTACGATGCGTAATTAATTGTCGGTAGTGAAATAGTATTATTGTTAAAAATTGAATATTATTATTGTAAATTACCGAAATAAAGAATGCATTTTATAAAACTTAAACATTTAAAATATTCGATTTCAAAAACGATTTAACTGTATTAAGATTAGAAAAGAATATAGCTAAAAAGTAATTATAAAACCGAAATAATGGTTATTTGAATATCTCGTTATATTAATAGAATATAAAAGTATCTCAATAACGTTTTCATAAATAATAAATCATATTTTCAAAACCCTTGTTATATTTTTATCGTATATATTTTGAATAAGATTATTTTTTATTAGAAATAAGAAAGGAACGATATGAAGTACGTGTATAAAGCATTACATTATTAATATATATAAGAAATGAATTTTATATATAAGAATATATAATCTTTCAAGTATAATATTATTTTTAGATAGGTTAATAAAGGTTTTTAGAAAGATTATAAATATAATAAACGTTAAATATAATTGGAAAACTATGTGTATTTTTAAAATTGTGAATTATTATATAAACTTTATTAAAATATTTATTAAAAGTTTTATATGTTTATTTTATTTAATTAAGAGAAATAATATAAATACATATTATATATATTAAAAACTATTTAGAAAGCTAAAACATAAATGCTGATAAATAGATATTACTTTTATATGATTTGATATACCTTATTAAATTAAAAACCGATATTTCAAATTAAGCATTAAACGCAATAATTAAATAAAGAAATAATTAAAGTGAATTATATTACAGTCTATATTATATATAAATTAAAAATGCTGAATTTTATTACCTTATTTGAAATAAAAGATTTATAATTATTAGTATATTTCTTTTTAAAAGAATTAAACTTTTTAATAAAAGGTTTTCAACAGGTTCAACTTTATATAAATTATTAAATAGTATTGGTTTTATATAACGAAACAATCTACGAAACAATAATTATAGTCGAGGTGCAAAAGTCTGGGCTTAATCTTCACTTTGTACACTTTTCACTCTTATTTTTTCAACTTTATATTTAAATAACTCCACACCTTTTAGTTAGATTTATATATAAGTTAAAACATTCGTTAATTTATTGTTTTTGAATATAGTTATGACTTTATTTTATAAAATATCCGATAATTGCATATTATGTACCTAATATTTATTAGCGTATTTAAATTTGAAATTGTTAATTACCGATATTTTATAATATGTTTTTACGTATAGTTTTTATAAAATCAATTCGAAAAGAATACTAGTTGTATTTGAGGAAGTTTGCTTTTTAATATATATCGACGGTATAAATATATAATATATATTTACTTAATTATACAAGCTTGAAGAGTCGCAGAAATCTATTTACAACTTACTTAACGAATATACATACCTTGTCGGATATATAAAAATTAAATAAAAAGTAAATAATATTTTATTTTTCGAATAATCTTAAAATATAAGTTTCGTTTTATAATATTTATTATAGTAAACACAATATTTAAACTTATATGTTTAATCGACTTTTATATTACGGTTGAATCATTATTTTAATTTATTACCTTATTTTTATATAGATATAACGTTATTATAATATATATTATATAAATATTAATATAACAACGTTTTAAATGTGATTATTATAATATAAAGTAGAAGAAATATTTAAAGCGGAAATCTATGAGATTGTATAAATGAACGGAGTTTACCGAGACTTTTGAACCTCCAATGTACTATATATTAAGAAAATAGCAAATTTTAGATTTTGATGTTGTTTTTAAAAGGATTTCCAAAAAAATAATAACATAAGTATTTTATTATAAATATTAAGTAGTCAAAAAGAATAATAATATTTTACTAAAAGATTAACAGTTAGTTAAATTTTAAATATTAAAAAAATATTAAATAAATTTAATATAATACATATACAATTATGTAGTATAAACATATTCAAAGATTTATACATTATTAAAACGATTTTAACGTACATATTATTTTCTTGAAATAAAAATAATCATGTACAATTATTGTAATAATATAACTTTATAAAAGCGTTTAACTATAGCGATATAAACTTGGCGAAAATTCTTTATTATTATTAATTTTAAAACATTATAAAAATCGATTATTATGGATTTTCTAATTAAATTTCCTTTATATAAAAATCTAACAATAAACACATATTACAATAGCATTTGGAAATTATTAATAAATTTAATAAATTATTTATTTTATATTTTACTAAATTTATATTAATGTCTCAAAGATAATATATATTGTCCTTATTATATATTTAAGATATATAGATCATTACATAAAATAATTGCCGATAAAACAATTGTATTTATATTAAAACTTCACCAACTTTATATAATATAAATGTGTTTACACTATAAGTTATTTGATTTATATATGTTTTTAATAAAAGAATTAAAATAAAAACTGTAATTTAAACGTTCAAAATAAGTTTAATTTTATCACATTAATTAGACACAAAATAATGCAATTAATATGTTACTTATTATCTAATTAATTTATAATATTATTTATTACTAAAATCGAAAGATAATTTTAATAAATATGAATTGTAACTTTATATATCATATATGTAAAAACGTAGGTATTATATTAATTAAGATTAAAACGATATTTATATTAATAACATTTAAATAATTATATTAAAAAACAAACCCAAAACTAAAACGTGAGTATAAGTAAACAAATAAACATTATATTTAAAGAATTTAAATTATTAAATTATAAAAGCCTTTAAAAAGCCTGATAGATGACGGTGATTTTAAATTATCGATATATACAAAAGTACTAAAGATATATTAACGAAATAATTATTCAATAATGCTTTTACTTAGATTTAAATTGAATATTATTTGTTATATTTTCTGTACTTTGCTAATATATATTTGAAGGTTTAAACAAGATGAAATAAAATAAAATAAAAATAGAATTTGCTATAAATCAAGTAAAATGTTGAAAATACGATAGATAAACCAACATACTTACTATTTAATGCAATAAATAAACGTGCTCGGATTTCGAAAATACTTAAAAATATGCGATAAATCTTATAAATATTTTAAAAAAACATTTAGATTAATAATTAATTTATTAATAATATTAAAATTAGTTTAATTGAAAAAGGCCGCGACCAAAATTAATGCAGTTATTTCAACTATTAATTACTTTTATTTTCGTTTAAAACGATCGAAATCTTTAATTATTTCTACTCTCTTAATATTACGAGGGAAGATTTGCATATACCGACGACGAAAAATATACCGTTATTTT
Organism: Monosporascus cannonballus; assembly: GCA_004154925.1. NCBI lineage: Eukaryota > Fungi > Ascomycota > Sordariomycetes > Xylariales > Monosporascus > Monosporascus cannonballus. The sequence continues at coordinate 58,160 of QJNS01000698.1, forward strand.
TAAAAACGATTTAATATATTACTAATAATTTATAATGTTTTAAGATATATATTTTTAGTTTTTAAATCATCTTTTCTACAATGAAGCTATTGATACTAGGTTGCGGATGATTTAAAAATATTATAAAAAATATTCTAACAAACATATTACGTATAATTTTCGCGATCTCCAAAAACCTTATTTCATTTATTTTTTTATAATAAAAATAGAAAAATATTATAAAACCCAGATAAATAATTCGTTTCAATAAATAGAAAATACTAATACATTAATATCAGCGAATTTCTTTCAATACGATTAACGATGATAAAAATTAAAGAAGGATGAAATATAAAATATTTTCGAAACAATATTTTTAAAAAAGAAAAAATCATACTATAATCTAATCAGTTTACCGATGTTACGGCCTGGTCACCCGTAATGTCTTCTAACATGTACGAGTACATATATACAGCTGTAAGCACCAGGATGATTGCCACAATTGCGATCATTCCACCGATCTTTTGCCCTGGTGGCGTGATGGTATGGTGCAGCCATAACAACCGGGCCTAAAAACGATCGCAGCAGAAAAAATTAAACCGGATGTAAAAATTAATTATATAATAAACTTAGAACTTTTAAAACTTTTCGTAGCCTAAGCTATTTAATAGATCCAAAAGGTGTTAAAAGATTTAAAATATTTGAAAAGCTAAATTATTTAAGTCTTTTAAACAGAAACAAAATATATATATTTATTGTTTCCAAATTTTAAATAAGAATAATGTGCAATATAATTTCGTTATATAAAATGCCTTCATATTACAAAACCTAACTCTAATTATTTCATTGCTTAGATTCTACGGCACTTCTGCTAATTTAAACCCGTACGACTAAGGTTTAATAGTTGGTTAAACCCCTAGCCGTAACACTTCGAATAGCAAAATCCTTTCAAAAGTCGGATAAGAATCGACGAAGATAAAGCGGAATAAGGCAGCCCAGAAAAGCAACGGGTTTGGTAAAGCCTAGAACTTAAAGAAGCAATCTGTTATTTTACCTAATTATGTTTATACTATTACGTCTCTTTTAAGGAGAATATAATATATATATATTATTTACTGTTAATAATAACAACAGTATTAATTTTGTTTTAAATACTAACGTTATATTTTTTTTAATTTTAAAACGATTATAAAACTGTTCTAGATATCGAAAAAAGGGAGGATTTCTAACGAATAAAAATATTAAAATAGTAAAACTCTGAAATATAAAATATAAATTTATTATTTCCTTATTGGTTATTAAAATTTTAACAAAGAAAAAAAATATAATGATAATGTGTTCTTTGTCTATAATATATATATAATTTATTTTTCATTTATAGTATTAACAATTTACCTTAATTCTTTATTTCTAACGATCATATAAAATTTATCAGAATTATGATAAAAAATTAAAAAAAAAACTTTCTTTTTATTTTAGAAGTATATCGTCAAATAAAGATATTCATGTTAATTGTGAACCGTTAAATATCTCGAAAAAAGTTTGTTCCGGCGCGTTCATAATATATAGAGAGCCTTTTAGCTACAGCTCTCTAGAGCCTAATTCTAGTTAGATAATTATTACTTTTTACACTTTATGCAATTTTTTCTCGCGATCAGCCTAACTGTGACAATTTCCCAAACATCTTTGCCTCAAATCCTCACTAAACTTCTCATAGCTCGTATTCTTCAGTCGGCACTTTCTGCGTCAATAAGTTTAACCGTCGAAAACGCGCATGAGCCTGAGCCCCAGCCTGAGCCGAGTTGGCAGCAGGGCAACAAGAGCTTGCTGCCACGTTGCCTCTTACGGAGAGAGTTGTTTAACAGTCATTCACCAACGAAGATAAGCTCATAGCATCGATTAAAACAAATGAGGCGGTATTAAGGATAGATTAACACTGCAACACACAATCTGCAGACCAATCAGAAACACGTCACTGAGGCAGAATTGGCTTTCACCATCTGTGTCGGGATTTGATAAGTCAGTTACGCAATGCTACGCTGCCCTTAAGTCGAACTGGATCTTTGCTCGGAATGCGCGCAGAGATCAGCAATCTTTTCCTCCGACTTTTTTTTTTTTTTTTTTTTGGTGGGAGGGGTTGGGGGGGGGAGTAGTTAGACCTATTAAGGGATTTTCCTATTTGGGAATCTATGGCATATCCTGTACGGATATCATGTCTTATGGGGAAATACTACATGTAACCCTCATTCACTTCGTTCGCAAGTTCCATACGTTAAAACGATGGCATTACTTACACCCACACCCTTATTCTCACTCTCTATAGACCCCGAGCCTCCAAGGCCTCCTTCAAAGTCTTAGAAAAACCGACGACATGATCAGGTCCAATCATGGTGTAATGTGCCCCACCCACCTGATGGAACCTAGGTTTTGTTTCGCAAAAGTCCTTCCATTTGGCCAAGTGGTTCTGCAGCCAGTCCTCTCTTGACTTCGCCGCTGCCTTTAGCGGTATGGCGTGAAATACGTCTATGCTTTTGACGACTCCTTGCGGCTCATAGTCTACGGCCATTGATTGCAGACCATATGCAGCCTCTGCCCAGCTACTCAGGCCAGCTTCATTGAGCCCCAAGGCTACCAAGCGGTCCTTATCCGCTACCCCCAAAATTAGTGCCATGGCATCCGGACGGGCCATGCCACTAAAGCGATCTTCGATGGCGTGGGCATGCGCCTCAGTAACGAGGCCGAGAAAATACGCTAGGTGGAGGAGACAGAGGCTCCAATTTAGCTGTCGCATGCGCGGCTTGATGTGAGGGGGCAGGTTGAAGCTACCCAAAAAACGAACCGAACCTTCATTTTGGCCCTCCAATCTTTTCGCTACTTCGAACGCCAGCATTGTGCCATAGCTGTAGCCGGCAATTGCGTAGGGACCTCGAGGCTGGCGCTGCTGGATAGCAGCAAGGTATGCTTCTACGGTTTCCGAAATGGAGGCGGAGCGGGACTGCCCCTCCTCAAACCCCCGTGCCCTGAGCGCATACACTGGCCGATCGTCGTCTATAAGGTGTTGTGTTAGGCCCACGAAAACCAGTACTTCACCCACGCCTGGGTGGATAAGCCATAATGGCGTCTTGCTACCACTAGACAGGAAAGGCACTACGGGATCATAGGCGGTAGCAGGCTGAGCTGAGCGAGGCTTGTTTGTAAGGTCCAAGTCGCGGAGGGCAGATGTCAAGGACTTAACGGTTGGGTTTCTCATAAATGTGATAATCGGGATATCGAGTTGGAGACGGCTGTCGATTTGCCGCTTCAGACGAATCAGGTCCATCGAGGTGAAGCCGATCTCGAAGAAAGGCGTATCTGCCCCCACGGTCGCCAACCCGCCACTGCTAATCTTACGAACGTCATCGAGAAGACGTGCTTCTGCCTCGTTGTCGGGAAGACTGAGCTTTGATGACCGATATTTCTCCAGGGTCAGGTTGTGTACCCGGATGTTTTCGTCGAACACACCGCTTTCGAAGAATGATCCCATCTTGGCTCGGGATATTTTCCCGAGGGTCGACTTTGGCAGTAGGGACTCGTCGGCAAGACTAAACACGAAGGGGCGGGATCCAGTGCAGATGATACAAGCTTGGGTTATTAAATCGCAAATCTCGGCCATGCCGGCAGTTCGCATCGGCCACTCGGCCGGTATGAATGCAACGGTAATCTGCTCAGTGGAGGCCTTGACGGCCCTGGAGGCGAAGCTGATAACGCGGCTCGCTCGTGCCCCCACGGCCCGCTCGATGGATGCTTGCACAGCTGTCGCGCTAATCTTCACACCGTTGATGTTTATGATGTCCTTAACCCTTCCGACCAATCGGAGGTTGCCTTCCGAGTCGATTATAGCCTGGTCGCCAGTACGAAACCAGCCATCAGCCGTGAAGGCTTCTTTAGTGTCTTCCTCGTTACGGTAGTAGCCCTGGAATACTACCTCACCACGGACCTCAAGATCACCGGTCGTGTTGGCGGGCGCGATCAATACGAGATGGCCATCATCTGCTGGTGTGGTAATGCGCATCTCGATGCCTGCCATTCATTTTCCTAGAGAGGCAAACTCAAGCTGATTTTGAACGTCGTACTCGGGACAGTTCAGGTTGAATATTGCTCCTGCACATGTTTCCGTCATTCCAAAACCTGGGGTAATGACATTGCGAGGAGCACCATGCTTTGCCAACAGAGCCGATGCCGCTGCGCATGTCACTATATCGTTCGCTTCGCCGCCAGACGCTAGGACGGCCAACCTGCTGAGGTCCCAGTCCTGAACCGATTGTGTCTGGTCTGACCGTAAAGTCGAAATGAGTTTTGAGAGGAGGAAATTTGGCGCAAAAGAGCGAGACACACCATGTCGACTAAGAAGATCGAGGAATATCAATGGGGAAGAGACAATGTCTTGTGCATGAACATGCACCTGGTCAACGCCGAGAAACAAAGCCTGTATGTGAATCTCTATGAGGCTGGCCACGTGGTCCAGTCCAATCCAGTTCAAAAACGCTTGGTCTGAGGGGAGCTGCCGCACATTCGCCTTTCCAGTAACAGCAGCGATAACTTGTCTGTGGGTGAGACACGCGGCTTTGGAATTGCCTGTGCTCCCCGATGTCAACATGAGCATAGCCAGTCCATCGCTGCCATACGTCTCTTCACAACAACCGAGTTGGATAGCGGATGAGGACGGCTGGTTCATGACAAGCAAAGATTCGACAGTAAGGAGGAGTCGGCCAAAATGACGTTCGAACGGTCCCTTCGACCGCTCCCTGGTAATGCAGATAGGCGACTCCAGAAGAGTATACAGACGCTGAACTTGACTTTGCCGATGGTGTTCATCTTGGCTTAACGGTGACGACGCTACCGGAAGGCCATTTGCGAGCAGTACCGCCCAGAACCAGAGCACGAAGTCGGAATGGTCATCAAGATGAAGGAGCACCGGACTTCGTTCTTTGAAACCCTCCAAACTCCGGATGATACAGCTCTTGAGCCTCGCTTGAGTATATAAGTCACTGTAGCCTAGCTCGAAACTCGTGGAGGGCTCTCCAAGCGGGTAGAATATGAGCCGTTGAGACGGCGTCAACTCCGCAGCGCGTCTGAGAAGGCCTTGAAGGTGGACCGGCATCTTCTGAAAGTCGTATACGATGGAACGTCCAGGAATCTGAGATGTGCTTAAACTGCCAGGCAGGTGGCCCAGACGATTAGGTGCTAGTACCAAACCTCCAGGAAATGACAAAGAACGTTCGATCGCTTATATCGCAGGCAAACTCTGGAGAATGCCATGGAACAGCGGTATCATCATTGTTCTCTGTATTCAAGCCAGGGATATAACCTGTAACTTTACGAACAGCCAACATCGATGATTACCTAGGTACGTTCCATATGCTGCCCCAACAGCTCGGTATACTTTATAGCTCCACCTCAGGGGCGAACGTAGCGTCAGCAGTGATTATCAGCCCCGAGGATTCGGATACTAGTCTTCCCCCTGTACCAACAACCGTCGCTGCCGGTTTTTTACTGGTGAAGTGACCCCGGTCGCTTTCGTTGAGTTGCATCGCATGTAACTGCAGCTTACTTCACCCGTAAGTGGGGTCGCCTGAAAGTGGTATTGGATACCTGACGAATCGTATTGGTACAACGTGTACCATCACCTGTCGTGGTATCGTACATCGACCGACGTGCTCGAAGTGGATGAAACGCATGCCGATATGCGAAGTGCGCTGCTCCGCCGCAGCTGGTGTCAAATACAGGATTGCCCCATGACTCCGAACTTCTGGCACAGGATTCGTATTGCCCTGCTGATCCAATCCATTGACTAGATTAAACCCACATCCAACGAAATGCCTTCAAAGCTGGACACCGTTCGGATGCTGGAGCTAGCGTCCACGATCCAGAAGCAAGTGACTGAGCTGCAAGAACTACTGTCGGCACAAGACAGTATCCCAGCATCTGCCGAAAAAGAAAGAGTCTCGATAGAACTGCCCAAAGAAGCATTTACTGCTCGGGATTCTATACTCGACGCCACATCGGAGCTATATGATTCGCTCCTGGATCCCCTGACCCTGCTTTTCCAAAAAGGGGCTGTAAGTCGCGCCGTTTTGCTACCCAGGACTACTTGGTTGACTCGTTGCTACAGCACAATAACAGTGTCAGCCTTCAGCTAATCAGCCATCATGGCATAGCGGCCATGGTCCCAGCGGATGGCCAAGTGTCCTTTGGCGAAATCGCTGCCGGGACTGGGTTGCCAGAGCAACTGGTGCAGCGTCTTCTTCGACATGCCATGACAATGCGCGTGTTTCGGGAACCGGAACCCGGGATGGTGGCACATACAAGGGTATCGAGGGCCCTGGCCATCCCGCACATCAACGACTGGATGCGAGTTGGCACTGGAGAGATGTGGCCAGCGGCAATCAAGGCGAGTACTGCGCGCTCGGTTCAGGGGTGAAGCTCATCAAGACCTCTTCAGATGGTAGACGCAATACAGAAATGGCCGGATTCTCAAGAACCGGGTGAAACGGTGAGCATCTTCCAGCTATTCTCCACAAGTCTCGAGTGACTGACTCAAAGCCCGCGGTGTAAACACAGGCATACGCGCTTGCGAACGACGCAACACAGTCCATCTACGGGGTTTTACAGTCCGACCCGGTGAGGGCCCTCCGCTTCTCAAGCGCCATGAAAGCCTATGCGTCCACCCCGGAGCTTGACGTCTCTTACGTCCTTGACCATTACGACTGGGGGGCCCTGGGGAAGGCTCAGGTTATTGACATTGGCGGCGCGCGAGGTCATGTGGCCATTGAGATCGCCAAGCGATTCCCGAATCTCCAGGTTCTCGTCCAGGATAGGAGCGATTCAATCGTGGGGGCGGACGCTGAGCTTCCTGCGGAGCTCAAGCAGCGTGTGAAGTTTGCGGCACACGACTTTTTCACGCCGCAGACCGTCACCGCACAGGTCTATTACTTCCGGTGGGTGATGCATAACTGGTCTGACAAGTATTGCATCATAATCTTGAGGGCGTTGATCCCGGCATTGAGGCCTGACGCGAGGATCTTGATTCAAGACACCTGTATGCCCGAACCGGGAACGATAGCAAGATGGCGTGAGAAGGATCTGAGGTCAGTTCTGAATACGTGTACTCTAAAGGGAGTTCTATTAACACCTAGTGATACAAAAGAGCGGCGGATCTGAACATGTTGGCGCTGTTTAATGCACGAGAGCGAAGTGCAAGAGAATGGGGGGCCTTGCTTGCAAGAGCAGACGCTAAATTCGTACTTAAGGGCGTGATTGAGCCTCCGGGTTCATCGTTGGCGCTTATCGATATTCGCTGGGACTGCACGGGATAATTGGAGGTGTGCTGAAAATCGTCTTATTCCACTTGGACTAACTAGGTGGAAGGGCTTGTAATACAGGATAGTGCATTGAATTTGAACAAAATTGTCCCTCAACGCATGCGTTCTGATTAAGTCGCTTTCAACATTAGGAACGTAGCAACGCCTAGTACATTACTGCTTCACAAGTTTTCACTGGACAGGTTCAACTGCAGAGTCTGCCTTGTCTGTTAATGGGCGACTGGGTGTTAGCGACAATATCTTCCGAAGGTAGTGTCACTCCTTTGTATTCGCCCGCATTAACCGACTCAGCATCTGTAGGAAAAGTTTAGTGGGCCTTCTAAGGGGCTACTGTAAGCTTCATCGCTAGTTGGCCTCCGTTTAGGTTTAGCGCCTTCAGAAAAATTGTTGGAGCAAACGCCTTATCGCCCCCTAGCGAATATGTCTCATTTAGCCTTTTCTTTCCCTCAATGAATGGGGGCAAAGGCAGTGGGCGTACAGTGACGTGCAGTGTAGTAACCAGGGTAGGGATCGGATGTAGGTACACCAAATAATAATCCAGTCTGGCTTCTGACTACGAAGCTCCATTTGAGGGATGAAATGGGCTGGTTTTGGCGAATTATTTTCCCTGGATACACAGGGAGAATTTCGCTTCTATCTGCTTACCCTGTCCCTTTCACCCATCGCCGAACCTTGATCTGAGTTTTCATCGGAGGCATTACTGCGTTCAAAAATGCCTCTGGCTCCTCCCGCTCCCCTATGAACTCAATTTCGTAGTTTTGTACAAGGTACACAAGAGCTTGTTTCAGTGTTTGCGAGGTGTACCACCTTCCCGGGCAGACGTGCTTGCCATATCCGAACGTGAGGAATGATTTGCTCACAGTCACGTTGAGTTCTCGTTCCCCAGCGTGGGGGCCAGCGTCACTCGGTCCTTCGAACTTCCTTGAAAACCGGAATGCATCGTATTGTAAAGGATTCTCGTAGTGTCGCGAATCGTGGTGAACTCCTTGGAAGGGAGCGCTTACCCGCGTCCCGGGTGGCAAGACGATTCCATTGCCAAGTATCAGGCTTTTCCCCGGCGACACGATACGTATAGGAGCAATGATACTGAACGGGGAGATACGCATTGATTCGCGTACCGCTGAGTCCGCGCGATAGAGCTTATCAATAGCCTCTCCTGTTGATAGACCACCATGTTCCCTAGAAACGCGGTTGCACTCCTCGCGAATGCCAGCGACAAAGATGTCCTTCTGTTTGCTGCTGTACAGGTTTATTATAATATTGGTGAGCGCATAGGCCGTTGTATAGATAGACACCAATTGCAAAATCAGAAGTCGCTGGGCTATGGTGTCCGCTTCGACTGTTGTACGGCCCCCCTTCTCGCATTGCTCGATCATCCATTGGAGACCGTCGTTCTGTATAATCCTTGTCAGAAACCTCCAAATAAGTCGGTGGGTAAGTGTATTGGTGAAATACCGGCATACTGACACCCTTTTTGGTGTGCCATTCATTCAGTATCTCCTCGACATACGGTACCAGAATCTCTCTACAGCTAGCACCGTATCTCTTCGAGGTAAGGCCCACGATCGGTCCCAAAAGGGGCCTCAAGAATGACGGAAGTGCACCGATGAGAGTCGCCCCCTGGAACACCATCTTTGCGTACAGTGACGACTGTTCTAGCAGTGTCTCGTTTCGACACAATGGGAGTCCGATCAAGGCGCGATTTGCAGTTCGTGAAATGGCTTTGAGGCAGGTGTCCCAGACGTTGACCGGCTTCCACAGCACCGAATCGACTCCGAGGAGATGACGGAACACGTCATCCAGTTCCTCCGCCGTAGAAGCGGCGAAGAACCCGTAGTCCTTTTGCATGTGCTTACGCACAACATCGAACTGGATCGCGTTCTTGAACAGTCCGTAATCAGGGTCTCCCATCATGTAGGCGGGTTGCAAAGTCTCTACCTGCACAGGAAAGGCCATAAGTTGACTCTCGGGCTTGTTCAAGACCTCGAATTGCGAGGGTGGTAGCACGACGATGGCACCGACTCCCAAACTCGGCACGGCAAAAGGGAGGTTGTACGTTCTGCAGAACTTTTGATAGCCTTCGGCCACGTTTAATGCAGTACCCGTTACGGAGCGTAGACAGGCTCACGCTCATGGAAAGAATCTATCTGTGTGGACCCCGACAGTCGGGAACGAGACCCAAAAACTATCGTCACTTTTGCCGACAGAGAACTTGACAGTTTGGTACAGGATCAGGACTCCTGCCGTCAAGACGACAACAACTAGTACTTGGTCAAGCCCGGCCATGTTACCCAATTACGCGGCACAACTGGGGACGTTTCTTGAATTTGGAAAGAAAATGCTAGCAAGAGAGCTTAGACGTCAAGAAAGCAGCTGCACATCCGTGCTAACAATATAAAAACACAGGCTGCTCAACAAGGAACTGACCAAAGGCCAGAGGCTTGCTTTGCACCGGCCGTTTACATCGCTGGAAGAGAGGTGCCATTCCCCCATGCCAAGACCTGAATGGCTAAGTCGTTACCACTCGAAGTCCCAATACCTGGCAATGCCATGTACCGGTGTAGCGGAACCCAAGGACTACAGTAAGAAGCACATCCTCCTGCCCCGTCTGTGATCCGTGTGCCTTCGGAAGGGGCTGTATGCGGCTAGATGGCCAACAAGTGCCTTTGTTGAAGTCGATATACAGTAAGCCTCTATTTTCCTCTAATAACAATGGTTACACGGAATCATTACCCGAGGCCCAAGCTATGTAGCCAACCAGAGTGCTTTAGTCTCACGACGCTGTTATTCATGTTTGGTATTATTGATGGATTGTTGGTGCATGACAAGGGGTTCGGGGCCCACCAACGGACACAGAGTGGAGCTCGGCTTGATGGTGGAAAGCGGGGTATGCTACAGAAGAAGCCTTTGCGGTTGGATTGGAACGGATAACATGCAGGAAGATGTTGGTGTTGATTTGAGGCAATGCTAGCTGAAAATCCGGCGTACGGCTATACCTCCAATACTAAGTCTATACTAGCGGTAAGGATTGGTGCGACAAGAGTTTAGGTATAATATAGCGGATAAAATGATCGGTTATTATTACTGAAATATCAAGTATGAGAAGGAAATATGTATAACGTATACATATCGATATTTATAAAAGAAAAAAAAGATCTGATAAATATAACTTTAAGAATATTATAACGGTTAACTATCTTATATATATAGAAATATTTTATAAAATAACTTTTAAAAACGTATTTATTAGTAATAACATCTATTTACTTAAACTATTTAAATATAGCGTATTAGTAATTTTGTTATTTTACTACTTAGTATATAGTTTAAAATCTTTTATATAAACATTGTGCTATTTACTATATAAAGTTTTTCAAAATACACATTTTACGTTTTTACTTAAGGCGGCCAACCCATGAACGAGCCACCCCCTCAACGCGCCGGCCATTTTCTATACAAAATCGTCAAAATCGCTATATTTTCTACAACGCTTTAAAATTCGAATAAAAGTCAGAAAAATAAGCGGTTATTAATACCGTTATTAATATTAAACACTTTATAAAAGGGAAATATGTAGAAAATTGGTAAAATTACGTAATATTTTTGGAAATTTTATGATATTTAATATTACGTTTTACTATATATTATATACGTAATATTAAAGAAATTCGTAACTTTTTAATAGCAAAAATATATAAATGATATTATATATATAATTATTTATATATAAGGGCTGTTTAACGGTTTTTTTCTTTTTTAAATATCTTTATTAAATATAAAGATATATTATAAAAATGAAAAAAAGAGTAAAAGTGGAGAACATTTTATACGGGAAAAGCTATACTGCATTTTCAAATATTAATTATATAACGAATAATCTGTATATATAAATAACGATTTACTGACCTTTACAAAAAGTAATGAAAGATAAATTAACAGAAAAGCTCATATTTTTATTTATTTTAGTTTCGTATGTATTTATAAATAAATTGATTCGTTCTGTGTTAACAATTCTCCATATAGTTTGTATGGGAAAATGTTAACGTTTTATTTTTACTATTTTAAACTTAATTTTCTTAATATAAATGTAAATACATTTTAATAATATTTTTTATTCCGTTTTATTTTAACATTTTAGTTATTATTCCGTTGGCTGTTTTTTAATATCTAATTTTGTTAATTAATTATAAATAAGTAGTTTGATTGATTTTGTATGGGAATGGCGGCCCGTTGATGGGATGGCCCGTTCGTGGGGGAGCCATCTTAGTAATAATTTGTTACGGCTGCACCATGCCATCACGCCACCAGGGCAAATGATCAGTGGTGTTAGAGCCTGGTCACCCGCAATAGGGTTCCAGTATATATGCAGCTGTAAGCACCAGGATGATTGCCACAATTGCGATCATTCCCACCAATCTTTTGCCCTGGTGGCGTAATGGTATGGTGCAGCCATAACAAGTGGAATGATCGGAATTCTAGGCAATCATCCTAGTGCTTATAGCTGTATAAGAGCTCTTACAGTGGACCAGTCCGTAATATAATTGTTATAGCCTGAATTCCAAAAGCATAAAAAGACGATCGAGATAAAACGTTACGTATTTGCGATCTTGGTAAAAGGTTATATAATATAAGTTAGTCGAATATAGTTAATTCGACTGCGTTCGATTAACGATTAAATACAAGAAGTTTAATTACAAGTAAAACGGCTAAAGATTTAACCAATTATTAAAATTTAATTTTACGAGTTTATAATAACAGAAATACGGTGAAAATTTAAATAACAAAATAATGTAATTATATTTCGTAATATTAAAAATATGTCAAATTAACAGAAATATATCATAAATTAATATAATTTAAATTATAGAAATATACCAACATATTTATATATTAAAGTTTTATTAATAATCGAATTAAATTTGTTCGGTTATTTATTAATTATGGTCGAACCGACCTTATTTGACAAATTTACATTACGGAACCTTTTGTTAAAGTTGAAAATAATTAATGTTTTATTTCGACCGTTTCTCTAGGCCTTTAGCTATTAGATCATAATACGATTTCCTTTTCCAGGATTTTTATTTTTATAAGTTAATTTTGCTTATTTATCGTTTTTTGTACGTAATTTTCTTTTTTTTATTATTTATTATGTCTAACCGCATCTTTAAGCTGTATAAAAAGTAAGATGTTAATCTAGACCGTTTTAAAGCTTTGTTTTTTATTAATAAATTTTGGTATAAACATATTTCGGTATTTCGATGATTTTCGCGTTAATTACTTTAATTATATTATTACAAGAGGTAAAATTTGTTATTGTTTTTGTTTAAATAAAAAGTATGTATGTGTTATAAGAACAGAGGTTTCTGTCTTAAGAAGACCTGCTTTTGAGGCCTAGCGTGGACTTGTTACGGCTAAACTTCGGAAGACGAGATTCGCCTTTAATGTGATCTAGGTGATTTAAGTGATCTAGACCAGATTACATAAATCACAGAGATCTATAATACATTTACTAAAGAAAGAATTGATATATAATTAATCGGACTTTTATGTTAATAGTTACCTACTTAGTTTCGTTCCTTAGTTATCAATCTAAGCTCTAAAGTCGAGGTATCGTTCTCGACTTGAGAAAAAAGTTTGCAAATCTCTTTAACGAATAAAACCTAAGAATCATTTTTCGTCCTATTGTTATCTGCAGGTCAAGACCCCTTTTCGAATAAGGCTCGTACCTCCAGGTGGATGTATGACAGGTTCGTTACAGTATATTGCGATTTTGACGAGATAAAATTTTAAACCAGTATGTTTGTTTTTTACGTTATTATTTTTTATTTTACCAATTTAATAATACGTATATCTCGAAAAGAGTACTAAACCGAAAAAAAAGAGAAAAAAGCCGAATTCGTTTGGTTACAAATTTGGTCTGTTTATAACGTTTATGTTATTAAAAGAAAGCTTTTCGTAAAAAAACCATTTAAAATAATTCATTGAAATGTAGGAAACCTAACCGAATTAAAGAAATAAGAACGCGTAAAGACCGCTGTTTTTTCAAATTCGATAATTAATTGGTTTATTGGAAAAGTTTTATAATTTTTTCGCTTTTATAGAAAACGTAAACTAGGATGTGATTGTTAAAAGTTTTGTCGTTATTATTAAAAATTTTTTAATAGGCGTTAGGTGCTTATATTATTTTCCGCTAATCTTTAGATATTTTCCAAATTCAAATACCTTTTTATTAAAATAAGTATTGGGTAAGCCCGTTGTTTCTTTGTCTATTAAGATTTTTTTTTCATTTCTTATTTAGTTTCGCATTTTGTTTTTACGTTATTTTCTTCCATTTGTGCCTTGATAGTATTTGTTACTAATTTAAATGAGAAAATATAAAAAACGAGATAAAGTTTGATATTTGGTCAAGGCTTTAATTAGTAACTATTTTCTAAGAGTATTTTAGCAATTTCTGTATAAACTAATATACCTAAAACCAGGGCTTTTGCTATGTCTTTGATATTAAGCAATTTCCATAATAAAATAAGTTTTTTCATTTTTCAGCAGTAAATTGTTTTATATTTTTTCATTATAATATATACTTTTTAAATTATATACGAATTTTAGTTTTGTTTTTATTTTTTTTTGATATAATTATATCAGTTATTGCGATATAAGTATTGTTTTAATATTAATACATTCGTAATATATATTTTTAAAAATATTGAATGTAAAATTAAAATTTATATTTATTAATATTATATAGTATTTCCGTAATAATGAATATTATAACTTAAATTCGTTATTCTTAATATTTAAACTTAATTATTTTATTCATAGTTAAAATAATATCATAACTAGGTTTTTAATATTGCATATAATTCTTTTTTTATTTATAGTTTAAAATTTAAATATGCTAAAGGTTTTGTAATATAAAATAATTATCATAATAATGTTTTGCCAAAGTTAAAAATAAACGTAATCTTTTTATATATAATAGGTTTAGAAAATAATTTAGATATAAAAAGAATTGAATTTCTTAATTGTTTTATTAATTATAGCGGTGTATTGGTAAGCCTATAATAAGTGTAATATTATAATATAACTTCTCAGTAAACCGATATTAAAATTAATTATTTGGTATTTTTCTTATATAAAAAGCATAAAGTAAATATTTTTTTTGTTTATATTTTGCGTTCTTATCAGCAAAAATATTATTTTTAGCATTCGTAATAATTCAATATTTTAAGTTGTATTTTTGTAGTAATCTGAATTTAATACTTATAGCCGGCATAAAATCACTGTTCCTCAGAATTCAGTAATTTATTAACTCGATATATTAATATATTTGAATTCATATATTCAACGTAATAAAGTTATATACCGTTTTTATTATTACGTTTAATATAGTTTTTAGAAACTCTTTCTGACTTTTTTAGTTTTGTCATTTTGGTGCTTTTTTATATCTAAACTTGTTTTTAATCTTTTTCGAACTTATAAAATCGTATTTATATCTTTATATATAATGTATTAAGTTGTTATACTTGTCGTTGTTATTAGTGTATCTTGTTTTCGAATTATCGCAATTATTGTTTAATTTATTATAATTCGTTTTTATATTAAATAGTTAATTTATTTGTTTGTTTTATGGTATTTTATTATATCGCGTTATTATTTTCTTTTCGATAAAAATCCGCATTTCTATTTTACTACCTTTTTTTAAAGTTTATAATAAATATTTGTTAAAAATAAAACTTCGTAATAATATTTTCGCAGTAGGCTTTTATTATTTATCAAATTAATTTTGATTTCAATTAATAATTATATTAAATTTAAAAAGAAAAACGTTTTTTAAGGGTATTATTTTTCTTTGACGAATTTTACAAAATTATATATTTGTTAATATTTTCGTTTCTTGATCTTGTTGTTACCGGTTTAATTAAAAATATGATCTTCTTTTCATATATACGCATAATATATTTATAAAACACTTTTTTGTTTTCGTTTTATATTAAATATATTCGTTATCCGTAATATATAACATAAGTGTTACCATATCGATTTTGGGTTTTAAAATGAAAAACCTTTATTTATATCTGATATTTTTATAATTATCTTTATAGCGTTTTATTATCTTTTTTTATTTTTTCAATCAGTTTTTTAACCTTTCGCATTAAGCATTAAATCTTTTTATCGTAATAACCTTGATTTGTATTAAGCTTAAATTATATTAGCGTTATACCTATTTTTATAATACAATTTCTTATTAAGATCAATTAATCGTTTTTTTAGAACTGAGATCTGATTGCCCCAACGTTACGACCTTTTACAAATATATTGATGATATCTTATTTTATTATAGTTATGACGTTTAATTTATCTTTTCTTTTTAAATAAACTCGTTTCGAATTCTATAGAGATTAGCGCCTTACTATATAATAAAAATAATATATTGCGATTTCTTTCCTAGTTGGTCGATTAGCTATTAAACTATGGAATATATTGCTTTTTTGAGTACGGTGATCGTATAATGTGTTATCGATTTTAACAGCTTTTATAATATAGCGATTTAAGGGTTTAGGATGTAAAAATTTCATAATTTTATTTTTAGCATCACTTTTTAACTTTATATAAAATATATTCATTAAATTATCGTTTTTATCGTACATCTACTTGTTTTATTCATAAGAGTTTTAGTACATATTAGATATACCAATTCATATCAATAAAATATTATAGAAAATTAAATCATAAGAGAATATTATTATATTCAATTTCTGTTTAGTTATTTCTAGATTATAGTCGAACCGATTTTGTTTAATTACTAGTTAAATTTGGTCGAATAGATTTAATTCGATTAATTTACGTTACATATTTTTTTGGTTAAGGTCGAAAAAAATAAGTAATTTGTTTTAAACCTTTTTCTATACTTTTAGATTTTAGACGATAATAATAATGGATAAATAATTTAACGAAAATTATTCGATTAGTAAAATAATTTAAAGTATTATTATATTCGTTATATTTTAAATAACGCATAAAATATTATATTGTAAAATACCGTAATTACGGCTTTATATATTTATTTTTAAAAGCATTTAGTTTTTCGTCAATTACAATATCATAGTAACTTTCTTAATATAAATATAAATAACTTATATTTAATAACTAATTAAAATTTTTAATTATTATATTTTCCACGCTCAACTTTATAACAATATTCAATTCAATTAACATTTTATTACTGTTCTTTTTAATAAACAAAATAAATTGAATTAATTTACCAAACTTTTAAAACAGTTTGGTAATTTAAAAAAAGATAATTGGTTTTTATTTACAAACGGCATTTGAACTTTTGTATAAATGAATAAATTAGGTTATCTAATTGAGAAATAGACAAATTAATCTTGATAAATAATTGAAAAGGTTATACGAGCACTTTTATCAGCTTTAAATTAACGCCTTTATTTTTATAAATTTAATACGCGTAACTTAATTAATATATTTATCAGTTACTAAGGAACACGAAAACGTTTTTAAGTCTTTTAATTCTCTATTTGTAATTTAATTACTATTAAATTATAAAACATTTTATTCTATTATTAACTGCATTTTATATTTTTTTAATTAGATTTATTATTTTCACTATCCATGTAAAATTCATAATAAATAACTGTTTTAAACACGAATTAGTTTGCTTTAAATTAATATTAAGGACATGTATTACTTTATTTTATACGTAAGAAATTAAGAAACTAATAAAAATTAATTATAGCAATAAAAAGTTTTTAAAAAACATTTTAAAAGGTTTCAGAAAAAATACACGTAAAATTTAAGATCTAAATAATATGAAGTAGACTAAAATAAAGAGGATTGATATTTAAATACTGCAATACTTTAACGTAGTTAACTTTGAAGTTAAATTAAGAATAACCAATGTTAAAAATCATAGTTTTTATAAACTTTAAAAAGGGAATCTAGAAAGAGTTTTTTTAAAGCATGTCGACCTGAACTTTCACCAAGTATATATTAATGGCGGTTCAGATCGACAATCGTAAATATGCTTAGAAAAGTCGGATCTTTCAGATTAACTAAAATAAACAATAAACTAACTTAATATATATTGAGATACCCAAATATAATAATATAATCTATATTTTAGTACTAATAGTTATAAAACTTAATATTACTTAAAAAAGGAAAAGAATCAAACGAAGTTTTATACCTAGACTAAAATAAAATATAACGTAATCTAGTATAAGGTATGTATAAGATTACGACGTAATAATAAAAGGTTTTAAGCGGAAAAATATTATAAATTATTGCTACAAATAATAGTAAAATTATGAAAATAATTTGTATTTACAAAGTTAAATAAGTATTATTAACAAGGAAATCAGAAATATTAAAACCTCGGCTTTCAATATAATTAAAAGCATTCCAACAGCACATTAATACAATATTACGAATGACCGTTATATAATAATTAGAAAATTACGAAAACTAAAATAAATTAAAACAAATATATATTACTCTTTTTATAAATAAAAATATAATAAAGACATAAAACATAAACGCTAAAAATAAGGTAAAAGAAAATTAAGCCTAAGGCAAATTTATACTTCTAAAAAGATTAACGGATATAAGAGATTTTATTTAATTTATTATCGAAGTAAAGCAGAGTGATACGCACATCATCAGTCTCGGCTGATTAGAAAATCCGAGTTGTGTAGATATATTAAGAAGTTCTATTTCGCTATAGATTTAATCCCAAGCACATGCACGATCATCACTACTTATTATGTTTATTTTCACTACTTCAGTTATCGATGTTCAAACTTATTAATATAATCGGATTAAGTTGTTTATTTCGATAATCTCTTTTAGTATCGTAATATAGCTTATTTATTCGCATTAATTAGGATTAAATCTCTCTTACTTAAATTTGTTATATACGATGTAATTACTTTATTTTTAATAACGATAAATACTATATGATTAAAGGTATTACTTGTTTGTGAAAATAATGGTTTAATTGTAATAGTTAAAAATAATAAAACTTTAAAGTTAAAAGTAGTATCTTTATTTATGAAACGTATTTTTTAAAAAAAATTAAATAAGTTTACAGCAACTTAAAAATAACTATGAGAAAAGATATGTTCGTAGAAAACCCTTTTTTATTGCTATAAGCCGTATATTTACTGAACGAAAAAATAATAACTTTTACAAATAATGGATAAATATTCTTAATAAGCGGTTACGAACTTATATTTTTAAGATTCTTTTATTATAAACATTAATTAAGAATATATTGTTAAGCACAAAGTTTAAACATTTAATTATAATATATAAAAAAAGGATAGCAATATTTTGCGACAAGAAGTTGTCTGAAAACTAAATGTATCCATTATATAATGGGAGAAAAAGTTAGGATAAACTGGAAGATGAATTGAAACAAAAAAGATAATTGTAAAACATTCGCAGAATAAAGAAATATAGAAATATTAAAGAGAATTCCTAAAAAACGTATCTTATACAAAGATACGAATTACAAACGACTTCATTATTTTGGATATAGAATTTGAACATTGTTAATCTATAATAGTAATGAATTACGAAATCCTAGATAGAAATTATATCGTACTAGATATTACTAATAAATTTAAAATTATTATAACAATATCAAAAGGAACGTTTTATAATTATAAATCCCGAAATTAAAGATTTAATTATTATAACGAAAATATTAAGTATAAAATAGATTATTTGGATATTCTTATTTAAGAAAAATATAAAAGAATAGACTTTAATATCGTTTTAATAAGAAACTAATAATATATTTTTACGAATACTAGAGGTATATTAATATTATTATTTAATCTGCGACTAAATTCGCGCAGCAAAATTAGTTTTATATTATATGAAAACTAGAATATAAAAAGGATTTTAGCAGTAGATGAGAAATGGCAACGAATAGCGGTATAAAAGTGCGATAAGTATCTGGTTACTTGAAGAAGAAATATAAAAAATAAATAAATTAATATAAAAGAAAAAGGCGCCGTATTATTGTAGTTATTAAACCACGGTAGAAGCAATTAAAACGATTTATAATAATAATACGAAAGGTCAAAGATTTAATTAATATATTCATAAAATATTATATATAAAAGTAGTAATAGAGTAAAGAAGCGTAATAGCGAATAACTAAAATATAAGTAATAATATTATACAATATTTTTAAATAAGCTTTATTTATTAACTTTTATCTGATTTGGAATAAAAGTGTTAATCAATTCGAAACGTTCGAAAATACCTAAAACATATATTTAAAAATATATTTGATATTCGAAAATAATCCATAAAGTCTTTCATATTTTTTAAATTAAAAAGATATAGAAATTTGAAGTAATAATTAATTATCTACATTTTATCCATTTATTATTAAGCACTTAAAACTATTACATTTAATTTTTTAAATAAAACGTCCATTTTATAAAGCTTAAGAGTTTAGGGTATTTAATTTTAAAAAGCTAATACAATTTGTTACATTTAAATCAAAATAGAAATAAAAACCGGCCTTTAAAATAAAGAATAATTTTTAAGTATGTATTTATTTTAATCAATGTTCAAATACACTAATAGCGTTATAACAAATAATTAATTATATACTACTTGAATGCTTTAACGTTTCTACTATATAATACTTCGAGAATTTTCTATTTGTATAAAATCAAGGAGAATATATATAAAACGTATTTATAATATTTTTTAAAGTTTATATAATGTTATATCATTAATGAATATCGAATAGCGATTTTAATAAATAGAAAATAAAAGATGTAAAATGCATTATTATTTTATAATGACTTTAATATAATATTAGTGTTAACAATACTATTACAAAGCATTATATAGTAAATATAATTAAAACAGTATAAATATATTTCGGACTTATTTGTTATTATAAAACATCTATTGAAAGTTTATATTAAATAATTATAGACTTAATTTAATCCGTTTACTTATACTAAAACCTATTATTTTCAATTATACCTTAAATACGGTCATTATATAACGATATAATTAAGACAAATCATAGCTTATTATATTATGTTTATATAAATTGAAGAATCGCGAATCTATTTGTATTATTTCAAATTAAAGATTCGTTTTATTATTATAGCCTTTCGAAAATTGAAATTTTTTGTTGTAAGAAATATGTATCATATTATGAATTATGTAAATAATTAAACTTATTTTCTGTTTTATTAAATTGAAACAATTTAGAGAATAATATTTATAATATATAAAAGAAAACAATAATATTCAAAACTGTTTTATATATTTACGTATAATACCTTAATAAAATATAGTTTTAATCGTCATATAAATAAGGTATATTTGATTTTAATCTAAATTGTTCATGCTAAACCAAATATATTAAAAATCAGTTTGCGATATAATTTGTGCGATGAATATTATACTTAATTGTTTTAAATACGGTAATTAATTTTTATTTGCAGGTTTAAAATAAATGATATCTTACTTTCATAAAAGTTTATTTTAAAGCCGAATAATTGTCGACAAATTTCGACTATAATAAACCTTATACGCGTTAATGATTTCGATAAAAATAAAAGTTAAGTTTTATATATTAAACTCTAAATATAAATTTTGAAAATTAATCTTAAAAGTAAACCACAAGAGTGAATCTTAATGAAAAACTTTAAATACCTATAAAAGGTTTTACAATTTTTAAACTATTATTAATTAAAATATTATATCCTAAAATTCCAGATATCTAATATTAGTAATTTCACTTGAATAAAATTTCTAACGAAACCGTTTTGTTTACAGTAATTGAATTTTATAAGGCTATCGAACGAACGAAAACCGTCGATATTTTAATCTATATAAAATGTTTATCTTAAAAATTGATTTCGTTTATTAATTTTTAAATAAAATTCAATTTACGAAAACAACGACAATAGATTTTATAACAATCTATATCTAATACTATAGGAATTATGAGAAGATTATTAACGAAACAAAGAAAAAATATAATAACGGACTTGAAAATTCTGACATTTACACTTTAATATAAATTAATCTAAATAATTACAAACGCTGGTTTACTCGGCTGTTTCGGACTAGAGAAACCTTTTAAAACTCGGACGAAAATAGACGTAGATAAGAGCGAAATAAGACAGCCTAAAATCTTGTTATGGTGAAATACCTATGTAATTGGGATTGCACTAATTTTTCAATATTAGAAATGCTTACCTAAAAAAGCGACGGGTTTAATAAAGCCTAGAAATTAAACGAGTTATTTATTATTTTATTTAATTTTATACTACATTATTTTTTTTCAAGGCCAAATTATTATGGAGTAAACATTTTAGTCATTTATAATATACAGTGTATATTTTAGTATATCGATTTGTAGTTCTAGGTTAACATATTTCATTTATTTTTTATATTTCTTAATTATTTTTACATAACGTTTTATTACATTTTTAAACTGTTTTATACTTAATACTTCGGCTTTTCGTATTTTGCGCTGAGGTTTTTATCGAGATAGCCTATATTTATATTAATTTTCAATTATATTAATACTTTATATATTTTTATCAAAGGTTTTACGTTTAGGTTAATTAATCGTTTTCTTGTAATAAAATTTTAACTTCTATACTATCGAGGTTTTCCGCATTTATTTCGATAATATCTTAGTTTTGCTTTAATTATAATACTTAATTCAGCTTTTATCTTTATATTAGACCTTTCAGAATTCCATAGGTTCTAGTATCTTATCAAATCAGTAATAAATATATTTCGTCGTTTTTCTTAATTCGCTAAGCAAAATCTCTATTTTACAACAGAGTTTTCGGTTTTTTTATATAATATTTATATTATTTATTATAGATTTGCATAACTTTTCAAATTTATCTTTGTATTATATTAAAATCAAATTGTATAAGAATTTTATATTCATATTAATTTTTATTTCTATTTAAAACATGGTTAAAGTATTATTTTCATTATAGGTTTATTTTGTTTAGTTTTAGACTTTTGAAAATTAACTGGATATTTTCAGCAAACAATCTTGTATTTGAATTATAAAATATATTATATAATAATACGGCTGTTATTTATGTTTTCCAAATTAGTTTTTAATTTATTTTTGATATTGCTATAATTAATAACTGTTCAATCATGTTTTTCAGACCACCTTAACTCTTTTTAAAATAATCTCTTACATAGAATTTAAATCAATTTAAAACATTCCATTCAACGAAAATAATAATTTAAGAATTTTTAATTCAACCATTTGTTTCAAGTTCAAAACTAAAAATAAATTGATATTTAGATTAAGAAATGTAATATATTTCCTATTTTATTATGTCAATAAAATGGCGTAATATTATATTTCAATATATTAATTTAAATTACCATAATCTTTAAGTTAGGCGAAAAGTATCAAATATAAATTTAAAATTTCTTAAACCTTGCCTAGAATTACATTTTCATAATGCTTTCAATATTCGTAATTAATATAATAATCAATAAATATTATTCAAAATTGAAAAGTGATATTAAATTGAAACTGATAACGTATAAAGGTTTAAAAGTTTAATTAATTATTAAAGGTTAATTATATGACTTTATAATAATACATATGTTATAGAAATTTAAATAAGAAAATAGTTTAATTATACGTGGTAATATTAACAGTATTTTAAATAATTAAATTATATTATAGCTTAGTATTAATGAAATTATAAAATTAAGATAGGTACAATTTTTTTTTAAACTTCAATTGTTTATTTTAGCTTAACGTCGTTTTGTTCGTAAAAATCTTTTCAATGTTTTAAGCTATTTCAAGATTTAGCAGATTTAAAACCTTTTAATAAATAAGGTAAGCTAGGTTTTTCAAGTCAGCTTCGTGATTTTTGGGGCCTTATCGAGGTTACGCTTTTAAAAGGACCGACTATTCTTATAGCAGCCTAGTTTATTATATTATTATATTAAAACGTTCAATTATGTGCCAAACAATAATCGTGTAAATTTATATTAATAAACATGACGTAGAAGTTTAAATAATATACAGTTTTAATTACGTTTTGATATGATAAAAATGTTTGAAGTATTTAGAAATTATTCTAATTTAATATCATTTAAATTAAAAAAACCGCATCTATTTTATATTAAATTCTTTTAGTTTTAATGGTTTTTTTAAAAAAATCTTTTTATATATTATTTCTGTTAAGTTCGGAAGTCTAGATAGACTTTTATTTTAAATTCTTTTAAATCCGATTATTCATCTAGATTTATATCACGTAATTTTAATAATGCGTTGACATTATTTAAAGTTTTATCACGACGGTTTTTTTAGATTTTTAACCATTAAGTCATAATGTCACAATTCTAAGTGGCACCTTATAGGTATATAGAGCAGAACAAGGCGGTCACAGCTCGACCTGACAACGTTCCACTTTTAAGTGATGTAATGGTTAGACTCTTGTTCATCTGTGCCGTAACACATAATACGATTCTTTCGCTTTTAAAACTTTTGTTTCTAAACATTAATTTATATATTGATTTTGTTTAAAGAGAAATGTTTTTAATTTCTTAGTTAGCTTATAAAAATCAGAAAAGTTAGTAATATTTATAAACTTTTTAATCAAATTAAAATGGTCAGATTACGGTTATTCAAAATCTAAATATAACTTTCGAAATTATATATTATGTCTTATATTTGAAATACAATAAAGAGTATATTATTTTAAAACATTAATATATTATAAAAATGAGGTTTTTAAATGTACGATGTTATATCGAATTTAAGATATTGATTAAATCTTTAAACAATATTTCGTAATAAAAAAATGTTTAAAAAGTAAAGAAACTTTGACCGAATAATTGATTTTGTAATCGTAATAAATAGAAATAAAAAAGAGTACTTCGGTTTTAACACCTTTATCGATAACAAAAATGCTTATAAATTAAAGTTATTAAACTATTATTTGATAACGTTTTATTTTTATTGAACTCAAAAAATAAAAAACACCGCAGACAAAAATTAAAAGTTGCCGAATGTAGTAAAAATGATGTCAATTTAAATGGCTAAATCACTGACCTAATCTGGTCTTAAAAACATTAATTAATAAGTTATTAATTTGAATATAAGAGCAATTATTTTCAATAATAAAAATCTAAATTCTTTTAATAAATACTAAATGTTTATAAACTCTATTACAATATTTGAATCTTTTAAAGTTTAAGTATTTTTCTCATTTTATTACATATTATTTAAACCCGTTTTTTGAATATATTGCACACTTTCTTTTTTTTATATCTTATTTTCTTTTGTATCCGTATCTCATTTTTACTTGTTATTAAGTCAATAATATTTGTTATTTATTTAAATTAGAAAGTATAAAAAATTGCCAAAATTTTGATATCTTATATAAACTTGAGCTAGGACTGGTTTTTCACAATACTTTCAATGTTTTTAAGTAAAATATATTTGTATCGAAATTATATTTTTCAGGCTGAGCGAAATACACATAAAAATATTATGCGACATAATTTGTTTCATTAATACTTTAAAGATATTATGTAAATCATGATATTTAAAATTAAATTTTGTGAGCTTTTATTCTTTAGATATTGTTCATAATAAAACAGTTTTTCAACATTTAGTATTTTTAAATACTTTTAAATATATTATTTGTGTATTTAATTATTTATAAAATTGAATTTTATTTGTGTTTTTTGAATACAATTATCTAATAATATCAAATTTAGAAATAATTTTATATTTAACCTTTTTTTCTTAAGCTATTTTAAAAACTCTTTATAGTGAAATTAAAAAAAAGACGTTCTTTAAAAATACCTATATATTTTTATACTGGAGACTCTAATATAGAAATATATTAATAAATAAAATATAATTTAATTATTTTACTTTTCTATTCATTTATAATTTTAAAGGATTTGCCTTATAAGGTATTATTAAAATCTAATATATATGTAGTTTCTTCCTTAAAATTAATTCTATATATTAATTTATATCATTTAGAAATTCTTGTTACAAGAATACTTATTTTTATTATAAACATTTACTATGTTACTACGAAATAAAATGTATAGTTTTTATAATTATTTTTATAATAATAACGGGTGTAATTTTGAAAAGAATATACATTATTATATTTCAAATATTTCATTAATATTGTGTTTTACAAGGATAACATAAATTTCTATCGTTATTTGAAGTAGAACTAAATAAAATAAACTAATTTTGCAACATATAAACTTAATTACATATAAAATAAAAATTGGCATATATGACGCGTAAGCCTTTATTAATATTGTTTCAAGTATGGAATTAAGCTAAATCTCTATTTTTTAGTAAGTTATTATTTTATTTTCTAACAGTTTAAAATGTACTATATACTATAATTAACACTATTTTAGTATATCGAAAACATAAAGACCTTTCGTGAAATGTATCTTACATTACGTAATTAATTTGAATTAAGTTTTTTTAAAAATAAACTACTTTTTAAAATTATTAATTCTTTTATTTCTTAATCATATTTAAATAATCACGTTATAATTATGCTAATTATAATAAAATAGATTTTATTTTAATGATCTCTGAAAGGTTTAACTAAATGCAAGCTTTGTTTATAAATTATACTTTAATTATAATATACTTAAATTCGATTGTAGTAAATTTGTAAAATTACATATGACAAAATATTGTCAATATTCATTATTTCATTATTTAACTCTTGAATTTAATCAATAACTCGAATTACGGTGCGTATCTTGCAAAAATATATTCAAATATATATATTTAATATATTTGAAGAAGAGTACGTAATTTTTCCAATAATAAATATTGATTATCCCATTAGAATTGTAATCAATTTTACATTGTATATAGTACGTTTTTATGAAAATATAATGGTGTATTTTATAATACATCTTGAGATTTATATTCAAGTTATTTTATAATTTATTTGAATAAATGATATATAAATTTCAAATTTAAACTCTATGTATTTTTTAGAACTTCAAACATTATTCAAATATATTCGTAATATATAATTTATTTGTTTGCAAGCTCCCTTGTACGTTAAATGCTTTTTTTACCCTAAATTAATATTTACATAGTTTATGTCTTGTGTTAAAAATCTTTTATATTTTTTTCTTCATTCTATTACAGATATATATATTTTTAATTTCGAAATTTCTAACAAATGCAATTGTTAAGGATAATATATTTATGTATTATTAATTGAGTGTCAATTAAAACATTCTGATCTATTATACTGCAAATATTAAATATATGTTTGTATAATTAATTATTTGAAAAGCATTTCAACACTCTATAATTTATTTGTATTTAAATTTTGATAGCAGTGAATTTTAATTACTGATATTTTTAAACTATTGTGTCATATTTTTGTATTTTATATTTCAGCATTACAGTATTAAATACGTCTAAATAAATATTTACATTTATACTATAAAATCAATATAATAACTAAGGTTTTGAAATTTTAAAATATGAATATTTCTAGTTAGTTAGTTTTTTAAACCTCGTCTTTATAATAGAAATAGTAATCTGTTATATATCTCTTTAATATTCTTCTTATATATTGCAACTTTATATCGGTATTCGTTTTTATTTTTAATTTAATAAACATGGTCTTATTTATGATCTTTTAATAGAGAAATAAAACCCCATTTATTTTAAGCAATTAAAAAGTTATATCAATATATTAATATTGCCGTATCTATCGTACATCTTATATCTTTTACTAATTTTCTATATATTTTGCTTAGCTTGAAAAATATAGCATGAAGCCAAGTATATCGCACATAATTATAATAACGTTATAAGATAAAAAGAAAACTTATTATTTATTCTTTATTAATACCTTTATCGTAGTACACGAATATTTAATTTTTAGTTTTATAAAACTTTTAACCTATTAATAATGCTTAGTTTAATATACTTTCATTTCGAAATTGTATAAATATATTGCTATAATATATTAGCATATTTAATTTGTACATGAAAAATAATAAAGTTAAACGCACTCTGTACTATTGTGTTAAAAGAGTTTCGAAAAAATGGTTTTAAGTTTGTAAAGTTTTATTATTTTTTGGTTTATTTTAAATAGTGTTTTTAAAAGTCTTTGTATTGTAATCCATCCGAGTTATATTTGCTTTTTAAATATAATTTATGCTTTTTATCAATTTTATCTAGTTATATAAGTTTTAAATAAAACTCTTGTTTTCGTTTTAATATAACTCTTTATTTTATTTTATGAAAAACGGCTTTTCTTTTAATTATTTCTTATTACGAAATAAAAATACTATTTCTATATATACACTAAATAAATATTTAAATGCCTTTTTTAACACTTTATATTTTCATAAAATTCATAATATTCAAAATCTAAACCTAGAAACCGATACTAGTTTAATAATTACAGTTTTTTAGAATTTGCTAAATTAACCTGTTTTCGATTTAATAATAATATTATTTATAATAATAAAGCAATATTTTTATAAATCTTTTTTGTTCAATTACTTATTTTTGCTAATTCGTTTACTCTTTTGTGAAAATTACATTTAATCAATAATGGTGTTAAGTTTCAATTTTCAAATTTGATTGATTGTCTGCTACAAGAATCGAACCGTTACTTTTACATATGTATAATTGGCTTTTTAATATATCGTTTGTGACTTGTAAAAATAAATCAGTTATACTATATTTAATAAATACTTAAAACCTTTTTCAACGTTTAAATCTTTTATTCGCTTTAGTATTATTTTATATCTTGTATTTTATAAATTATTTATTTTTATATATTTTTAGGCCGCGACTTTGTTTTTTTACCGTTGTTACTTATTATTGTATTTGAACTTAATATCGTATATAAATTTGTTAATAAACTATATTTATTTCTATTAAAAATTCACTATTTTATATTATAATTTAAAACATCGTTATTGCTATTTCAGAGTTTCAATTATCTTCAAACTTTAATATCGGTTTTTAATATTTCTAAATTAATTCTAAGTGTTAATATAAAATATTTATTATTTGAAAACGTATATTTTTAATTTAGTGTTAATATAGATGCTAAATAATATAAATCTTATTTGTTAAAGCCTTATATTATAATAAGTACAATTGCTATAGAAACTATTAATAATAAATTTCGAAAGTTTAAATATTTTAAACTCGTTATCGTAGATCGGTTTGAATTCTAATTTCATGTAATTTATTAAAAATTAAATTCATATTTTAAAAAGGATTGTTAATTCTTTTCTTTTACGGCGTTAAAAATTTCATTCCAAACGTTTTACAAGTTCAATTTAGTTTCAAAATTAATTAAATTAAATTGTTCTTAAAGTTATATATAAATGGTTTTTATTATATTTTATTAATTTATATGTTGCTGTTCAATATTTAGTTATTATTCCGATTTTCTTTTTTAAAATATACCTAAACTCTTTTATCTCTAATATAAAGTTTTATTACTTTTTCAATATATTGTTTAAAAACTGAAAAGTTAATAACTTCAACAATAAGTTAAAGTTTATACTCATTAATCTAGAAAAGCCTTTTGTTATAAAGATTATTTATAAAACCATGTTTTATTATAATAGTGTAACGAACTAAGCGGTTTAATCAATTATTAAACCTTAATCGTACGAGTTTATATTGGCAGAAGTATCGTAAGTATCTAAGCAATAAATATAGTAACATATTACATCTCGTAATTCCAAAAGTGCCTTAGGTAATAATGTTATATTGTAAATTACAGTTATCTAAACCATAAAAATAACGAACGTATATATCCTATTTCTGCTTACTGGCTCATTACCAACGAATTGGTAATCCGGTTTATTAGCTTACTACCAGTAAGTTGGTAATCCGGCTTACTGGCTTACTATTAATGAATTAGTAATCCATTACGTAATCCGCCCTATCGCGCAGTTATGGTTAAGTCATAACAAATCGTTTCTGGAGACCGTAGCACGTTAAGGCATAATATAATCTTCCCCTTTTAAAAATCTTGCCCTCAAGATTTCTCTTTTTTTTAGTAAACCTTTTTTATCCATTCAATATGTCTTCCGGTATATCCAAACGTCGTTTTCGCAAATCTGATTAACGATTTGCCTTAGTTAATTTAATTAAATTCGAAACTTTTAACGTAATGCCCTGTTTTTTTATTTTATTCAGCAACTTAATTACCTAACAATAAACGGGGTTTTTGGTTATAAGGAATATATTCGTCGAAGCCGTTTATGTAACGGGACAAAAATCCTTATTCCTATAATTAACCGTCATATCGCAGAATCGAAAAAATTAAAAAAAAAGGTTAACGGCTAAAAAGTCTTTATCCGAAACTTTTATACATTTTTTTCGTATACGTCATTAACGCCAGTACTATTAATCCCAGGATGCGAAACTTATTAATTGTACTCTTTAATCTCTAAATAATTCCAATAACCTTATATAATTAAAGTTAAAATTTGTAGTCGAAATTTAAGCTTTAAATAAGGCAAAGGTTATTAATTGAAATACGATAAACCAAGGACTTTTTTGGGTTTTATAAATTAAAATACCATTATCCCGAATAATTTCGTCGTTATTAATAAAAGCTTTTTAATAGGTGTTAAACGCTAATAAGGTTTTTAGCGGGTTTTCAAATATTCTCGGAATCCGAGTACTTTTTTACTTAATTAGGTATTAAGTAAATCCGTTTTATTTTCGTATATCGAAAATTTTCTTTACTTCGTATACTTATTCGTCTTTTACTTTTATATCGTTTTATATCGTATGTACTTTAATTATATCCGTTACTAATTAGAATAAAAAAATATGAAAAATTAAATAAAGTTTAACTTTTACTAAAAGTTCTAATTAATAATTATTTTCTAAGATTTTTTGGTGATTTTGTTTAGACCGATATATTTGAAATCGAGTTTTTTATTGGGTTATTTCGTTTAAATATTTTTTATAATATGGAAAATTATTTCCCCCTTTTCGAAAGTTAATTTTTTTAACCTTTTTTAATTATAATATCTGCTTATTTAATTCCGTACGAATTCCAGTTTTAAATTTATTTTTTAATGCAGCTGCCGTAATTGTTTTAACGTAAAAGTTATATTAATCTTAATTAGGCCGTCGTTACGTATTTCTTTTATAAACTTTTAAAATAAAATCAAAATTTACGTTTGCAGGTATCATTTTAATATTTTCGTAATAACTTGTATTATACATTAATTAAGTAACAAATAACTTCTCAACCCAGTTATTTTATTCATAATTAATATAATATCGGAAATAAATTTCCAAAGTTTAATTTATCCGTTCCGTTTATTTATCCGTTTAAGATTTAAATACGTTAAATAACTTATAATTTAAGCCCATTTATATTATTAAGGCTTGTTAAAATTGAAATGGAAATATCGCTTTTTTATTTAATATAATTTCTATAAGTAATCCGTATACATTAAATATGTATTTAAAAGAAATATGGTATTTGTTCGGCGTTTATATCCTTATAATATGATAAAAAACTAGAAAATTTCGTAAATCGGTCGATAATTACGAAAGTATTATCGTAATATATTCCCGTAACTGAAATTTCCGATATAAGAAGTTTGATAATAAAATCGAATATAACTAAATACTATGTTTGCTTTATAATTAATAATAACTGTAATTTTCCGTATGGCTTATATCGTCGAATCTTTGCTTTAATGCCAATATCGCATTGTCGTATAGTTTTTTTGTATTATTACTTTTACTTTAGAAAAAAGATATATACGTTAAAACCGTTTTAAGATCTTGTAAGTCTTTAAATATTTATATAATTAATATTCGTATATTTCTCGTCTTACATTTTTCTGATATATTTCTAAAACTTATATTTTATTCTTTTTTTGGTTTTTTAAAAAGTTATTACTATATTGTTAAATTTTTTAATATATATTGTAATATACTGCTCGAACCGTCGCAATTTGTCGTAAAGGTAAATATCTTTTTATAATAATATCAAAAATTATATAACTAACTTCAACCAATTCTTTTTTTCGAAATTCGGTTATTTGCTTAAGGCATTTGTTTTATTATTCTCTAAACCTTTTCTGTAAATAATAACGAAATCGAAATTCGCCAACTTTTCTGCGTAACGAAATTATCGTTCTGTAAATTCCCGGGTCGTAATAAATCGGGTAAAATTTTAATGATCCGTATAAATCTTAACCTAATATAAGCTTCCTTTTAAGAAATGCCTAAATTTTCGAAATACCATAATAATGGCCATAAAATTTTTATTTAAAATACTGTAATTAAATTCGGCTTTTTTTAGTTTGTACGAAAAAAATACAGTAAGGCGTAATTTGCTTTAGTTATTTCGTTATCCGATTATTACGCTTAATATATAATCCGAAATATCGGTTTTTAGCTTGACGGAACGGTTTGGATTGTACATAATTAATATTGGCTCGCTGGTAATTGTATCTTTAATATCCTAAAATGCTTTTTCCGTATTTGGTATCCATTTAAGTATTTTTTCTTTTTTCGTAAAGTTTATTAGGGATATAATTATCCTACTAAAATTTCGAATAAATTTCCTATAGTAATTAGCGATTCTATGGAATACCTGTACCTCCTTAATTATTATTGGCATTTATTATTTTATATTTACAACGATTTTTTAAAAGTTTATTTTAATATATTTTAAGGTAATAATATATCCCAAATATTTTACTTGTTATTTGTAAAATTAACTTTTTTTGTATCAATAAATAATCTTACGTTTTATAAAGCTTAAAAACCTTTATAAATATAGTTTGTACATAACTTTTTCCTCTTAAAAAATGAAAATGTCGTCGAGATAGCAAACGACGAAAATATCGCAATACTTTTGTAATATATGGTTTATTATCCATTAAAAGGTTACCGGTACGTTCGTAAATCCTATTGGCATAACCAAATATTTAAACAGGCCGTATTTCGTTTTAAAAATTATTTTCCATTTGTATCCTTTTTTAATCTTAATTAGGTTATATCTATCCCTAAAATTGAATACTATAAATTATTTAATTTCGTAAAATCAGTTTTTATTTCCGTAATTAAGGGTTATATTATTTAATTCTTAACCGTAATATCGTTTAATTATCAGTAATTAATTATACATCGTAATTTTCCGTTTTTTTTGAGTACGAAAAATATCGGATATTCTGCTGGTAATTTTGAAAGTTAAATACATCTTCTTTATAGCCGATTTTCCAGGTATTTTTTGAAAGTACGTAATTCGTTTTTGTTAAGGTTATAAATAAAGTAAAATTTCGTCGAAAATCCTTTTTTAAAAATTATCTTATAGTTTTATTCGCAATATTCTAATAATTTCGTATTAAATTTCTTTTTGAAAAACTG
Source organism: Monosporascus cannonballus (assembly GCA_004154925.1). Taxonomy (NCBI): domain Eukaryota; kingdom Fungi; phylum Ascomycota; class Sordariomycetes; order Xylariales; genus Monosporascus; species Monosporascus cannonballus. The sequence continues at coordinate 90,962 of QJNS01000698.1, forward strand.
CTTATATTTACAGTATTATAATGGCGTATTAATTAAATTTTCTAACTTTTGGAACTATTATTTTTATTTTTTTTAAATCGTTATTCAATTACTTTAGTTTTGTTTCATTAATAATAACAATATATCGTATTTTTTAATGTCCGTTTTTTTTCTTATATTTTATCTTTTTAGGTAATAAGGTTTTTTTCGTATTCTTATGCCTATGTTCGTCGTTATTATCGATCCAATATTAAGATCTTAATTTTTTTTCTTTTATTAACAGAAAATAAAGCGAATTTAATTTGGCTAATTTTATCGTTAATCAAAACTCTGTATTAACGTATCCATAATAATCTTAAAATCATATCGTAATTCCTAAATAAAGCGATATCGAAATTAATTATTTAATATTATTCTTACATAAAAATCTCGAAATAATTAACTTAGCGTATAATTTTTTTATTATCGTAAGCAAATTCGTAACTTTCGATATTCGTCGTTATATAAAGTTTTAACTTATATTTCCATCATAATTTAAGCTTATTAATTATAATTAATATAATATAATTTCCGCTTAGGATTCCGTAATTTACTATTACGGTATATTAATACGTTTCGATTTGTATATCTAAAATAATAAAATCATTAATATTTTCTATTATCGCATTTAAAACTTTTTTCGAAAATTCTCTTTAATTTTATTAAGTTTCGTTATTTTACGGCTTTTTTATAAATAACCTTTTTTGTTAATTTTTATTCGAATTTATCGAACCTTACTTATATTTGTTTATTTAATATGTTAAGCTGCTATATTTAGTATTAATGCCTGCGTATTATTTTCTTAAATCGTATTAATTATTTTTAATTATTTTTATAATTCTTTTCCTTATCGAATAAATTATTTTTTTTATATTTACGATTATATCCCATTATATGTCGTTTTAATTATCGTTCTAAAGATCTGTTATAAACTAACGTAATTTTTTTATTAATTTTCTTTTCGTAAAAATTTATAATAAATATTAATTAAAAATAAAAATCCGTAATAACTTTCTAATAATACTTTTTTACGGTACGTTAAATAAACCTTTTTTCGGTTTAATAATTGTATTATTTATAATAACAGAAAAAGTTTTCCTACGGGCATTACTTTTGTTCGGGCCAGCTTTTCGTTTCGGCCAATTATTAGATATTCTTTAAGGCTATATTTCGAAAATATCGATATTATTACTTATCGTTTTTATTATTTCCGGTAGAATTTGGAAACTCGAATCCTTTATAATATATACGGATAATTCGTTTATAAATATATTATTTCTTTTTCTCGTAATCGGGATATTTTCGTCGTCGACAGTATATAACGTATATTTTGCCATATTAATTAAAGATTTTGAGGTAAATCTTTTCTGTTCAACCCTAATATTTACGTAATCATTTTGATAATGCTTTTTATTATGCTTACGATATTTGTTAAACCAGCTTTTTAGTTTTTCCCATTTCTCGTCAAATTTCTTATCGTAATAATCTTTATCGGACCTTTTCCCATAAATTTAATATATACTTGGTTTAAATCATATTAATAATTTTGCTATCGTTAGCTTAATTATTTCTGGATTATTTTTTCGATACAGATATCTAGTTATTTTATTATGGCCTTTTAAATTTCTTGTATTTATAAACTTTATATCCCATTTTGCCAGAATTAAAACATTTAATCTGGTTTTAATTTTATTTATGGGTAATACCGAATTCTATAAATTTTAACGCCGTTCCGTAAGAAGTAAAAGGGGCGTTTTGTTTTTTTCCTTAATTAACCATATTATATCTCGATCGTAAAATATATTATTCCTGTTTTTTCTTATTATTTTTCAAACTGTCGATTATTAATTTTAATTACATTTGTAATATACCGGTCTAAGGTAATTAATCGTTTAATCTGTATCATTTTATTTTTTATATTAATTTTTAATCGTTTATAAAATATATCGATAAGGGTATTAATTTTATTATTTCTTTTTCCGGTTTTAGCGGTAAAACTTTTAAAAGTTATAGCATACTTAAACGTAAATCCTTTTTATCGAAATTATAAAAGTTATTAAGTCGTAAATAGTTTTTTATTCGGATTGCTGAAATTATTCCATACTTTATTTTCGAAATTAATATAAAATAATAAAATCTTATTAATAAATGTTTTTTCCTATTTTTTTATTTTTAAAACATTTCTTATAATAAGTTTAAATTAATTGGCAATATTTTCTGTTAAGTATATTTTTATTGTTAGAACTTTATCCGCCAAGTCGCTAAAGTTTAAAAAATAAAGGTAAATTTGTGTCTAAATTAAAAAAGTTAACGGGTTGCTTTTTTTCTCGTAAGGCTTTGGTTTCCTTGGTTTTATACGGGCGAAAAAAGCTTAGGCAAATAACGTAGCCCTAATTTATTGGATTTTTTTTTCAGTTCCCGAATTCGAATCTAAAGCTGCTAAATAAGGGTTTCTTAAGCGCTGGTCGATATTTTAACAATATTAAATATTATTTAAAGTTTAATTGTATTTTTAAATAAAAGTTTGCAATATATAATAAATTAAACGGTTTAATTAATTATTAAACCTTGATCGTACGGATTTATATTAACAGAAATATCGTAAGAATTTAAATAATAAATAGAATAACGTATTACGTTTCGTAATTACAAAAATATTTTGGGTAATAACATTATATTGCAAGCTTTAGCTATTTAAATGCTGGGAGTAACGAGCGTATATATCCTATTTCTGCTTACTGGCTCATTACTAACGAATTGGTAATTCGGCTTACTGGCTTACCACCAGTAAGTTGGTGATCCGGCTTACTGGCTTACTACCAATAAGTTGGTGATCCATCACGTAACCCGCCCTACCGCGCAGTTGTGGTTGGGTCATGACAGACCATCTCTGGAGACCGTGGCCCGTTGGGCCATGACAAATAGACAATGCTTAATATATATTGATATATTAAAATAATATTTACGTTTTAAAAATTTAAAACTTCTTTTAAATTTGTTATTAAATATCTCTTAAATTACTTGAATTATTCTTTAAAGTCTTGCCTATATAAATACACCAACTTTTATTAATTCAGTATTTATAAATTTGTTACGATTATATAGAACAATTGTTTTTTCTTATTTTTGTTACTGGATAGTTTGCTCGGTAAATTAAGTTAAATGTAGAAGTATTTTTTCGTTGAATAAGAACGCATCGCTTTTTTAAATGTTAAAAGTTTTTAAGTCTTGCGTAGTTAAATTTAATTTCGATTTATTTATTAATCAGTTCAGTCCTAAAACTATTACTTAACTTTAATAATAATATTAAACAAGACTTAATAATATATAGCTATTAAAAATATTAATCCATTAATAAATTTTCATTCTATAATGTTATGTTAATAAGAATATATGAAAAACTTAATAATGAATTATTTTTTTTATATGTTGTAGTATTAAAATTCCTTTAAGTAACGAATTATTATTATTAATAATATAAATGACCAAATAACGAACATATATATTCATTGTTTAATATTTTTAAAATTCCAAAATCCTTTTATATCTTGTCATACCGTATTTCCCTTGGAGCCGGGCATCCAAACGGATCCTTATCCTTGAATCTCCAGGATCCGAAAATCCATCCGGATCCATATCACGTAACCCTGGTAAAGGTCGGAGACGCTCAAAGTCTTGTCCCGACCGTCCTCCTAGGTCTCCAACTGTTAGGCCATAGCACTTCAAATTTAATTTTTAAAGTAGATTGACGGCTATAATTTGCTTTAATAAGATAATTTAATAGCGAAGTTATGAATATATAAGGCGAAAACGATTTCTGTTAGGCCTGTCCGGTTTCTGCTAGCAAAACCGACCCCCGTCGAAAAGGAAATGAAGTTTAAAGCTATAACTAGGTCTTCAATGATATATACAAGAAGGGTGTAAAGCTTAAGGCATCATTACCTTGGGCAATCGTTAGGTACTGTGACAACCTGAGAAGTGTCGTTATGAGAACGCTGCCGGGCCGCCTCCAGCTGCATGGACAAGGTGTAGTTTCAGCAAAATGCGGGGTGGACGTAGCACAGCTAGTTAGTAATTCTGAGCCCTTTATTCCCGAACGTGTATTTGATAAACTATTTCCAGTGACATATAAGTACTCCTTGTTCCTCCTCCTTGAACATATCTTCGCCCATCATTATCACCATTTCTATATAACTCAGCTTACAGAATAAAGGAATGGAGTCTGCTCTGGATCAAATCAAGCTTCTCGCATCAACGGCCAACGAGACTACGAAGAGGGGCCTCCTGATCACTCTACGCCAGATAGCAGACTCTCTTGAGGACAGCAATGACACCATTCATAGATTCGGTTATCTCGTGCGTTTTCATATTCCCTGCAGAGGTCATGGCCATTTGACAAGGATTTCAGCTGACTTATGTTTCGTTCGTTCTAGCATCTTCAAACAGCCGCGGTGAAGGTTGGTTTCGACTTGCAGCTGTTCAGACTCTTATGCAGTGCCCAAGGCCCCTTGAGCCTGGAAGAGATGGCCCAAAGCACCAAGGCCGAGCTCTTATTCATTAGTATGTTTCATCCTTCTATGTGAGTGAACCTGTCCTTACCTTCTTCTCAGGTCGGTTTATGAGGTACCTTGCTTCCATAGGCGCAGTCAAGGAGGTGGATAGTACTCATTATGCTGCCAATACCATCACCAAGAATCTCTGTGAACCCGTCTCTGAGGCAGGAATTTCTCACTGGTAAAAGCCCCTTTGCACACTGGAATCTATATTAAACTGCCTTCACTGACCAACTGTTCAGTTTCGAGACAGTTGGACCCCAGTTTCAAACAATTCCAGCTTTCTTCAAAGCATCGGGATATAAGAACCCTAATGACGAGGTACGAACCGTTTTCCAGGAAGCCTGGAAGACGGCCGACCATGCTTTTGCGTGGTTCGGAACCCATCCGGAGAACCTTAGATACTTCAACGACTACATGGCTCTCCGGCGCGAGCCTCAGGTCTCATGGTTAGGGGTATATCCAGTCCCTGCAGAGGCGAAAGGAAGCACCCCCGAAAGAGCGCTGTATGTCAACATCGGTGGTGGGATTGGCCACCAGTGCGCGCAGTTCAAAGATAGGTATCCCGACATTCCCGGTCGCGTGATACTCCAGGACTTGGCACACTCCATCGAGAAGGCTCTGCAAACACCAGGTGTTGAGAACCTCGTTCACAACTTCTTCGATCCTCAGCCGATCAAAGGTACTTTTACATGCTTTTAGACCCCTTACACGCATCCACCATAATACCTTAGCTTTACTATTTCCTTACTGAACCTCGCTGACGATGAGAACAATAGGGGCCAAATTCTATTTCATCCGGGGAGTCCTGCATAACCACCCTGACCACAAGGTCCGCCAGCTCCTCGAGAACACCAAGGCCGCCATGGGCCCGGATTCGGTGTTGTTGATAGATGAAATGGTTCTCCCCGAGAGCGGGGTCAATTCATATGCCGCGGCCATGGATCTAACCATGATGGCGGCCTTCGCATCAATGGAGAGGACCGAAGCCCAATGGCGCAAGATTTTAAAGGATGTAGGCCTGGAGCTGAAGATGACGTATAACTACAATCCCGTAAGCTACGAGAGTGTCATGGATGTCCGTTTACCATGAATGGGGAGTGGGAATCGTCCGAAAAGAGTAAGTGGTGATACGGGGCTATAGGTGTGCATGCATGGAAGGAACTGGAACAGGGGAATTCGGCTGCATACAAGGATTTTAGGCCTTAGGTGCTTAAGTTAGCTTTTCACCCAACTTCAAAGAGAGGTTTGCTACCAGCAGATTCCCTCAGCGAACTCAGGCGTCCGCTCGCTCGTTCTCCAATTTCTCAACTCATTCAATGTGCTCCTCCATAACGTTAGAATTAACTAATTAAATCCCAAATCACGGTAACGAACCGACTTCCCAAGGAGGAAAGTAGCTACCATGGGCAGTATGCGGCTCGTGCTTCTGGGTCCGTCTCCAAGATCCCTAATCCACTTGAGCCCTGGAGCCTTTGCACTTTAAAACGAGGGTATTTATTGTGCTCGCTACTCGCGCGGCGGCCTCTTGTATAAAACTCCGAAAGTTACAATAAACTAAAGTAGCATTAATATTATGCGTGATATAACAGTTAGATCCTTATTTTATTAATAAGCACAATCTAATACTAAGCCTCAAAATAAACCCTCCCTAGGTTGCTCCTCTCTTCTCTTGTCCAGAGTATAGTTTATCCCATTTTCCTTATATTTCTGAACCTTCCCCTCCCCTAAAATTCGGAACACTGCCCCTTCACTCGATGCTGACCTTTCACCATGCCTAACACATATTTCGATCACCCATTGCAACTCATTGCAACACCGACTTACCGACAGTGTAAGGATGGCAAGGTACCGTCCCGCCCCTTATTACATCCCTGTCTTCTATGGGAAACTACGTGCTCATGCTTGCAGATGTAGCCGGACGAGTTCATCAACGGTGCTACACACATGGCACTCGCGCATAACGTAATGATCCGGTCCCTGAATGCTATATATCTCCAGGCTCCTCATATCCAGCCAGGAGAGCAACCAGCTTTTCTTCGTTTTGCTGAGGTATGGCACAAGAGCGTGGAACATCACCACAAGACAGAAGAAGACATTTTCTTCCCCATCATTGAAGAAATGTCTGGCCAGAAAGGAATTATGGAAGTAAACGCCCAGCAGCACAACGCATTTCAGAGTGGTCTAGAGGCGTTCATCGCCTACCTGCGGCAATGTCTCGCGAGGGAGGCACAGTTCGATGGGAAGTACCTTGTACGAATCCTAGATGGCTTCGCCCAGGTCATGTGTGAGCGCCTGGCGGACGAGATCACGACGTTCGTCGACTTCAGAAACCGTGGCGAAAAACTCAAAGGATACCATGCCCGGCTCGTGGCCGAGGCGCAGAAGGTTCAGCAGCTGGGCCTGTTGGATGACGTCATGTTCATGATGGCGAACCACGACGTAGATTTTGAGGATGGAATTCACGATTTCCCCCCAGTCCCCGCTGTCATCGCCTGGGGCCAGAGGAACGTAGTCTGGTGGGCCCATTATGACTGGTGGGCGTTCGCGCCATGTGACAGGTCGGGCAAGATGCGGCCGTTAGATCTACCCAGTGAGTAAGTCTCGGAAGAGTGGTGTGAGTTACCTCATCTTGATCAGGACCCCATTTTGGAGGTTATGGCTGCGCCTGCGGCGCAGCAGCCGTAGCCACAGCTATAGCTTTTGATCAAGAAGTATCTGTCAGGGGTCCAATATATCAGCTAAACTTCTTTAAGAATAATACCCACAAAAATAACAAAACTTCCAAAATAAGGCCTGATAATAAATTATGATTTTTTTGTTCCGTTTAATACGTTTTTTTACAAATTCGCAAAAATAATTAATATTAATTTTGACAATATATATTACTTACGAAATACTTAGCATTTTAACTTTTATAATTTAATATAAAATTAAAACCTTTATTTTTTAATATAATAATAATTTTAATTAATACGAAATTAAAATTTTAAAAATTAAAAAATAATTTAAAAGCCCGATTAATATATATTATAATTTTTTATTTTTTTAAGATTAACATAATAATAATATAATTTTATAAATTTAAATAATAATAAATAAAATGTAAAATTATATATAATAAATTCCGAAATATATATTTTTAATAAATTAAATACAGATAATATATTTTAAAATTTAAAATAAATATTTTAAACTTTAAAATATTAAAATGTTTAAAATTAAAGGTTTAGTTTTATTTAATATTTTTATTAGTTTTTTTCCGATATAAATATAATTAATTTATATATTAATATTATATAAATAATTAATAACTTTATAAAACATTTATGTTATCGATTTATTTGCTTTATATTAAACGTTATATTTAATAAATAAGGCCGTATTTTACGGAAAAATAAATCGATATAATATATAATTTGGTTTTCGAAAAACTTAGTCTTTTTTTTATTATTTAAATAAGTTTTGAAAAAATTTTAATTATTTAAATTCTTTCGTTAAAAATTTATGTATTTATTATTTAAATCATATTATGAATTAAATTAATAAAAAATAATTAAGTTTTATATTAATAAATTTATATTTTATTTTTATTTTAATGTTTGCGGATACGAAAAAACTTAATTTAAAAATATTTGACCGTATAATTACCAAATAATATAACTATATTATTTTTAATTTTAAATAAATAATAAATATTTAGTTTTAAAGTATTATATTAAATATAATTTTTAAACGATAATATATTTTGGTTATTATTAATAAAATAAATTTATTATTAAAATAAAAACATTTTCGGTTTAAATATATTAATATTTATAATATCCGTTTTATTTTCCTTATTTAAATAAATTGATTTATATATATAATAATTATTAATAATATTATAAACAGAAATTACGAAATATAACCGGTTTTATTAAATGAACAATTTAATTAAATATAATTATAAAGTAAAAACGGTTAATTTTAATATTAATTATTACGAAATTAATATTATTATTTTTTTATATTTAAAAATTAACGTTCTAATTAAAGATATTTAATTATTGTAATAATTAATATATTTGAGTTATTAAATAATAATTTTTTAAGTTAACTTAATAATTTATATTTTATTATTAAAATTATGAATTATATTAATAATAACGCGAAAATAAAAATATTTATAATTATTTAATTAAGATTATAATAAATTAAAGATATTTATTAAAAGTTATAAAAAGAATTATTATGTTTTATAATATAAAAATATTTTATAAAATTTAAAATTATATATATAATAATTTAAAATAATTAAAAAATATTATTAATATCGTTATATTTATTATTGTTTTTAAAATAAATATAAACTTTTTATATAATAATATAATAATATAATAAATTATACCGTAAAACCTTTTAATTAAAAATTTATAATAATAATTTAATTAAATAATTTGTAATTATAAATAATTAAAAATAATTAATTATAAATAAATTGTATTATTTTTCCCTTTTTATATTTTCAATAAATATAAAATTAAATTCTTCATATTAAAAATAATTAAATTAATTAAAATAAAATAGGCCTGGTAAATTAAATATTATATTATTTATTAATATTTAAAGGTTATAAGCTAAAATTACGTTATAAATTTAGATAATAGAAACGATAATACGAAATTTATTATAAAAGATTTTAATTAAAACCAAATAATTATCGAATTTTAATTTTATTTTTTGGCCAGCTAAAATATGTTTTGTAAATTTTCGAAATAAAATAATTTTAATTTATAATACAGGGTAAAAATAAATTTTTAATAATATATTTTATTTCATAACAAATGCATACGCAAAGTGATTTTAATATTTTTAACTAAAACGAAATTATTATGTTTAAAAAACCGTAATAACTTAATTTCAATTATATTTTATTATAATATATATATATTTAATTTCCTTTCTATATTCGAACTTCTTAATTCGAAAATATTTATATAAAAATAATCAAAAGTTAATTTAGTAAAAATAATTATTTTAAACAAATGAAATTTTAATATAAATAATTAACGAATAAAATATTTTTATATAATTGTTTCCGTTTAGTAATAAAAAGGCAAAATGGATATTTATTTTTATTAAATATAAATAATTTTTATTTAAGAAAAACCTAAATAAATTAAATAATATTAAAATTTTATATTTAATTCAAAAAAAATGAAATTAATTAATGTGGTTCCCGGTTTCGATACATAACAATATTAGGATATTTTAAAAATCCGCTTATTTTTTACGTTATATACAATATACGAAAAAATTATTTTTCGATTTTATTAAAAATATAAATAATATTTTGGAAATGGCGAAATTCGCTTAATTAAAAATAATAACGTTATATTTTTATATTATAAAATAATTTATATAAATTACGAATTATTATTATGTTATAAATTTAATAAATATCGAATAGAAAGATAAAGGCGTTTTTAATTATGTTTCATTTTAATTAAAACATAGTATATATAAGTATTTGATTTATATTATTAACTAATAATTTATTAATAATTCCAATAATTTAAATATTAAACTAGGATATAATTTATACGTTTTCGTAATTTAAAATGGTAATTTCGGTTATAATAACGCTTATATTTATATATATAGTTTGTACTATATTAAATAATCTTAATTAAGCATTTATCTGAATTTTTTATATATAATTTTAATATAAAATTAATTGTTTTTAAATATTTTTTAAATATTTAATCCCGTTTTTATTACCGTATTTATATTTGCATAATTTATTTATTTTTACATCGTTACCGGAATCGCCGGCGTCGTTAAAGCGTAATAATCTCTAATTTAATATTATAAACAATATACTAAAAAATCGAAATAATAATCCTTTTTAAAATTAAAAAATTAACCGTTAAAATTAAACGGTATTAATTAAATAATAATATTAATAATAAATTTAAAAATAATTACGTTATTAAATTAAAAAACAATAAACGAAGTTTTGCCGGTTTTAATTAAGATTAATAATAAAAAAGGTATTTGGTTTTAATATAATATTATAATTATAAAACGTAATAATTATATAAGTTTATATAATATTAATTAAACTTAATAATATATTATTTACTTATTAAATCTACTATTTTTATGAATTTCTAATTCGTTAAATGTTATTCGAAATCTTTATTTGTTTTAATTTAAATTAATTATATGCTGTAATAAATATATTATAAATTTTTTTAAATAAAAAAATCAACGGAACTTTATATCATGTAATTCCAATTATAATTTATTACGGTTATTAGCAAAATATCGTTTTAATTTATAGCCCTTAATATGCGACGTCGAACTAAAATTTTTTAAATCTTATGTTTTAATTTTCTTTCAAATTTATCATATTAATTTTTAAAATATTTTTTTTAACTTTTACGATATTTTAATGTAAGTCGAATAATTAAGGCAAGAAATCGATTATATAAATAAATAAATAATATAAATAATTTTTCGCTAATATTACAAATGTTATTTCTTTTTATTATTAACATAGGTATTTCGACGTTTATTTTTTTCGAAATATTAATTAGAAATATTTAAAATCTTGAATTTGTAATACACCTTTATTAATTACGTTTTATAACTTTATTTTTTGATAATTAGGATTAATATTTATTGGGGTATGGTTTTAATTAATACTTTTCGAAACCGCCCGTAAATTGTATCGTTAGTTTATTAAAAACTTTCGCAATTTGTTTTCGAATTAAGGTTTTTTAATTTTCTTAATAAAAGTTAACGGCCGGATTTAACTTTTTTTCCTTATCGCGTTTTTTCTTTATCGGCGTAATTGGGTTCTCTGTTAATTTTAAGAATTTCTTTATTTTTTCCCCGGTTGGATCTAGGAATGCCTTTATATCAAAATCCTATATAAATATAATAATAATTAAATATTCCGGGTAACCGCCCAAATTTTTCATATTAATACCGAATATATTGCAGTATTTAAAAATCCAATTTTTATAGAAAGTTATTTATTCGGCAATTAATTATATATAAGTATAAATTCTTTTGGTTTAATATTATAAAAATAACATTTAAATAATATATATTACAAAGTATATTGTGGTTTTATATTTCATTTAATTGGAATTATAATATTATTATATCTGTAATTTTATTTATTATTATATAAATAATTATAAAATAAAAATTTCTTTAAACGGCTAAGGGCTCGGATTATACGGGTTTTTAAAAAATATATGCCGGTTAAATTTATAATACAAAAGATATTTATTTTGGATTTTTAAAAACTTATTATTTAATAATCCATATTATTTATATTAATACTTTTATTATTATATTTTCGTGTAAAAAAGTAAATAATATTATATATCATTTAATAATATTTTCGGGATTTAATAAAAATACAATTTAAAAATTAATAAAATATATAAATATATTTGTTATTAACCTTTTATAAATTATATATATATAATTAAAATCCCAGAATATGTATTTAAATATTATTCTAAAATTATCGTAAATAAAATATACGTTAATATATATATATAATGGTAAATAATATATGTTTTTTGGCATATAATAATAAGAATTATCTTATAAAAACCTTGTAGTATTAGGATTTTATCGAATAATCGTTTAATACCAGAAGAATTTATTTTATAAATTGGGGCAAGGATTAAAATATAATATATATAAGAGGAAATAAAATACGGAAAATAATACCGTAATTAATATAATTCGTATTAAAAATTACTGTAACGTTATTACGATTTTTATATGCGTTTTAATTCTTTATTAAATCGCAATATATTTTTTGAACATAATTACTATGTTTTATTTATTTATTATTAGTAATATTACTATAATAAATATATATTATTAAATATATATAAATAAGTAATTATAATTTAAGGAGTTCATAATATTATAAATTATTCAATATAAGGTCGACTGAATTAAAATTAAAAATATAAATAAAAAATATAAAATATAATAAAAAAATATAGTTCGTATATTAAATAGGTATCGAATATACTATTAATATTAATAAGAAATATATAAGAATTTATAATATACGATTAAAACTTACGAATAATTAATAAGTTATGAAAATATCTTAAAATAATATATATAATTAAAATTAAAATATATATAAATTTTGGGATTATATAATTATAATTATATAAATTATGAGGTTTATATAAGTTATTAAATATAAATAAAAAGTATTATTTTAATTAAATATATATTAAATATAATTATTATAATTATATAATACAGAATTAATATTATTTCCTTAATTATAATTTTATATAATTTCAAAGATTTATTATACTTTAATATATAAAATTATGTTACTTACGATATAATAATTATTAATTAAATTTCCTTTTGCTTGATGCCTGAAATCTATATTATAATATATACCTTTATATATTTTATAATATTATAAGAGGTGGATAAAATCTTTGTTAATATAATAAAGGTAATTTCCGTTATTGCTTCCGATAATATATTTCGTATAAACTTAAAAAACCTTGTTTACCCAGTTAAAGGAATTAGATTTATTAATAATGTTCCCGAAAAATTATTTGCCCTTAAAAATAACTTTAAGAACGAATAACAAAGTCTTGGACCAAAATATAACCGAAACCGGTATTAAAATAATTTGCGATAAGGCAAAATCGATAACGTACTCCCGATTAAGGCTTTTTCATATTAATTAAGTAATATTCGATTATTTTAAGATATCAGATATTTTTTACGAGAAATACATATTATTCTGAATTAATTCCAAATATTAAATATATGTTATGAAGTTATATTAATATAGTAGAAAATTAAAAAAAATGAATACCTTATATTTTGAAATTAATACGAATATATATTAATTATGAAAATCTCGGATTTATTAAGAATTTATAAATTCGATAATATTACAAAAGGTTTATATTATAATTAAGAATTTTTGTTACGGAAAATCATCGTAAATATATAAGCATTAAATATTAATAATATAATTCGGGATATTTTCTATAATAATAACCGGTAAAATGGAATTTACGTTGTAACCAATTATATCGGCTCCTAAAATTATTAAATTACTAAATTAATTACGGATTTTAGATTAAATACGGTTTTCGTAATTTAACGAAAAAATGTTTATAATTTTATGAACCGGGTAAATTGGCCACGAAATATATATTATATGGCCATTTTATATATATTACTATTTACAGAATTATGCGAATAATAAATTTGCAAATTACGTATAAAAACGGAGCGAAAAATATTTATATATAATTTCTAAATATTCGATATTATTATATAGTCCAAATAAACATTTCCCAAAAAGTTTAAACGTAAATATTACGCTTAAATTATATAAAAGTTTGAGACAGGAAAAGATAAAAAGAATTATTAACATATAAATTATAATGGTACGCGAAAAAAAGCAAAACGGAAAAAAAATCCAATAAAATATTTAGAAATATTACTTAATAAATTAATTACCAACAGAATATAGGGGTTAATTCGAAATTATGCGTTATATTTAGTTATAAGTCACACGATATTTTTATAAGACCTTACGAAAAACAAAATATTTAAATAAAATATAACTAATTAAAATTACGCAAATTATAAATTTAATTATTTATATTAGTTTCGTTAAACATTATGTTAAATACCGTTTTATAAAATATTATTTTCTTAATTACGGTTTTATTACCGGAAGTAAATAAATTATATTAATATAATAATTCAATAATTACGGTAATATATACAAGAATTTCGAAATTAATAAATTATTAATACGTAAATAATAAAGTTATATTTATATTAAAATTATAATATAAATATTATATCGTTTATATAAAAATATATTATAAAGTAATAAAAAAATAAAAAATAATATTAACCGTTCGTTTTTATTCGATAAATTCTTATTTTACTTATTTGACGACAAGAAATATAATAATAAACCGCTTTAAATAACGTTATTAATTAAATTATCGATGATTTATATCATAAGATTATAACTTTTTTCTGTACGCAAAATATTACGATCGTCCGGAATTAAATTATTTTTAGTAAATTCGATATTAACATTTTTTAAAGTAATTATATTAAGGTTATTTATAAATTGATTTTTGTCCTTTGCCGTATCTAGCTAATTAAGTTTACTTACGTTGTTAATATTAAGTACGGTATTATTAAAATTAATAAATTTAATTGTTATAGCTTTATAACCTATAGCTAAAATACTTTCGGAATTTCGGCCGTTTTTTTTAATCCGAAACGGATATTATTTAACAAGTTAAAAGTTCTGAAACAAAAGATAAATACGCTTAAGGATTTTATTACGAAAATCCCGAATAACGTAACGCTTATTTCGCAAAAAAATATAACGGGCATAAATTTGTATTATAAGGATATATAATACATAATTAAAAACAGATTTCGAAAAAAACAATATTAATATTATATATATTGTTTTTCGATCGACGGAATTTGCAAATAAACTACAAATTATATTATTCGCTTTTTCGATTAAATATTTTTTAAACTTTTTTTGAATTTTGTTATAGCTAGATTTAATATTAAAATTAAATTAATAAATATTTAAGTTAAAATTATAAAACGTAATATTTAATCGAAATAAATTTTTTTATTATAATTAAATTCACCGGCTATATAAAGGAAAAAACAATAATAGTATTAACAGTTTACTATAATTAACATCGCCATATCGTATAATATACGAAAAATATAAATAAATTGGGATTTCTTTAAAAAGAAATAATAATTTTGAAATTCTTTCTTAATAAAAGCAGTATGGATTAACGGTTGGTTATTACTTTTAATAAGGTTGAAAAAATTATCGCCTTATAAAATATCGGCCGTATTAAATATATTTCCGGTTCAGTAATTATCCGATAAAAAGAATTTATTCGGTACATTTTAATTACAACCGTACCGCCTAAAAAATAATGTAAATAAATTATATTTTTAAATTAAAACATACAATATTTACGAATTATTCGTTAAATTATTGATATTATCAAATAACGTATTATTAATAAATAATAACAAAAGGTTTTTATCGAAAAAACTCTTTTTTATTAATATGTTTTAATTAAAATTTTGTAATTTTTTCCTTATTTATCCGGCATAACCAAAATATTTAGAAATTACGTTATATACGATAAATTCAAATTCGTCGACAGTTCACCAAAAATATATATATTTTATAAATTCGGTAAATTCGGCTTTCGAAAAAAAGTTTTTAATCGAGGTATTTGAAAAACCTTTATATACGTTAAACGTTTTTATTATAAGTAATTTATATTGGAAACGAAACTTTTATAAAAATAACTTAAATATATAAATATTATATATATAAGGAATAAAAGGTTCGAAAAAATTGAATTTAAATAATTTTTAATATAATTACTGTGACGGCTAGGCGGTTTAACCAATTATTAAACCTTAGTCGTACGGGTTTATGTTGGCAGAAGTATCGTAGGACTTTGTAGTAATAAAATAACTTAATTACGTTTTTTAATACCAAGGGCGCAAAAGCGTATTATAAATAATTGGTATTAATAAGTCTTGCAAACTGGTGTTATCTAGATTATGGAAATAATGAACGTATATATCTTAATCTTTTTATTACTGCTTATTTTTATTTAGCAAAGTTTTGTTAAGCAGTTGCTTAGTGCTATTTAGTCGTGCTTAATTGTGCTTAGTCGTATTTAGTTGAGACCCGCTAAGTACCGATTACGTAAACCCGAATTAATATAGCTTTGTGATCTTGGTTGGACCGTTTCCGTAGGTCCAGCTGGTTTGGGTTGTAATACGATCTCCCTTTTCCCCAAATCTTGCCCTTAATATTTTTTTTGATAAGCCTCTTTCCTTTAAGATGTCGGCCCGCATTATTAAAAATCGTCGTTAGGTTTTCTCGTCCATTACGTAACGTTAAAATCTGCTTTTTATCTTTCACGATTTTAGTTTTAAAATTATGCCATATTCCTTATGTTTTTTTTAAAGGCTGGAAATGCGAAATAATGGAAAACGTTTTAAATGCAAGGGGTATATTAAACGCGGTTATTCTTATAATAATAACAGCGTTTCTTTATTTTTTCTAAAAAATATTCGTATCAAAAATTAAAGTTTAGAACGTAAAAAGGTACTTACGGAAAAGCGTTTCGTAGAATTGTAAAAACGTTATCAATAAGAAATAAATAAGGCCATTACGCGGTTAATCCGTTTTCGAAAACAGAAAGCGTTTTTTCGTTCGAAAGGAGTTAAAATGGTACAGCAAGAATTGCAGTTGCTGGAGGAGTTAAAAAAGCAGGAATGTTAGGAGCAGGCTAACGCCAAGGTTTTTTTTAACTGCTTTGGCTTTTTTTTTCGAATTGCTTGGCATTACCTGGCCGCTGGAAAACGTTAATTAGGACATAATTATATCCGGTGGTTTTATCGTTACTGGTAAAAGATTTTTAATAGGCGCTAGGCGCTAATAAGGTTTTTGACAGGTTCCTAGATATTTTCGAAATCCGGGTGCTTTTTTTATTTTATTAGATACTAGGTAAATCCGTCTTATTTTCGTACGTCGAAGATTTTCTCCATTTCGTATATTTGTTCGTTTTTTATTTTTACGTTATTTTGCGCCGTATATATTTTTATTATATTTGCTTTTTATTTGAATAAAAAACAGTAAAAAATTAAATGGAATTTAACTTTTGGTAAAAATCTTAATTAATAATTAGTTTCTGAGATTTTCTTAATAATTTTATATGGACCGATATATTTGAAATCGAATTTTTGTAAAGTTTTTTGTTTAAATATATTTTATAACGAAAAAAATTATTTTTCCTTTTTTAAATGTTAATTCCTTTAATTTCGTCTGGTTATAATATTTACTTATTTGATTTCATACGAATTCCAGTTTTATTTTTATTTTTTAATGTAATTATTGTAATTATTTTAACGTAAAGATTACTTTAATATTAATTAAACCGTTATCGCGTATTTTTTATAAATTTCTGAAATAAAAGCGAAATTTGTGTTTGCAGGTATTATCTTGATATTTTCGTAATAGCTGGTATTATAAATTAGTTATACGATCGGTAATTTTTAATCCAGTTATTTCGTTTATAATTAACGTCATATCGTAAATAAGTTTTTAACGTTTAATTTATTCGTTTTATTTATTTACCTCATTTAAGGCCTAAATACGTTAAATAACTCATAATTTAGGCCAATGTATATTTTTAAGCTTTGTTAAAACTTAGATACAAATATTATTTCTTTGTTTGAAATAATTTT
Source organism: Monosporascus cannonballus (assembly GCA_004154925.1). Classification (NCBI taxonomy): domain Eukaryota; kingdom Fungi; phylum Ascomycota; class Sordariomycetes; order Xylariales; genus Monosporascus; species Monosporascus cannonballus. The sequence continues at coordinate 108,883 of QJNS01000698.1, forward strand.
TATAGGTATTCTATATATATTAAAAACGTATCTAAAAAAAATATATGCTATTTGTTTCGCGTTTATGTCCTTGTAATATAATAAAAAATAAGGAAATTTCGTAAATCGGTCGAAGATTACGAAAACGCTGTCATAATATATTTCTATAATTAGATTTTCTGATATAAAAAGTTTAATAATAAAGTCGAATATAACTAAATATTATGGTTACTTTACGATTAATATTGGCTACAATTTTCCGTATGCTTTATGTCGTCGAGTTTTTGCTTTAGCGCAAACATCGCATTGCCGTATAATTTTCTGTACCGTTAATTTTATTTTAAAAAAGAAATATATATATTAAAGCCGTTTTAAGGTTTTATAGATATCTGGATATCCGTATATCTAATGTTCATGTATTTTTCGTACTAAATCCTTCTAGTATTCATTAGAATTTATATCTTATTCGTTTTTTAGTTTTTTAAGAAACCGTTGTTATACTGCTAAATCTTTTAATATATATCGAAAAGTATTACCCGAATTATCGTAATTTGTCATAAACATAAATATTTTTTTGTAATAATATCGAAAATTATATAACTAATTTTAACCAATTTTTCTTTAAGGTCTAGTCGCCTATTTAGGGCATTTACTCTGTTATTTTCTAAGTTTTTCTTATGGATGATAACGAAGTCGAAATTCGCCAATTTTTCCGTATATCCTAATTATCGTTCTATAAACTCTTTTGGCGTAATAAATCGAATACAATTTTGATAATCCGTATAAACCTTAACCTAATATAAATTTGCCTTTAAAAAATACTTAAATTCGCGAAATGCCATAACACTAATCATAAATTCCTTATCTGGAATACCGTAATTAAATTCGGCTTCTTTTAATTTATGCGAAAAAAATATAATAAGGAATAATTTACCTTGATTATTTCGTTATCTTATTATTACGTTTAATACATAATTCGAAATATCGGTTTTTAATTTAACGGAATGGTTTGGATCGTACATAACTAATACTGGCTTATTAATAATCGCATTTTTAATATCTCGAAATATTTTTTCCGTATTTATCGTTTATTTATATTATTTTTTTTCATAAAGTTTATTAAGGATATAGCGATTCCGCTAAAGTTTCGAATAAATTTCCTATAGTAATTAACGAATTTAAGGAATACCTATACCTTTTTGATTATCGTTAGCGTTTGCTATTCGGTACTTACAGCAATTTTCTTAAACTTTATTCTGATATATCCTAAAAAAATAATATATCCCAGATATTTTACTTTTTGCTTATGAAATTAATTTTTTTCCGCGTTAACGAATAATGTTATATCTTGTAAAACTTAAAAAACTTTATAAACGTATTTTACGTATATTTTTTCTCTCTCCGAAAAAATAAAAATATTATTAAGATAACAAACGACGAAAATATTAAAGTATTTTCGTAATAGAATGTTAATTATCCGTTGAAAAGTTGTTAATACGTTCGTAAATCCTATTGGCGTAACAAAATACTTAAATAATCCGTATTTCGTTTTAAAGGCTATTTTTTCTCGTATTTTTTCTTAATTCTAATAAAATTATATCCATTTTTAAAATCGAATATTATAAACCATTTGGTTCCGTAAAATTGGTTTGTTATTTCCGAAATTAGAAGTAATAATATTCGATCCTTAACCGTAATATCGTTTAATTGTCGATAATTAACCATAAATCGCAATTTTCTATTTTTTTTGGGTGCGAAAAATATCGGATATCGCGCTGATAACTTCGAAAATTAAATTTATCCTCTTTTAACCGATTTTTCCAGTATTTTTTAAAAGTACGTAATTCGTTTTTGTTAAAGTTATAAATAAGATAAAATTTCGTCAAATATTGTTCCTTAAAAATTATTTCATAATCTTATTCGTTATATTCTAATAATTTCGTATCAAGCTCCTTTTTAAAACGCTGCTTATATTTATAATGTTATAATAACATATTAATCAAATTTTTTAACTTTTAAGATTATTGTTCTCGTTATTCTAGATCTTTATTCAATTATTTTAATTTCGCTTTAATAATAATGACGGTACGCCGTATTTTTCTTTAACGCCTATTTCTTTCTTGTATTTTATCCCTTTGGGTAATAAGGTTTTTGTCGTATCCTTATACCTGCATTCGTCGCCATTATCGATCAAATATTAAAATCTTAATTTTTTCTTTTTTTATTTACTGATAAAGTATAAGGCGAACCTTACCTGGCCAGTCCCGCGATTAATCAAAATTCCGTACTGGCGTATCCATAGTAATCCTAAGATTATATCGTAATTCCCAAATAAAACGATATCGAAATTAATTATCTGGTATCGTTTTTAAACAAAAATCTTAAGGTAATTAATTTTACGTATAACCTTTCCGTTATTATAAACGAATTCCTAACTTTCGGTATTTGTCGTTATATAGGGTTTTAACTTATATTTCTATCATAATTTAAAGTTATTATCTATATTTGGTATAATATAATTTCCGCCTAAAATTCAGTAATTTACTATGACAATATACCAGTATATTCCGATTCGTATTTCTAAAGTAATAAAGTTATTAACGTTTTTTATGGTTGCGTTTAAAGCCTTTTTTAAAAGTTCCCTTTAACTTCTCTAAGTTTCGTTATCTTACGGCTCTTTTATAAATAACTTTTTTTTTAATTCCTATTCGAATATATCGAACTTTATTTGTGTTTTTTCGTTTAACGTATTAAGCAGGTGTATTTGTCGTTATTGTCGGCATATTATTCCTTCGAATTATATTAATTATTTTTAATTTTCTTATAATTCCTTTCCTTATTAAATAAATTAGTTTTTTATGTTTACGACTGTATCTTATTATACGTTATCTTAATTATTATTCCAAAGAGTTTTTATAAATTAACGTATTTCTTCTTTAATAATTTTTCTTTCGTAAAAGTTTATAGGAAATATTAACTAAAAATAAAAATCTGTAATAACGTTTTAGCAATGTTTTTTTACCGTACGCCGGATTAACTTTTTTTCGTTTGATAATTACATTAGTTATAATAATTAAAGGGGTTTTCTTACGGACATTATTTTTTTTAAATTAACTTTTATTTCGGCTAACTGTTAGATATTTCCTAAGCTTATAATTCGAACCTATCGATACCATTATTTCTTATTTTTATTATTTTCGATACGATTTGGAAAATCGAATCCGTTATAATATATACGGGTAATTCGCTTATAAATATGATGTTTTTATTTTTCGTAATCGGAATATTCTCGTCGTCGATAGTATATGATATACATTTTGCCGTATCGATCCGGTATTCCGGGACAAATTTCTTTTATCCAATTCTAATATTCGCATAATTATTCTTATAACGCTTTTTATTATATTCGCAATACTTTTTAAATTAACCTTTGGGTTTTTCCTATTTTACGTCGAATTTTCTATCGTAATAATTTTTATAGGATCTTTTGCCGTAAACCTGGTACGTATTTAGCTTAAATTATATAAATAGCTTTGCTATCGTTTTCTTAATTGTTCGTAGGCTATTTCTCCGATATATGGGTTTAGTTATGTTATCGTGGCCTTTTAGGTTTTTTGCACTTATAAGCCTTATATCCCGTTTTACTATAATTAAAACATTTAATCTGGCTCCAGTCTTATTTATGGGTAACGCCAAATTCTATAAATCCTGGTGCCGTTCTATAAGAAATAAAAAGTACGTCTTGTTTTTTCCCCTGGTTAACCTTATTATATTTCGAATGTAAAATATATTATCTTTTTTTTGTATCGTTTTTCAAACTGTCGATTATTAATCTTAATTTCCTTTATAATATATTAGTTCAAAACAATTAATCGTTAGATCCAAATAATTTTATTTTTTATATTATTTTTCAAATTTTCATAAAATATATCAATAAAAGTATCGGTTTCCTTATCTCCTTATCCTGCCTTAGCCATAAGGCTTTTAAATGTTACGGCATACTTGGACGCAAATCCTTTTTGTTGCAATTATAAGAGTTATTAGGTCGCAAATCGTTTTTTATCCGGATTACCAAAATTATCGCATATTTTATCCTCGAAATTAATATAAAATAAAAAAAATTTATTAATAAAATCCTCTTTATTTAATTCTTTTACTTCCAGGAAATTCCTTATAATATGTTTAAACTAGTTAATAATATCTCTTATTAGATATATTTTTATTATTAAGACCTCATCCGCGAAATTATTACAGTTCAAAAAGCGAGAGTAAACTTATACCTAAGTTAAAAAGGTTTAAAAGTTGCTTTTCCCATCATAAGGCTCCAGCTTTCTTAATTTCATGTGGACGCAAAAGGCTTGGACAAATAGCGTAGCCTTAATTTGTCGGATTTTTTTTCCAGTTCCCGAATTCAAGCTTAAGGCTATTAAATAAGGGTTTTCTAAGTGCTGGTCGACATTTTAACAGTATTAAATACTGCTTAAAAGCTGACAGTAATATCAAGTAAAAATTTATAACGTTTAACGGCTAAGTAATTTAACTAATTATTAAATTTTAATCGTAAAAGTTCATATTAATAAGAATATCGTAGGATTTTGTATCAATAAAGTAACTTAATTACGTCTTTTAATATTAAGAGCGCAAAACCATATTACAAATAATTGGTATTAATAAATGTTACAAGTTGGTATTATCTGAACTATGGAAATAATAAGCATATATATTTTAATTTTTGAATTACTGCTTATTTCTGCTTAATTACGCCTTTCTGAGCGGTTGTTTAATGTTATTTAGTCGTGCTTAATCGTGCTCAGTTGTACTTAGTTAAAACCCGCTAAGCACCGATTACGTAAGCCCGAACTAGCGTAGCTTTGTGATCTTGGCTGGACCGTTTTCGCAGGCCCAGCTGGCTTGGGTTGTGACAATTACATTGTTTTATTTAAAAATTAAAAATTTATTGTCAAAATTACTTATATTTTTTGTGGTTGGATTATATTATAGAGCTAATAAATATATATATAAATATAAGCAGGAAATTTATTTATATATAAAACAAAATAAGAACAAAAAGAAATTATCGTTTTTTATTATATAAATCAATTATTTCGGCTTAATTAGCCCATATTTTCCGAATATAATTAATTATTTTTGTAATTTTTTTAAATGAAAAAAAAACATTTCGAAAAATAATAAATTCTTTTTAAATTTATATATTTCTTAAAACATTTTTCGATAAACGTTATAAGTACCGTCGATAATACCATTATTTTCGTTAACTATATTTAACGAAATCGAATAGGGCTTATTATACGGAATACGTTTTAATTTAAGACATTCGGGAAATTTTTATTAATTATATTTATAAAATATATATGAATAAAATTAAAAAAATAACATTGAAATAATATTAATTATAAATTAATAAGAAATATTAAGCGGTACCAGATATTATTATAACGGTTTATAAAACTATTTTATTTTATAATATTAATTAAGTTAAAATATAAATTAATTTAGCTTTTGTTTAAACGAAAATATAATTATAATAACGAATATAAATAATAATAATATTCCGTATAATAATACCGTACCGAAATATTATACCAAAAATATAATTTTAAATATTTAAATTATTATATGAAAATACGATATCGCTTTATTATATCAAATTATAAGACGTAATTGATTTTAAGTAAAATTAAATAGTTGTAAAGAAATTAATACGATTATTTTAATTTTTTCTGTCAACCGAAATATATTTTTATTTAACGTATAATAATTTTCGTAAATCTCCAGCTTTTTTAATATATTAATATTATTTTGTAATAAATCCGAAAATAATAAATATTTGCTTAATAAATAAGATAAATAATTATTATTAATTTTGGAAAATATTTTACAGATAATAAGTAGGATTATAAAAAGAAATATACAACAATATCCGGAACGTTATTATTATAAAATTATTTTGTTTTTTATTTCTTATTATTTAATTATTGTTTTTTCTTAAAGTATATAATTACTTAATGTAAACGTTTAAATTAATGAAAGGTAAACGTTTTTATAAAATGTTAATTTTCGTCCAAAATAATATGGATTAATTTAATTTCGAATAATATTCTTTTTAATAAATAATAAAATTTAAGCTTCTTTACGAAAGTTATAAATTTCTTATATAAAATATTATAGTATTTACATATAATGGGGTCTTAATTAACCGGAATTAGAAATTTCTGCTAATTTTCGTATGTTATTAATTTTTCGCGCATTTGTTTTTTTTAAACGTTAATTAATTGATTAGTCCGAACGATCGAACTAGTTATTCGGCTTAAATTGTTTGAAAAACCTAATTACAAATAAAATTTTTAAACGTTATATTAATTTCTTTATATTAAACTCAGAAATTTAAAATACGCGTACGTATATTTTGTTTTAAAAACATAACCTGGTAACACTAGGAAAATTCGGATTTATTATATTTTAAAACAGATGATAATAACGTAACGGGCTCGAATTACAATTATTGTACGTATTCCGGTTTAAAAGTATTAAATAGGTTTTAATTAGGACAAGAATAATATTAATAATAAGTTATAGCAAAAATAACAGTATATATATATACATTTATAAAAAAACATTTCATTATTAAGTTACTACGGATTTTTATTTTTTTAAAGAAATAAATATATTAAATTAAGCCGTTATTACGTAATTATAACTTAGGCCTTATTAGCTTGTTACGGGGATTTGGGATTTGATTAGTTAATATTTAACGTTATGGAGCGGTACTTAAGTAACTTTGTAAAAATTGGGAAAACGAGCCAGGGAGGCCTGAGATAACTGAGGTAACACCCACCCACGCTAAAGTTTTCACACATGAGTACCCACGCACCCTTACTAACGACCTACGAGTGGTTAACAGGGGTGCGTGGGTAAAATAAAATTACATTCGGATTAACTACTCATAGGTACCCAAAATACTAAATAATTAATTATCTGTAAAAGCTTAATTTAAAAATTCAATATTTATAATATACCCATAATTTAAGCTAAACGTTATAAGCATAAAAAAATTATATAATTTAAAATTATGTTTTAGTAAAGATTTCTGTAAATAGTAAATTTTCAAATCAAACGTTTAATTATTACCTTTAAATCGGATTGTTATTTTTACAAAATTGCTCGTAGTATAATACCGTTTTAATTTATATATTAATAATATATTTAAATGGTTCATTTATTGTATTTCTGCTTAAGTATTAATAATAAAAATCATACATTTTTAATAAGCGTATTAAATCTTTTCTGAATTATTTTTTAATTATTTTTCTCATATTTGGATTTACTATGTTTTTTCTATTTATTTTCGTTATACGCGAATTTCCGTAATTTCAGCAAATAAATAAAGTCCGGAAATAAAACGACGGTATTTGAGAAAGTTTATTAAGCTAATTAGCCTGATTATTTTAATTGCATTATAAATATGGTATATCTTTTTATTATAGAAATAATACGTTTATCGTAAATATAATATAAATCAATAGACATATTATTAATACGGATATATTAATAAATAATGTTAGAAAAAAACCTCTACTATTTTATGTAAAATCTCAATAATTAACTGTTAAAATCGAAAATCCGTTTAGTTAAGTAAACCTTCAATAACCCTACGTGTTAAACATTATAATAAAACTTTTAATATTACAAGGTTAAAATATTTATTACCGAGCTGTTATTATTTGGACTATTTAGTTATACCGGTTATATTTATACAGGGCTTTTTTATTTATCAGATAAATTTTAATTTTACTTTTAACAGTATTATTCGTTTTAAAGAAATATTTACGTTTAACGATTTGAAGTGCTAGAATTATGTCGTGGAATAGGAGTATCTATGTTAGTTATCAAGCTCCCAAGACCCCGGAAGAACCTTATTCTGGCGCGCCCACAGTATATAGATGTTACAGGAACAGGGGTTCCTGTCTTGAAGAAACCAACCTTTAGGGCCTAGCGTGGACCTGCCACGGCTAAACCCCGGGTGGGAAAGCTTGGCCTCGGAAGTGATCTAAGGATCTAGGTGATCTATGGGACCTGGTCACATAGATCACATAGATCACATAGATCCACGACACACTCACTTTGGGAGTTTGGGATATATAATGAATCGGTCTCTCATGTAAATAGCACCTACTTAGTTTTTTCGCTCCTTAGCTATCAATCTAAGCTCTTAGCCAGAGGCAACTGTACTGTTCTCTGATTGAGAGAGGAGTACCTTGAAATCTCCTTAACGAACATACTGAATCATTCCTCGCCTTATTGTTACCTGCAAATCAAGACCCCTTTCGGATACTGTTCATACCTCCAGGTGGATGTATGACAGGTTCGTTACAATAGAGAGCTCCCTAGCCACCGCTTCTTAAAGCTTAATTCTAATCAGATAATAATTATTTCTTACATTTTATGTTACCTTATTCTTTGATCAGCTTAACTGTCACAATTATGGGCCCGGTGCTTTAATCACGTAAAATAGTTACGGTTAAGTTAATTAAAATCCTTTTTATTAATTTATAATTTTATTCACATTAATATATTGGATAATCCCATGTTTAAAAATATAATCCTTCAGGTTCGTTTTAGTTACTTTAATTAATATTTTGCTTTACGTTATAATACTTTTTCGCGCAGCGTTTGATATTTTATTAATTTAAATATTCCCGACGTTAATCTATTTAAAAGTGCCCGGACGATCTTATTATTCGAACAATATACTCCCGATATTGACGCCCGAACTAGGGCCAAATGTTAGGCAGATTTTGCCGAATAAGAGATTTTCGAATAAGGTAGCATTATTCTATAAGTTCTTAAAAATTGGAAAGTAAATAATTTTAAAAAGGATAACGAAATTAATTTTAAGCGTTTTGTCATAAAATATTAGGAATAAGTTAAGGAAGTTTCCAGACTCGAAATAAAATATGCCAATATTTAGATTTGGATTAACATAATAATAAAAAATCAGAGTTTCAGGAATACTTATATTATCTTAATAACCCAAAAAAAGATTCCGATATAGGATTTGCTTAAGAAATTGAAAAATTAGTTTGCCTTTTCGGAATCAAGTACTATTATTACGGTATGCGAGGATATCGCAAAATCCTGCGTTTTATTAAAATAGGCTATAGAAAACCTAATTAATAATACCGGATCTGGTTTTTTGCTTACATTTAAATTAAGGCGTTTAGCTTTTAGGAAATTAATAGGACGTTTGTAATAAAATTTTTTTAAATGTCTTAATAAAACGTTTCGTTTTTAAGGCGTTCAGAAATTAATTTTTAGCTTTATATTACGAAAATAAATTAAGGGTTAAAATTAAAGCCCCTGGGGTTTTTGTAACTTTAAGCAGTAAATTACTTTCTGAAATAAACATAACGTTATTTTTAATGCCGTTTTTTTCAGTTTAAAATATTTAATAAAAAAGTTAAAAATGTTTATATTTCTTTATATTAAATAATAGGTATTTATGAAAACCCGGTGAATGCGGTATATTCCATTACGCAATTACGGGGGTAATTATTTGTAAAATCCGTTAAATCAATTTTTTAAAACAGAAAAAAATCCGAAACCGTTTTTTTAAGTTAAACTGGTAAAGGAACTTCCGTTTCGAACTTTTTAAATTCCTTATATAGAAAAAAACCTTTAAAAAATTAAAAAGATTATTGCCTAATAATAACATTTAATTCAGCAATATTACTGCAGTATTATTCGATTCCTAAACTTTTGTTACCTTTAAGCCTAAATTAATAAGGATTATTATTATTATTAATTTTAATAAGTATTTTTTAACATTAATTACTTTGATCGATAATTATAAAATAAGGTATTTGGTAAATAGCCGAAACCTATTCGTCTCTGGTATTTTCGTACCTAATATTATCGGATAAATAATAGAAGCAGGAATTTTTTCCCTTCCGATTAATAGTAATACGTAACGAATAATTAAGAAAGCATTGTTCGGAATTAGCCAAAAATTAAAGCATAATTTTAGTTTTAAAAATATGATGATAATTAAAGGTTTTTACGTTAATATTGTTTCAGAAGTTTAATTATATAAGGCCGGGATCTGGTATTACGGTATTGATTATTCTCTTAAGACAAGTAAAATTAATAATAATATTATTTTTATAAAGTTTATTCGTATCCATAATTTACCTTTCCTCAATATAAACCGTTATTTTGTATTTAAACACCTTATTTATAATTTCGCAAAGTCCGGTAAGCATTTTGATATTTTTAATAATTAATTTAAAAAAATGCGAAAATGTAAAAACGATCCTGAGATAATTTACGCCTTCGTATAGGAACAAAGGATTTTTGGCACTTTAAGTCTAGGTATTTAGAATTAATAACGTTAAAACCTTTCGTTAAAAACGTTAAAAAAGGTATTATTAATGGCATTTTACGCCGAAAATATAAAAATTATATTTATATGTACGTTTTTTAAATAATTTCGAATCGCAAATTGTAAAGCCGAATTCTTAAACCGTTTTGGCGTAATACAGAGAATTATTTTGATTATTTTATAATTCATTAAAATTTTTATAAGTTCTAATAATTAAAAACAAATATAATAAAAAGTTTTTCGCTTTTTTATAATCGACTGTTCTTTTTAAAAAAAAGCGTTCCGGACTATTAAAGATTTTAAATACTAAGTATGCAAGTATTATAGGTTTTTTATTTATAATATTAAATAAGATAACGTTATTAAAATAATCGTAGTAAACAAATTTAGGGAATATCAAAAATAATATACCGAAAAAGGTATTAAATTAAAAATATTTCCTCCGCATATTAAAAGGTTTGTAAGAAAAAACGAGTAAATAAGCCAGAAATGATTAATAAATTTTTAAATTAATATTAGGAATATATTTCACTGAAAGCCTTTGACTTAAAGTAACAAAAGCGGCAGCGTAATTACATCATATAAGCCCGAATTACGTAAATAATTTGTTTAGTCCGAATAAAGTATTTGCTTATTAATTTAAATATTAATTTCGCTAATATAATCGCGGTATTATTGATACGTCTATTGTAAAATTCAGGTTAAATTAGTTTGGAATTTCCGTATATGGCGTACGAGTAGATTCGTTAAAAATAACAAAAAACGGAAAAAAAAACCGAATATTTAAAGTGTAACCAAAAAATTTATATCAGTTTTTTTAGTAAGATACCGAATTCTTAATATTTACCAAATATAGGTGCCGGAATTCCGAAAGGTTATTGTTATGCGTAATATCATATTTGATATAAAGATTTTTTATTAGTTAAAAAAAGAAGAAAAACGTTCGTTTTAGTTATAAGTAAGGAGTTCGTAAATAAACTGCCTATTCTTAAGTATTTAGTTTAAAAAAATCCAATTTTCGAAATGCTTAACGCGTAAGTTAATTTATATAACAATTATAACGTTTGAAAAACCGCAAATAATCCTAATTCCGAATATGAAAATTTAATAAATAGCTAACTAAAAGGTTAAAACTTGGGGGTAAAGAAGCTTAAAGACAAAACTGGATTTAATTCTAAATTTTTAACCCCTAAGAATATTTTTGATCCGGAAAAAAAGTTTTAGGAAAACGTTTAAAAGAACGTAGTTTAGTAATTAATTTAAAAAAAATTGATTTATCGGAATATCCGTAGATTAATCATGGCGAAAAAGAGAATATTAATAAAACCTTTCGAAAAATACATTTAACAAGGTTTATAGGTGATTCGGATAGTTCGTTAATATTTAGAATTAGGTTCGGAACTTTTATAAATAAAGAATCGTCCGGTAATTAATAAGAACTTAGGCATTAAATTTTTAAAGTAAAAAAAAAGTAAAATAGAAAAGTTGCAAATACCTATTTACAGGAATAAAGAATTGCGGAAATAAGAGAATCCTGACGATTTCGAAAGCGGTAATGCTTATATTTTAAACGTTACCGTAATTTACGGAAATAAAGTAATATATTTAATCCTATATCGCAATTGGGAAAAATGATATATATATTTGCGTTGTTATAACATGTAGCAAAATAAGACCATAAAAAATTATATATTTTTTATATAATGATTGCAGTAACAGTATTGCAAAAAAACGCGGAATACTTTGCCGTTATATTAAGTAAACCCTGGATCTATAGAGATTAATTAGAAACCAAATCGCCTAAACTTTGAAAGGATTTCGATAAATAATTTTTAGGAAGTGTTTTTAAGAAGGACGTTAAAAGAATTAAGGTACTTAAGAAATACGGAATATGAAAGGAAGGAAAATTTAATTACGCAAGCCAAATATAAGCTGATTTCCTTGAAATAAGTATTTATATATAAATTCGATAAAGATAAATAATTAAAACGTTATAAATTACGTATTTGCGTATGCAGTAATTTCCAGGATATCAACTTAATTATTAGTATATGCGTTATTACGTTCTTAATTAAATCTTTTCGAACCGTTATAGTTGTAATAGCCGAATTTAATCTCAAGGTTTATTATTTCGATATAATGCAGATTTTTTTAAATACTTTGCGTATAAGGCAGGTTCCCGTAATCTGTATTTTTTTAAACGGTCTTAAAAAAAGCGAGATATATTCAAAATTCGGATAAACGTTACACGGATTAAAAGATTTATTTTTGTTATATTAATGCAAACTTTTATTACGTTGTAAAAATTAAGATTTATGTTATTTTTAAGAAAACCGTATTTATTTTATAATAAGCAACGTACGTTTATGCTTATGTTTTTTATCAATAATTTTTTGTTTTTCTATTACGAAAATTATTAAGGTAAAGCCGATAAAATATTTTAAAATTAAAGGGATTATACGAATTTCAGGATTAAGGAAAAATAAGGTAATTTTTAGATATTCGGGAAATCCGGAATAAATCAAAAAGGAATATTATTTTAGCGTACAATTCGTATATCGAAAGAATTATTATTCGTTTTGAGTTAACGAATAACGTTTATATTTTTTAACACCTTTAAAAATAAAAAGCTTATTTTTAATAACGTAATAAGGTTTAAATAATATATAAAGAATTATTAAAAAACATATTGTTTCATTTTAAATATAATAATAATAATCCGTCTAAACGTAATTTTTTCCGTATCCTTATTAATATTATTTTTAATTAACCCGTTAACTAAATATATTATAGTAGTTAATAAAATAATTTGTTACTTTTATTATATACGTTTTTTAAGGATTATATTTAAAGGTATAAATAAAAAAACCTAAATTTTTATAATTGTTAAAAATATATTATTCGTTAATAGTCCCGAAATACGGTAATTCTCCTAAGGTTATATTATAATGTTTTTTAAGGGACCAGTTATATAAGAAGTTATTCGTTAAGTAACGGTAACGACCTTTACGATTAAAATTAAATTATTTGCATTAAAATATACAGCTAAAAAGGCCATAATTTCTAAATGTTTATTTCGTAATTTTACGTTAAAATTGGGCAAAACTTAAAATATTTTTTGCAATAATAAATAAATAATTAAATGAATAATGAAGGAAAACGAAAGGTTTATTATTAAGTTACGTTACGTCGATATTTAAATTATATAAATTCGCTAAAAACAAAATAAGAAATTATTTAACGTAATTTATTTATTTATAATATAAATATTTGTTACTAAATTAACGAAGAATATTCTTTTAATAAAAGTTTGAACATTTTAAGTTATTTTTTAACTTATAAAACTTACAGCAGATATTATTTGAAAATTATAATAACACAAATAACAAAATATATAATTTTATTAGGCCTTAGGCCTTCCGGATAAGTTTTTTTCTTAAAACAAATATTATTATTAATATTATTATTAACTTAATAACAGGTTTACGATTTCCCCAATTAATGTAAATATACGCGTATATACGGCAACCGCGCCTGCAAACGTAAATACCGGTTGCTCCCTTTTTTTCTTTTGCTTTTGTTATTACTTTTGCTCCTTTTCGAAAAAAACGCGTATGGCTGCGCGCAAATAACGGATCTCCTATTCTATAATTAGCAATTTCCCCAAAGTATACGAATAAAGTAACGCAAACAAGAAAAAACTTACAGCGTGATTAATATTAAATACGAAGGCTGTTATTGAACGTACGGCAAGTAATCGGGCGAAAGCAGGGCTAATTAACAGTTAATAAGGGAAAAAAAACCCGGAAATAAAAAAGGTACGTATACCGGAATACAAATATGCCCCGAGGCATAACGCCAGCAGCAACTGCTTACGGTAATGTCGAAATAATTGCTAATATTTTTGCCCGCAAACGCGGAACGTAAGCACTTTAAATAAAGTTCGGCGCGGCGCGCTTCGCAAATACGGGCGGCAACTGCGAATTATGCAGCAGAAACGCGACGAAGCATTTTATTATAATTATTGTTAATAAATTTATGCAAAGTTACCAAAAATAAAACAAATTTACGTTATTATTGGTAATAATAATAATAATTAATAATTAACATACTTAATAATTTATAACGCATATAATATACGCGTAAAAAATAAGAAAAAATATTTATTGTTAATAATAATGATAAAAATAATTTTGCATTAAACGTTAATATCGTAATTAATTTTCTTTAATTTAGGACGTTTACAAAATTATTATACGAACTGAAATAAACAGGCTTTTAATATACAAAATTAACAGAAAAATAAACGCGCAAAACGTAAAGCGCAAACCCAGTATTATAATACCTGTTATCACGGCGATAATAAAAGGAAAAAATACAGCAATAATTTTCCCTCGCGTACCTAATACATATACGGCCTATTTTTTTGTTAATCAAATTAATTAATTACGTTGTTTTCTTTTATTATTATAATTATTTGAAAATTACAAAAACAACGATAAGCAAATTTAAAAGAATATCTTTCTTTTATCTGGGGAGTATATTATAAAATAGGGGTATTTATGTTAGTTATTAAGCTTTTAACATCCCGGAAAAACCTTATTCCGGCGCACCCACAGTATATAAAGAGCTCCCTAGCCACCGCTCCCTAAAGCTCAATTCTAGTCAGACAATGATCACTTCCCACAGTCTATAATACCTTATCCTCTGATCAGCTTAACTGTCACAAATTACGTAAGGTTTTAAATTAAAATCACAATATCGATTAATATCTATATCAATATTTCAATTAATATTTTAATTAATTGATTTTGACAGATAGTATAAGAAAAAAATATCTATTATATATATAAATCAATATTACAATTGAAATTAATTAATTCAAAATATTTAAGAAATATTATTGTAGTACAATATCACCGTATAGAAACTTGCAATATCTTATATATAAAAAAATAAAACCAAATAATCATATTACGATATATTAAACAATACTTTTATAAATTTATTTTTTAAAAAATCAATATTTTGATCTAGTAATTTTATAAACTCCTATAAGAGAAAACATAACATAGATAATAGTTAACAATATTAAAAAGAAATTACAATAAATTTAATCAAAAAGGAATATGTAAAAAAACATTAAAATATAAGACTCGGTGAAAAACTTAATAAAATAAATTGAATAAAAGTTTTATATTAATTAAATATTATTTACGAAAATTTATAAATCCTAATATGTGATAACTTACGAAACGGAATTAATCCTGTTGTTCAATAATATATAAGTTAGTTAATATTAGAAATAGGCTATATTAATATATATTCTTGAACGAATTATTCCACCCTTTCAAAACATTTGTAAATATTTCTTTTTTTAAACTTTCATTAACATATTATGACGTTTTTAATTTTCGTTTATTTTTTAATATTTGAATTAATTAAAAATATTAATGACTTAAAGAGTTGTTTTATTACACTATTAATGTAAACTTATTACCTTAATACAAAAGTATTAAGTTCGTTAATACTAGAAATAAAATAAGTAATCTTTCAATCATATTTTTTCTAAAACTGTATATAAAAAGTGTTTTAAATCTTGTTGTCAACATTTTAATATTTAAATAAATTCGTTATATTCGCTATAATCAGATTATATCTTAGACAAGACGTCTATTCACGTATAGCGAAAATAAAATATAATATAATATTAATTCAAAATATATAACATTATAATTCTAAAGAGTTAAATAAATATAGTAAATTAAATTAATTTAACATCTATTTTATTAATATAATAATAACTTAGATATAAAAGTAATTAGTTGTAAATACGGCTTACTTAATCTAAGATATTTCCATTTTACGTTAAAATATTAAAATGGTGTACAGCAAAAATAAATTTATACGTTAATTAATATATTATTTCCTTTATAAAACACATATATAAGTTATAAATTTATAACTAGTAATGGATAATATGTTCTAAAATTAGTCGTTATCAGAATTTAACGAGTTCGACAAAATAGGTTATTATATATTAAGAAAGCTATTACAAAAAAATTTATACGAAAAATTCAAAATATTTTTTGGGAAGTTTTAATGTTTTCAATTATAGTTTCCGATAAATTTTGATTGATATGTTGTTAATAAAATGATTTAGTTATATTATTTTAATATATTTTGCAAACAAATTTATATATACCCGTAAAATATTCAATTGCTTTATTATAAAAATTAGTTTATAAATAGTTAATTTAAACGGCTTTTTCTTACTACAATAAGGATGTATTTCCGCATCCGATAAGCAATATAAAAATATAATAAAACTAAAATAGTATTTAATGTTTTTCTAAAATTCTTATAGATTTAATTTAAATAGCATTTGAAATAATATTTTAAAGTCAAATTAAAGAATACTAGTAAAAGATCTATTTTATAAATACATTTCGTATTTATGACAATGCTGTTTAATTATTTAGGTTTAATAAATATATAATTATAGATTGCAATTTCCGAAATTCTTAAAAAGTTTATTAATAAGAAAACGTTTAATAAATATCGATTAAGTAATGACTAATATTTTAGAAACTTTTTTTCATTTTTAAACTGATTATTTTTTTCATAAAATATATAGTTTTTCATTATAAGTCTTCATTGATAGATCGGTAGAAATATATATTTTATGAAGTTTTATTAAGTTTATACGTTTCGAATATTTAATAACAAATTTTAAATTTTTGAAATACAGTTTTTTAAAAGAACAATTTGTATGCTCTTAATCCGTTATTAACATTCGGGATTAAAATTAAAATATATTACAAATTATTTAATTTAAATTAGACTAAGAAGTGATCTACACACTATTACGAAAATTAACATAATATTATTAATCCCATATTAAAAGTGAACGTACTTGTATTACAATAAATTTAACCGTATTGAATTTAATTTGATTAATTTTAATTAGTCCTTTTTTAGGTTTTAAGCCTTTGCAAATTTTAATGTTTACGTCATTTTTAAATTTCAAATATTCTAAAAAACGTTTATAAATATTTTATACAAAGTACAAAAATAGTGAAAATAATTTGCCATCTTTATTTTTGTTCTTGTTTAATATTCTTTTATATTTTTTAAAATGCCTAACATCGAAATTCGTGGTATTATCTATTATTATCACTTAAACTTTAATATAACATCCGTATTTAACGTTTCCTATAATATTTCGAATATTCGATTTTTACATTATATTTTTATAACATTATTCATTTGTTAAAACGCAATTAAATATGTCATTTTTATTGATAAAGTATATAAATATATTTTGAAAAATTCATATTAAACTTTGAAAAATCCCAGTATCGATAATTACCGAAATATAGATTTCGAAAGAAAACTTTTATAATTTAACTAGATAAATTTATTTGCGTGCTTTGCATATTTATCGTTAAATATATGGAAATTTGAAAAATTATAAATAAAATATATATGCAGAACCTAATAAATAAAACACGGATTGTCGAGAATATTAATGAATGATTAAAAATTAATTTATATTTTAATTATATAATAAATATTTGAAATAAAAATCGAGCAGTATTAATTAAGTATTACTAAATTACGATTAATAAGACAATTAATTTAATAAATAAAGGCTGTTAAAATATTTTACGTAAAGAACTATTTATAGTAGTCTCTATTTATGTAAAATCTATATCTTTTTCGTATAATGTATTATGTGTATAATCTTGAATAAAATAATATTATAATCATTTTTATTTAATTTTGGATATATCATAGTTTAAAAAAATCAAAAATTCCTATTAAGTAATTTAATTTTAAAAATTGGTTCTATAATTAACAGTATTAATATTAAGACGTTTAATTAAAAACAAATTCGTTTTAACAATATTTCGTTTATATCGTTATTAAAGGTAGTTCTTTTTAAAAAATTACTTTTATTACATAAATTAATTTTTAAATATTTCGGCCTTTGTATTTAAAAAAAATATATTAAAATGCCGAAATTTGAAAATAATTGAAATGTTTTTATACGTTATTTCAGGACCATAAGTTGAGTATTATGTAAATGAGAAATTTAAATGTTTAGCGTATTTATTACGTAATTTGATACCATTCGGTTTGTTAAAATATTTTTCGTTTTAGTTATTTAATTCGTTTTTTATTTTTCCGTTACGCTTTTTTTATAATCCGTTTGTTTAAATATGTAATTAGTTCCAAACTTATCTTTGCTTTTACTTTCGCTGTTGTTTCATTTTTATTATAAAAAATATTCTTTAATTTTTATAGTGAACTTCGTATTTCTATAAACCTTTTTTAAGATTTAACTTATAATATTTTCTTCGGATATATTGAAATTAAATATTTAACAAAGAGCGGGAATTTTTACAATGTTAAATTCAAATAATATTTTAGTTATATTATAAATTATGTTTTTATAGAGAACTGTGTACGATTAATTGTCTGGAAACGACAAATTAATATATTAACAATAAATAAATCAATTATTCATAATAAAAGATTAATACGTTGAAAACCGTGAGATAATGTATTGAAAATCAAATTTTAACAGGTTAAAATATAATGACAATGGAGGGGAAATTTCAAAAGAAAGTTAAAATAAAATATATATACAAAAATTTATAACAGGACTATTTATTATCTGAGAATATTTATTTAATGTTAATTATATTCCGACCTTTTCGTATAAATGTCGAAATTCTTTGTTATTTTCCATTTAGCTTTTTAGTATTTTATATAAATAAAATGTTTTTCTTAAGAAATAAACTTACATTTTTATTATGTTAAATACTACATAATATTATGAGAGAAAGTTTTATTACTCGCAATAATATATGGTTATAATATTTTATAAATATTCTTTGTTTTTATTATTATTATTATTATAAGTATTATTATTTTTATTATTATTATTACTATGACGATTATTAATATTATTATTACGATTATTAATAATACAAATTTAATTTCTTAGGAAAACCAGGTTTTTATTTCGGAAATTTCAATAATAAGAATAATTAAAATATTTTAATTCAGAACAGCAAATAGTAATTTATATAACAAGAACGATTAAATTATTACGGCAATAACCACGGATACTTTTTGTTAAATAAAGGCATATTCCGAGATAAAATATAAAAGCTGATAAGATACTAATACAAATAAAAATGTGAATTTGACATTATTACTTTAAACTAGCGAATAAAATATAAATTACAAAATTATTAGTTTAAAAAATATAACTTTAATTTCGAAATATTATAATCATATACGAAATCAAGCAGATATACAAAATCTATACTTTATTGACTTTATAATATTTCGTTAAGTTTATAATCCAGAAAGTGAAGTGTAACATATAACTAAGAAATAATTTTAAATTTTAAATTTTATATTAAAAATATTATCAAAAAGTAGAGGCAAAGAAATTCGTTAGGTTATTTACTTATAAGACTTTTTATAAGTTTTATACTAAAAGAGTATTATTTATTTAGGAGATTCATGTTTATGAATATAACTTTGCAAATAAAAAGACTTAAAGTTTTTTTGTTAAGATTGAATTATAAATATAACGTATATTTTAATTCAGAAAGTGTATCTAAAATTAAAACAGGATCTGTTTAAATATATTAATTTTATATGTATTTGTACGTTTTTTAATCCATTTATTAATACTCAATATCGGTTTTAATATTTATTTTTTAAATACTAAAATACTTATATATTTCTTTGTTGTTTATGAATATATTAGAAAAGAAATAATAATTTTAGTATCTCTAATTAAATTAATGTTAATATTATAATAAATAAAAGATGAATTCCTTTTATACTCTAAACCTTAATTTAAAATGTAGATATATCGAATTACCGTGAGAATACTTACCAAGATTTATATTAATCAGTATTCTATCATATTTATTATAATATTTGTTTCTCGACACGATAATAAGAAAATTATTTTAGAGGTAATATATTTAATAGAACATTTTTTAATAATAAATAAAGTACAAAAGCGTATAAATATAATTTGAAACTTTTGATAATAATCATTAATATCTTTTTAATAAGGTAAGATGTTAGAGATTTTCATATATTTGTTTATATTATGGAATATATTATTAAATATATTTGTATTGCTAAAACTTCGGTGCAAGAAAATTTAATAACAACGTTTATAAGAGCTAAATCTTATAGTTGTCTTAAATTAATAATAAATATACCTTTTCGCAAGGTTTATATCGTTATTTTTAGGTTTTATTACAAAATTTATTATATTATTACATTGTTTAAATTAAATTTTTTTAACAAAGTAGTAAATTTATTAAATTCTTTTTAATATTTTATAAACCACTAGATATTTATATAGTTAATATTGATACATATTATATATTAAGTGCATTTAAACGTGTTTTTTAAATTGGGTAATTTATATGGTTTTGTATTTTCTCTTAAGGTATTTATTCACTTTTTGATATATTGATATATATCATATAATATTGCCTGTATTATTACAATTTAATATGGGCCTAAATATCGTTTTGAGATAATATCTGTAAGATAATGGATAGCTGTGAGCTGGGGTGAGGTGATCTCCGACCAGTCGTAAAGCGGATTCCAAGAAGTGAGTGTATTAGGTTACTTCTATCTGGCGTTTCCCACTAGCTGCCAGATGGTGGATTTATATTAGTAAGTGGGTCGGTGGCTGATCGGTGGCTGGTCGGCTACCAGCCTCATCCTCATAGGGGCAGTATTTTTACAATATCGAACATTATGTAATTAATTTTAGGGAATATTGTTTCAAATTCAATTATTTATTTAAAATATTTGCTTTGCCGTTTTCTAAACCTTTTTTGTAAATAATAACGAAGTGGAAATTTGTTCGTTCTTTTGTATATTTAATTATCGTTTCGTAGGTTTTTTTAATCGTAATAAAACGGGTAAAACTTTGCTAATTAAGGTAAGTTTTAATCTATTAAAAAAAGTTTTCAAGAAATCCTTAAACTTTTAAAAAGCCATAATAATAACCATAAATCCTTGATTTAGAATAACTTAATAAAATTCGATTTCTTTTAATTTGAATAAAAGATATACCATAAAATATAATTTACTTTACTTATATCGTTATCTAATTATTATGTATAACGTATTATTCGAAATATAGATTTTTAGTTCGACGAGGCGTCCTAGATCATATCTAATTAATACTGGCTTATTAATTATCGAATTTCTATTTTCTGAATCGCACTTTTATTTATAATATTTATTTAAACTCCTTTTATGAATAAAATTTATTCACAGTTAAAGAAGTTTATTCAATTTTTGAATAAATTTTCTATAATAATTAGCAAATTCCAAAAACATTTACATTTTTTTAATTATAATTAACGTTTATGATTTTTTAATTCTACTAATATTTTTGGAGTTCATTTTAATATATTCTAAGATCATAAGAGATCCCAGATATTTTCTATTTATAAAATTAACCCTTTTTGCGTTAATTAATAATTTACCGTCTAGTAAAATATGAAAAACTTAAAATAGCATTTTATATATACATTTTCGGGTTTTAAATAAATAGAAATATCGTCCAAATAGTGTATAACAAAAAGGTCGAGGTATTTTCGTAATATATAATTTACTATATCTTAAAATATTATTATTACGTTCGTAAATACTATAAATGCAAATAAACATTCGAATAATCCGTATTTTATTTTAAACAATATATCTTATTTATATACTTTTTAAACTTTAATAAGATTATATTTGTTTTTGAAATCAAATATTTTATATTATTTGGTTTCGTATAATCGACTTCATAATATAATACTTAAAGTATTAAGAGTATTTAGTTATCGACAATTACCCAGAAGTTATATTTCGCTATTTCAAATAGATACGGAAAATATAACATATTTTGCGGGTAATTTCGAAAATTAAATTTATTTTTTTATTATCGATTTTCTATATATTTTTTAAATACGCGCAATTCGTTGCTGTTAAAGTTGTAATATTAGTAAAACTCTGTTAATAAACCTTTTTTTAAAAGAAAGTATTGTATAATTATATTTGGTATATTTCGGCAATGTTGTATTTCAATTTTCAATAGATTATTTCCAATAATACTATTATAGTAATATATTATTTAAAATTTCAACATTTAGAGTTATTAATTTAAATCCTTATTTAATTACTTAAATATTACTTTAATAATACTAATAATAACTCGTATTTTTTAATACTTATTTTTATATTTAATTTTAAGTAATAAGATATTTATTATATCCTTGTATTTCCATTTGTCGCTATATTTAATCCAATATTAAAATCTTATTTTTCTGTATTCTAGTCATTGATTAAAAATACAACGAACTTTATCTATCCAATTTTTCCGTCAATCAAAATATTGTAATTGTATATATATACTCATGTTGAAATTATATCGTAATTTTTAAATCAAATGATATCGAAATTAACCTTTTTGTATGTTCCTTAATTAAATGTCTTAAAATAATCAATTTTGCGTTAGATTTTTTCGTTATCGTAAACGAAATCCTGGTCTTTGGTATTTATAATTATATAAAGTTTTAATTTGTATTTTTATAGTAATTTGAACTTATTATTAATATTCGATACAATATAATTTTCGTTTAAAGTTCCGCAGATTATTATTCATGTATGTCAATGCGTTGCGATTTGTGTTTCTTAAATAATAATGTTATTAACGATTTTCATCCTCGCATTTGAAACTTTTCTTTAAAATTCCTTTTGTATTTTCAACGTTTCGTTATTTTGCACCTTTTTTATATATAAACGTTTTTCAAAAAAAAATTTTCGAAATTTTTAAAATTTACATATTTGATTTCCTATAATATATTAAGTTGCTATATTTATCGTTTTTACCGGCGTACTCAGTCTTTAAATTATATAAAAATATTTTAGTTAGCCGATAATATTTTACTTTATTAAGTAAATTGTTTTTTCGTATAATGTACAATATATCATCACACTTTTTATAATTTATTATTTTTTAACGAAACTCCTAATAAAATGTTCAATTTTTTAAACCTTACTTTTCTGCAGAGTTTATAATAAATACCAATTAAAAATAAAATTTGTAATAACTTTTAGTAATAATATTTTAAGATATATAAAACCCTTTTTTTCTCATTGATAATTATATCAGCAATAACAACAAAAAAGAATTTTTTTACGAGTATTACGTTTTTTCTGATTAATTCTCCAAGGTTGTTTACTAATTTAAATCGTTATACACTAAGTATTTTCGTTATCCATAATATATTTCGTTTATTTTGCTATATTAATTAATGATTTCGTGATAAATACTTTTTGTTTATTTTTAATAATCGGTTAAACATTCTACAAGGCGTATTATTATTTTCTGAATATTTTTCGGGCCAATTTCTGCGTTTTTCGCATATTGCGCTGGACGTCTTATTACAATAAACCTTATTCGCATTAAGCCTACATTATATTGATAACTTTATAGCCATTCTTTTAATTATCTTTGGATCATTCTTTAGATATTTGTATTTATTTATTTTGTCGTAATTCTTTTGGTTTTTTGTATCGATAAGACCTATATCTCGTTTTGTTATAATTATAATATTTAATTTGATTTTAACTCTATTTATATATAGCTTTAAGTTCTATAGATCCCAGTGCAGTATAATATGAAATATTATTATGTCGGAGGATATTGGTACTAGTTCGGCGTTTATTATCGTGCTTATTTTTGACATTTTGTATGTGTTAGGTATATTATCTGTTATTAATTTTATTACTAAAGAGATATAATTTAATAAGTATTCCAGTTCATTTAATTTTAAATATCCCCTTAATATTTATTTAAGCCATCTAAAAACTTAATTATAAATATTTTTTATTTTGAATTTAAATGAAATGTTAATCAAATAAGCGCATTATCGTAATTAAATGCCGATTTCTATTATCGTAATTATGAAACCTATATTTCGGCTTTTATTTTTTACGTTTATTATTTTACAAGGTTTTATTAAAAGTTTCTCGAAATATTTATAATTACTATATATTCGTATCATTTTTGTGATTAGCCTTTTCGTAAATAATGTAAAATATTTTTTAAGTAAGTTTGAATTATATAGCAATATCCTTTATTAAGCGTCAGATTATAAATGTGATTTTCGCGTGAAATATAACGAGGGGGATGAAATAATACTTAAAGTATATTCGATATTATATAAGAAAGTGTTGTAGTTTTATTAAAAATTATTAAATAATTTCGATATATAAAGTTTTAAAACCTTCCCTGATTTTCTAATAAAATTTAATTACATAATCTAGCGTACTTTAGCAGATTTCTTAATATTCGAAGTTTTGCTTTAGTTTTTACACTCTTCATATATTATTTAAAACGATATTATGTGGTCAGCATTTTTATCTTTAATGTAAACGAAACGTTCCTTTAAAAGGTCCAGTCATCGAAGGACGTTTTCTCTAATTAAACAGTGTTGTTATTTCTTATTATTCGAGCTCATGTTAGAGTTAGAGATTTCGTAAGTTGG
This sequence comes from Monosporascus cannonballus, assembly GCA_004154925.1. NCBI lineage: Eukaryota > Fungi > Ascomycota > Sordariomycetes > Xylariales > Monosporascus > Monosporascus cannonballus. The sequence goes on from QJNS01000698.1 coordinate 133,867, forward strand.
TTGCTAGTTTGTAGATATAATATCGATAATATTACTTAAAGTTTGACGATATTATTGAATAAAAAGTTTTAACATATTAGGGCTAAGAGGTTTAACTAATTATTCAACTTAAATCGTACGGGTTTAAATTAACAACAATATTGAAAAACTTGAAATAAGAAATTTAATAATTTGTTACGTTTTGTAATACTAAAGGCGATTTGGATAACGAAATATTAATATAAATTGTTATTATTTAAATGATAGAAATACCGAAGATATATGTAATTTCTTTATATTTTATTAATTTCTTTTAATTATGCCACTTACGGTAATTATTATCTCTAGTAATTATAATTACACTCTCGCAATTACTAGTATGTTAATGATTATTTGTTGCTTAATTTGTAAGGTGGGTCGCCTTATCCTTTTTGTTGCGACCGTTTTTATAGATCTAGGCCTATTAGATTGTAAGATTTTATCTTTTTAAAACGTTAATTAGAACGTAATTTCTGGTTCCTTGATTATTAATAAAAGTCTTTTATTAAGCATTATATTTTTATACAAAACTTTGCAGGTATTTCAACGTTTTTAAAATTTAAAGATTTTCTTATTTAATCAAATATTATCAAAGCCTGTTTCGCTTTTATATATTAATTTCTATGCGTTAGTTTATATTTTATTTTTACACTTTCTTTATTAGCATTTCATTTATATTTGTTAATACTATTTTTAGAAAAACATAAAACAAGTCATTAATTTTCATCTGTAATAACCGCTTTAAGTAATAACTATGTGTTAAGACTTTTTTAGTGATGTTAAATTGATCTATATATTCGAATTGAACATTTTTCTCGACTTCTTTCGTTTAAGTATCTTTTATAATAAAGTAAAAAAAATTCAAATGTTAACATTTTTAATGCTTGTTAATTACAATATCGTCTTATCAAAATATATAAGCACTTTAGGTTTGTTTATATTTACAGTATTATTATTTAAAATATTTGATAAAATATATAATTTTATAATTAATAAATTCACTAAATACATTCATATACATGCTAAATATAAACAAAAAATTGATATTTACGAAATAATTTAAATACTATTTTTGTAATTTCTTTTACAATTTATTTTTATAGTACATAATTTTAACTTATTTATTTTATTTGTACTAAGTAGAGTATCGTAAATACGATAATGGTATTTAATTTCATTGCTTTATTTATTATTTCTTCACAGCTTTCATATATTAAATAATTTATATTTTTAGTTAATTTACTTGTAAAACCTTGGTGAACATTTAAAATAATTGAAATTTTATTTGCTTATAATAATGTTATATAATAATTTACATATGTTAAAAATATTTTTCGAAAGTTTTTATATTATTTATTCTTTACATATTCTTTCTTAATACCATAAAAATAAACATATTTCTGAAAGTCTATAATAATTACGACAGATTTTATCATAATATATGTTTCTTTAATCTTTAAATACAAAAATGAATACTAAAGATTAGATTATTTTAACCTATAGCGGTCTTAAATTAACGATATTTATAATTCTTAATATGGTTTATAATGTTATATAATAGCTTTAATATAAAGGTTTGAGTATTATTCAAACTTTTAAATTGTTTATTTAACTTTAAGAAAATAGTAAATACGTTAAAATTGTTTTCAGATTTTATAACCCTTTATATGTTTCCATAATTAATATTGATGTATAAATCGTGTTAAATTTCTCTTATATTATCCCGCATTTGTCATTTATTTGATATTTTGTATTCTAAGATATGTTTATTAACCTTTTTAAAATTTTAAGATAGGTTATAAAATAACATTCGAACTATTAAGCTTTGTTGTAAATGTAAATCTCTTTTAACATAATACTGAAAGTTATACAGTTAATAGAAATTGTCTTAAATATCGAAATTCGGTTTTTTATCTAAGATATCAGTATTGTTATTTTCGAAGTTTTTATGAAAAGAATCCCAAAATTAAAAATTCGTAGTATCTTGCTATAATGAAATTATTATTTTAGAAGTTCTTTAGTGGTAATAAAATAAGTAAAATTTCAATGTTTAATATAAATGTTAATTTAATAAAGAACTCTTGAAACAAGTTTTTGTATATTCGAAAAACAATAATAATAACTTTAAATCTATTGCCTAGAATAATATAATTAAGATGAATCACATTTCATTTATATAAAAAATATACGATACAGTACAATTTGCCTTACATATTTCGCTCTTCGATTATCGTATTTAAGGCATAATTCGAAATATCGATTTTAAAAATAAGAAAACGTATAAAATAATATATAATTATTTTAAATATTTCAGAACATTTTTACCTCTTAAAAATTTTATATAAATAAGACATCTATTAAAATCAATTGAAGATATTATAAATTTATAAAATTTCTATATACACTTTTTAATATCATTAGTAAAATTGAAAAACTAATTATCCTATTTGGTTTATAACTAAAGTTTTTGGTTTTATATTTGAAACGATTTTTCCAAACATCTTTTAATATATTTCAATGTAATAATATAATATAAACTTTGTATTTTTTACACCTAACAACATTTTCTTTTTATATTCCATTATAATTTGGTATTGTATAAAATTTAAAAAGCTTTATCAACGTAGTCTATATAAAGTTTTTCGGTTGTCGAAATACTCGAGTAATATATAATTAATTAATCATTAGAAAATTACTCAAACGCCTATAAATATTAATAATATCATGAAACATTTACATATTTTATATTTTATTATAAAGGTTATACTTTATTTATAATCTTTAAGCTTTATTAAAATTATATTTATTTTTGACTTAGATATTTTAAACATTTAATATTTATAAAAGTTAGTTTTTACTTTAATAATTGTGAATCATAATATTCGTTTTGTGAAAGTAATATTCATTGATTAATCATAACTAATTATACATTGTAATTTTCAAATTTCCTACATATTAACAAACTAATTATTATATAAATACTGTTAAAAACTAAAACATCTTTTTATCTATTTGTAAATTCTTTTTAAAAATACGTATATTCTTTTTATTATAATTATAAATAACGTAAAGCCTCGTTAATTAGGCTTTTTTAAAATGTTATGTTCTAATTATATTTATTATATTTTAATACATTTTATTCGAATCTTTCATGCAAATCTTATTTATATTTATATTATTACGGCAATATATTCCAACAGGGTTTGGTTTATTGGAGTTATTATTGTAAATCGTTATTTTATTACTTAACATAAGTTTGAATAATACTAACGATATGTAGTATTTTTCAGAAGTAAATTGTTATTTTATAGATTTTATATTCTTCGCAATATAATATTTATGGTATATTTATATTTATATTTAAAGAACTCTTCAAGAAGTATTTCTTAATCCCAAAAAAAAGCCAAAACGACTAAACCGAAAAGAGGAAATGAAGTAAAAAAGAAAAAGAAAAAAGTTAATGCGACTGCTTTCTAACTGAAATTATTTATTACTACGATTACCCAAATTTAAAATGACATGTTAAAGTATGAGAATTATCTCATTTACTAGAATTTTAAAATAAAACTTGTAAATATTATAAAGGAAAAACGATTCCGAAAATAAATATAAAATTTAAATATTGTCATTATTTTAACTTACGAAAATACGAAACTTACGGCGAACATAATTAATTCCGAATAAATATTAATAATTATAAAAGATTATTGCTCCAATATTAAAAGTTTCTTAAATTTATTATAGATTTAAATGGAATTTAACAGATCCTTATAACTTATTTCATTTTTCTGCTATTGTATTAACGATTATTCGATTTATCGACGCGTTAAAAAATCATTATTTTTAATACGGATAAAATAAAAATACTAATTGAACTAGAAAATATATACAGATATATAAAAGTTTCACTATAATTGCAATAGCTTGAGTTTTATTATTTATATTGCGAATTAGAACAAAATTAAAACCTTATATCGCAAAAATGCTTATACTATTTTCTAATATTATATATTTAACGCGACCTTTTAAAAGTGGAAAAAATTCTTTCGGAAGTTTAAATCCTTAATTTTATAAACTAAAATTTACGGTAGTAAATGTTATATCAAAAGAAAATGATACAAGTATAGAACCGATTATTATATTAAATATATTGTCGAAAAGTCTAGAAGATTAACACGTTGTTTTATAAATAAATTACGGTCGTTAAAAAACGCCAATTGCGCTCAAAATTAAAATATCGAAAAGCTTATTTACATAAAACCTCATATAAAATAAAATAAAATAATTAAATTACATTTTTTATTATTTAAATAAAGCCATCAAAATTATAATTAATTTAACTGCAAAGGCTTCTTTTATTTTTCATTAATAACAGAAAAATATTAAGTTCTTTGAAAATATAAATTCAGATTTTATAAGTTATTTATAATAAACGGAGACTTGTTGAAATACGAAAATAATCGAATATTTCGAAAGGCTGAAAACCTCTTTATTCAAATTTACAGATATTAAATGTAACTTTCGTTAGATAGAGTGAATATCGTACCTAAAATACGATATTATGTTAAAAATGCTCTAATTGTATTTAAACAATTTCCGGGTTAATTTAAAAAGCGATAACTAAAAAAATTTACAAAGAAATAGAAAAGGTTATTAAAACAGAATAAGGGTTGGATTAAATTAATATAATATTACTTATATACTATAGATATAAAAGATTTGTTAAAAACTGGAAAGATTACTGATTAACATGATATAGTTAATAGAACTATGGAATCTTTATTAAAAAAAGACATTATCTAAAGTTTTATAAGACTTATTACACAAATCCGAAAAAATGAAGAGCATTATAGAAAAATTAATAACTGAGCGTAAAAAATATATTTAAGTCTTTAGGTTTCTAGCGAGTTGTTCGGTTCTTATAGTATTTATATTTTAGGATAATAAAAAGAAAATCGACCAAAACAATAATCTCGTTTATCGATATATGGGTAACTATCAACAGCTAAACGATATTATTATTAAAAACGGATAACTGTACATCCTTATAAATATTTTAAAGGAAAACATTAGCAAAACAAATTAATTTACTGCATTAAACTTTCGAAAAACCTCTTGTGATATCAAAATAGCTAAAGAAAAAAATGAAAAATAATATTGAAAATAATATATAAACACTACAAGTATTAAGCTATATTTATGAGATTTATTAATGCCCTTATAAGTCTTTAAAAATTAATTATAACTATTTTCAAAAACTCCTTAGTTAACTTTGTGTTCATATATCTCGACGACATATTTATTTATTCGGAAACCTTTGGAAGACATAAAAAATAAATTGATTAAACGTTCTAGATATTAAAAATATATATATATTCGAATTAACCTTGCAAAGAATATATAGCATATTTAAAAAATTAGCCTTCCTAGGATTTATTTTTGATTTCGACCAAATTTAGATCCAAAACACTAAATTGGAAGTATATAAAAACTGGCTTATTTTTAATATAGTCAGCTTTAAAGATAACGGGCAACTTTTAAGATTTAATAATTAAAGAATATAAATATATAATTAAATTGTTAATTATATCTATTACTAGGTATATCCGAAAGAAATTCGAACTTTAAAAGAACATTAAAAGAGATTTTTAATAATTTAAAAAAGAAATTAGTAAAGTACCAAAAAGAATATTAATTAACATCGATAAAGAAATGGAAAATTAACGCTTTAAATTAAGCATTAAGCGTTATTTTAAAATAATTAAAATGGAAAATAATACCTAACAGCTTTTTACATTAAAGCGGTATAAAATAAAAAATTAAATGATTAATTTACGAAAAAAAACTGTTAGAAATTATGAATAATTTTAAGAAATATAACTGATTTTGAAACGGAACTTAAAAACGCTTTTATATTTATTTTAATTATAGAATCCTTATCAGACTTATAAAAGTACAAAAATAGAATAGGCGATACAAAACATACATAGTTTTTAATTCAAGATTTCACTTCAAAGTATATTATATTAAGGAACAAAAAATATCTAAGGAGACAGTTTTAACCGCAGAAGTAAATATAGCTGTAGGATTTTCTGAATATATCTGCAAATTTTATAATATAATAAAAGCGGTACTATAGGATTACATATAATATTGAACACATCGATACGCGAATTATTAACGCGATTCCAAAATTTTTAGCATACGAAAAAATAATGAAAAGTATAATAACTAAAAAAACAGTCTAAAAATAAACTATTTTACTTCAGTAGAATTTAGGTTCTTCAACTTTAACAGAAATAATTTGTAAGAGAATTGTATAAAAACTTATTATATAGCTATTAAGAAATTTTTAAATTTACTAGAGAGTTATAGGAAACATAAAACATCCTAGAATTACGAAGAATAATTAAACAAGTAATTAAAAACTACAACATTTATAATAACGCCGAGGCAGCTCGTTATAAACCATATATTTTATTTTAATTAACAAATATTTTTAATAAAGTGTAAAATGTTATATGTTAAGATTTTATTTTTAGGTTACGTTTACTTAAATATCCCGGTGCAGGAGTGGAATATAATAACATATAGGTAATTATTAATAAATTGAGCAAATCTAAGTCTGTTTGATTCTTTAAATGATATCTCAGAGCGGAAACATTAACTTATATTTTTATTCGAAATTGCTTCCACAAATATCAAATTCGAAAAGGAATTATATCCGCCAAAAGTGCGTTTTTTATGTCCACAGTCAACGCCAGTTTCTTTATATGAACCGGCGTTAAACTTCAATTTTTAACAACATGTTATTTTTAAACAAATAAAAAAATAGAAATTTTAAATTAAATATTAAAATAATACTTTAAAACCATATTAAGCACTACTAAAATAATTAAATATAACTTTTATTATTAATGCAAATAAATTTTAACATTTTAATTAACGAGCATATGGGTATATTTTTTCATACCGCGGTATACAAACGCGATACGAAAAACCAGCGACGCGCTTTTAGAAACATTCTTACTGTTCTAAAAGCAAAAACGTTTATAATAGAAATCGAAATAATATGCATTCGTTTTTAAATTAACGTGTAATTCTTTTAACCAAAATGATTTAATATTAGAGTAAAAAAACTAAAGCACAAGTTTTGTCGAAAACTATAATGTTTACTTATTACGTTAAAATCAAAACATAATCTTTAATATTTTACAAATGAAAATTAACAACCTTAGCAATAAGCTAGATTTTAAGGAATTTGGCCTTTCTAAAATTAATAGAGGTTTTTTTAAAAAAAAAAATATTAATTACCGATAATCGCTTTTTAACACCATAAAAATATATCTTATATTTCATATCTTGTTACTCAAATTAATACTCAGACAAGAACTTTTAAACATAAATCTAAAATTTAAAAAAAACGTTATAAAATTTAAAATTAAGTAAATACTAAATTCTAGAACAGTTAAAAGAGAAATCTAGTATTTAATCAAATAAAAGAATTACCTATATCAAAAAACATTTGGAAAGCCTTTAAGCATTTAACGAATACGAAACATATAATTAAGGCGTTTTACCCCTAAAATTCTTATCGACCGTTTCTAATATAGCCAAAATTGCAGACGATAATAGCCTAAACCCGAAATCCAACTTTATCTTATTTTAATTGAAAGAAATAAAGGCCTTTGTTATAGCGTTTATCTTTAAAGTAAAATGTGCTTGTTTTTTTATACGACGTTTTTCTTTTTCTATTTTTTGGGCTTTTTGAATTAATTTTATTTAGGCTTTGCTATCAAAATAGTTACGGTTGTCTCTTTTAAAACATTTTATTAAAAACACAAACGCTTTAATTAACTAACAAACTTTTGATATTTTTCTCTTCGCCGGCTAAACATTTTTCTTAACGCTAAGGTAAATTATCTAATCTCTATTTTACAACTTCTTAATACATTATAACATTATTTTTACTATTACCCCATTCTTTTTTAAATAATTGCATTTTTCGCCCATTTTCGTCAAATAAGTTATAGATATAATATTATAAAATGGAGAGTCAGAAAAAATATAATAATTATAAATCGGAATATCAAAACTCTAAAAATATTTAAAATTATCTAAACGAACATAGTTTAAATAACAAAGCCTTAATATCAAATTTTTTACTTAAATGCCCTCGAACGTTTCAGAAATTGCGGTAATTTAAAGAAGGTTTTCTTTTTTTTTTGAATCCGGTTTATAATAATAAAGTTAATTAAAAACCTTTCAAAAACTATTTCTAATAAAACAAAACAGCCATCTACGGTTTTTATCTTTCAGACAAAATTGTTTGAAAAAGAGGGATAATGTTATAAAAACAAAGATTCCTATTTCGAAGAACCTCAACTTTAAGATCTAGTGCGAACCTGTTACGGCTAAATTGCGGATATAAGGGTTTGGCCTTTCAAGTAATCTAATTAATCTAAGTAACCTCAATAATTTAAAACGACCATATTTAAATTATGCAAATCTATAATATACTTATTTAACAAAAATAAAATACATAATGATTACATTTTCTATATAAATATTATTTATTTAATTTCGCTCTTTAATTATTAATTTAAATGTTTAATTAAAGGCGTCGTTCTGTAATTAAAAAATTGCGTAAATTTTTTTAACGAATACACTTATAAATTATTCCTCGCGTTATTGCTATCTATAAATCAAGACCATTCTCGGATACTGCTCGTACCTTTAAATAGACGTATAACAGGTTCGTTACAGTTTAAAAGAATTATTTAAAAATTAAGTAACCAATCTTTTAATTGTTATTTATTTAGACTTTAATTAAATGGAATTAGTTTTATAATTAAATATAAATTACTTTTCTTGCAATTAGTTAAATTATACTTAGACTATTATTTTTACTAATAAAAATGTTAAATTTTGAAGAGCATTTTAATATTGTTAAAATATTAATTAATATTTAGAAAATTCTTGTTTAATAATTTTAGATCCGGATTCGAAAACTTAAGGCGAAAATTATTACGACCCAGTTGTTTTATCGCGATCAGGACTCTATTTTAGAAGTTATGGCTACGCCTGCAGCGTATCTCTAGCTAAGACTTCTAGAAATTTATAACTTTAGGTATATTGCGAAAGCGAGCCCATAAAGGTATTTACAAAAATAACCAACCTCCAAAATAAGGCTTAATAATAAGTTACAAATTTTGGGCCCTGTTTTAAGTAATTTCATATAAATTTTCAAAAATTCTTTTTAAAAACTTATATATAGATTAATACACATAATTGATAATAAAACGAAAAAAGCATTATTATATAGGGTTTTACAAGTGGTTTTTAGCTATATATCAAATGTATTAATCGGGGTAAATTCCATGGAGATATTAAGAAAATACGTTAAAATTTTCGTTTTAGGTAAACCTTTTATCCGGAACGCCTTTAGGGCTACGACGTAATAACCATAACTCGTACGACCTAAAATCTAACTGGACGAGTTTTTTATATATTGAATTACTTTTAAAAAGTTCATGGAAAAAAGTTTCAATCGGTAATTATTACGTTATAATAACGTTCTAAATTTGATTAACGCCAACCTTTTTACGAATACGACATAATAACCATAATCTGTACGGACAAAAGTATAACTGTACGAGCTTTTCCTGTATTGAATTATCTTTAAAAGGCTCATGAAAAATTTTTAAGTCGTAATTATTACATCGCAGCTATCAGAGAGTTCTGGGTTGAACTAACGTTAACCTTTTTAGGATTACAATATAATAAGCATAACCCGTACTATTAAAAAATTAATATACGGGTTTTTTCCGTATAAAATATGTTAAAGAAACCTAGTACATAATAATGCGACCGGGAATTATGTTGTCGCAATTATAAAGGCATTGCGGTCGCCCATTTCCAAAATCTTAAAAACGTCGGGATTACTTATTTTTCAAATCTTAATTCAACTATATTAATTGTAATTTTTATTCTAAAAAATTAAAACAAGTTCCTATACGTATACTCACTTATATTTGACGGCTTTATAATGTTGCACATTTGTAAGATTTAATTTATATATATAAAAACCTTTATTTAAATTAATTGGTTTAAACTTTTAATTTTTTAATAAACATTAATAATTTAAATGACGATATTCCGAACGAGTCCATTTTTCGCATAACTTCAACTTAGCACTTTTTAGCTCGTTACAAGTATACGACATTTAATTGGTTAACAAAAAAGAGCACATTAACATATCGAAACGAGATACAGAGGCCTGAGCTAGCTGAGGTAACTATCTACCTAACCTCGAACCCCACCAAATGAATTACTCTAGCAATGAATACAGATTTTCACCAAAACGCGCGATATAAAACTTTTAATAATAAATTTACTAAAAGATGCATAAAAAACTAAGGCAATACACATATAAAAGACATTATATTACATATATGCAACTAGGAATATATTAAATAAATTCTTGATTCGATTCTTTAAAATTAAATATATTATTATAATGAACATATATTTACAAAAGTCAGTAACATATTAAATTCGAATAAATTACCAACTGGTTAATATATTTACATTATTTAAATATTAAATCTAAAAATTAAAATAGTTTTCGTATTATGTATACCATACATTATATATACGTAAATATTAAAAAATATGAAATATTATAACGATATATTTTTAAAAAAATCATATATATGCTGAATACGATAGGATTTATGGAACACTTATTTTACAACTTTTAAAAAATATATGAAATTATTATAAATATCTGTTGCGTTTTAGCGTATTCATATTATATTATTACTTTCTTCTTAAATTATAACATTTACAACTTTTGTATATTAAGTATATAGAAATGAATTATTTAGCTAATTATATATTTATATTTATGGAAATAAAGCTGAAATAATTTGTTAAACCCCGTTTCATTTAAGTATGTATTTATTGCCTTATCAATTATATGTTTAATATTTTTAGAATTTCAAATTTCTAAAATGTAAAAAGAAATATTACTAATGAATACAATAGGTGATAATATTAATATTAATGATTTAAGATTACTTAATTAATACATGCCTCAATCATGAGAAATAAAATTAATTAATATTTTATTAAAGTAATTTCTAAAATATATTATTTTATTATAAACATTTCAGCAAATTTCATTATACTAATACGAAACAGGTACTTAAAGCTATTTGTAGAAAATAAAATATATAAATAAAATGTTATTTTAAATAGATTTCTATTTAATCAATTAATATTAGTAAAATGGTATAACTAATAGATTAAATTTTGGAATACTAAGTATTTTATATTAAAAAGCTAGATTTACAAAATACATTAATATAAATTATTATTAAATTTATTGTTTGTTCTATTATCACTTTCTTTGATATATTAAAACGCTTTTTTATTTACATGTTATATTTGTTTAATCTCTTAAAAATATCGTTATATTTTTTCTATTATTTTGTTTCAACTGTTCGCGTAAATTGCTTAGTTACGTAGTATAAGTAATTTATACAAATAAAAGATCATGTCAGTGTATAAAACTAAGAACCACTTTATTTTAGCTTTTTTAGTTATTTTATTATTAATTTTTCTATATTGCGTGTTATAGTAACAATCCGTATTCATTGCTAGAGTAATTTATTAGGTGGGGTTCCAGGTTAGCTCTGGCCGAAGGAAACGGTCGGGCCAAAACACCGAAATTGCGATATTCCGCGTTACGTAACTAAATACTTAGCTAAAATCTATTAAACACTCTTAAGCCAAAAAGGCTGCTTAGGTAAAGAAGATTTAATACATTATTTACTAAATTCCATTAAATAAAAGTAAAAAATTATAAAAATACTAAAATATATATAATTATTATAGTTATATTTTAAATAATAATAGTTCACAATATAATATAATTATTTAAATTATCTGTCATATTACGAAATAAAATTATTTTATTAATTTTTATACTTTTACAATATGGCTGTTAATATAAACAAGTATAATTTAAATTTATTAACTAATTATATATTGAGCTATTACAAATTACAAAGTGCTAGTTAGTAATACTGTTCAATAGTAAATAATAGGCGATAGTATTAATATATCGATAAATACTTAAAAAACCGTTATTTAATATTTTTAGGTACAGATTTGAAAATTTGAAATGGAAATCTAATAATTTATTAACCAAATCAAAATTATCCCATTTATACGAGCTTTTCCTTATTAAGATAAACTTGAAACACCGGAATCATATAATAAAATAAAGAACTTTCGAACTTTTTTTTACTTAAATACGAATTTATTTTCGATTTTTCCTCTTAATAAGTTAACGAACTAGGTTCTGACCGTAAAATATACTTACTAAAAAACGGAGCAGATTAATTCGAACCCGTTATAAATATTTTTTGGAAAAAGAATTTCAAATAAAAAAATTATTACTGAATTCTCATTATATACGAACTTTGAAAATATATTATTCAATAATTTCGTTAATTGAAATAAAGGCTTATCGGCAATATAATGTATTTTTAATAACAATAGAAAAAACCAGTTTTTAAATACGTAACTATCTTTAAACGCCTTAAAATCATAGCCGAATGAAAAAATAATAAAATTAACGGTTTTTTCGACATATTTTACAAAAGCTTAAAAGTTAATACAAAAGAATTGTTCTCATTAAGCAATTAATTACGTTAAATAAATATATCACAAAAGCAGTTAAAATCAATGACCGATAATTTAAAAACGACAGAAAAAGGCAATATAGCGTATAATTTAATTATATTAAATTGAACCAAAAAAACGAAATACGTTTTTTACCTTTTATAATATAACCTTAAAATATATAGAATATTAAACAGTTTAATGCAAAAATAAACACTAAATAAATTGTTATAAATATAATAAAATACAATATTACCAAAACACTTGTAAAAGATCGCCACAACAAGATGATTAAATTCTCCTTTTGAAAGAACGATTAATTAATACAAAAAGAAAGTTTTTTAACTAAAATAAACAAACCATTAATATAATTAGAACTCAATACGGGTAGAGGCCATGATAATAAACCACTCGATACGAAATATAAAATTTTGAGAAACTACTATAAGAAACGTTGAAAAATAATAAAAGGCCTAAAAAGTAATTAGAAAAATGCTAGATATAAACGGAAACTATTCGCTGTAAATTCCTAAATTGATACAACAAAATATGTAATATATTATAAATAAAGAAAATATTTAATACATAATAAATGAAAATGATTTATGTATTAACGTAGTATATATATACATAAAGAAATTTTTAATTTGTTTTAATCAAATTAGAAATAATAAATTAAATATACCATAATAGCGATAAAAAACAACTTAATGAAATTAATAAAGAAAACAACAATATTCTCAAAAAAGGCATCTTTTTATTTTGGCTATTAATGTAATTCTTACTCTATAAATCGTTTAATCTATTAAACTGTAAAAGAATATAATTAGAAGATTATTACTAATTGTTATTTTAATTAAAGTTTATTACGAACTTTTGAAAAAAAGTAATACAATACAAAATACATAACAAAAGATTACATATTATAACAAAAGAAAGTATTTTAAGACATAAAATAAAGAATTATAAAACAATTAAAAATAATAAACATAACTGAAAAAATGAATACGCCGACAGGAACGATAAATATAATAACTCAATATATTATACAAAAGATTATGAATAAACTTCGTCGAATTCGAAAAAGATAATTAAAAGAAAAAATTATTTGTAAGAGGCCGTAGAATAACGAAACCTTAAAAGATTAAAAGAAATTTCCAAAAAGGCTTAAAACGTAATAATAAATATTATTAATAATTTTATTATTTTAAACTTTAAAATTAAAACATATTAAAATATTATAATAATAAATTCCGAAATTTAAAAAGGGAGTTATACTATATCAAATATAAGTAATAAATTTAAATTATTATAAAGATATAAGTTAAAACTTGATGTAATTTGAAATATCGAAAATCAAAGTTTTGCTTACGATGAAAAAAGATTTAATGCGAAATTAATTATTTCGAAGGTTTGATTTAAAAACGGTATAAAATAATAGCTTTCGATATCGTTGAATTTAGTGATTAGTGTATAATCTTTAAGTTTTTAGGGATATAATAATACAAAATTTAAAATAATAAAAGAATTAATTAAATGAGATTTGTTTAATACTTTATTAATTTATAAATTTAGAAATAAAAAGAGATATATTAATAGTTGATAGAAAATTGATTGTACATAAACATATAAATATAACAAATATTGTATTATCAAAAATAACAAAATATAAACAGGAATAAATAATAAAGGATTTATAACATGGTATTATTATTACTAAAATAAAATCTAATTAATGAAATTATAATTTAAAATAATAACGTTAAAAATGAACGTTAATTGATATATTAACAAGGTAGTATCAATATATAAATAGTTTTAAACAATTCAAGGAAACAAACTTAAAATATAACGAATAAAATTATTCAATAATGTTAAAAGAATATTTATTTACTAAGTTTAATCTTATTTATAACTTTAACAGAAACAAGTTATAGCTTTTTGAAATATACTTAGAAAGCTAATTTTAAAACAAATAAATATAATATTAAGAACATTTATATAATATTTTATATTTTTTATACTTAGAAAAATAGCAAGTTACGACTTATAGTCGACTGTCGACAGTTAAATACTATTACTATTAAAAATCAAATATTCTTATCTTTATTTATTAATCTAAAATACTGATTTTATCAAAGTAAATAATATAAAGGATTTGAATTTAAAAATAAATATAATTTTAGCGACGTTTTCAAAATTTAAAATAGAAATAAATTTAAATCTAAGCACAAATCATATAAATACTTAATAACTTTGGCAAAATTTATAAACGTAAGAATAACATTTTGACAAATAATAAATTATGTATTACGAAAATACTTCGACGTTTTTGTTTTATGTTATTTTAATAATATATCTATATATTCGAAAATGAAAAAGGTATATATAAAATATATTTATAAAATTTTTCAAATTTTATGTAACTTTAAATTGCAAATTAATGCAAAAAGAAAACTTTTCTGTAAATAAAAAACTACATCATTTTAAATATATAATTATTTTAAAGTGCAATAAAATAAACTGTAAGACATTCCCATTATTTTAAAATAATAAACGTTAATTACAATTTATTAAATATTAAATTTTTAGATTTAGTAATATTTCTAAAAGGTTTATTCGAGATGTTAGCAAAATTATTATATCTTTAGTTAATTTTATTAAAAGACTTTTCATTGAACTTTATTAATAAAAAAGTTATAAAAAATTGAGTTAATATTTATTAATAAATTAATATTCATTACATATAGTTCAGTGTGCTTTACTAAATAGAAAATAGATATTTCGAATTATACGTAAATACTATAATTGAATAACGGAATACTTAACGCAAAATATACTTTATTACGTTTCTTTCGCACAAATTAAAGGAAGCCGAATTGAATTACGTTGTTCCAAACTAAAGGTTTAGGGTTATTATTATGGCTTTTCGAAAATTTAGATATTTTTTAACGTAATTTTTCAATAGGTTAAGATTTACATAAATTATTAACGTTTCACTGTTTGATTACAACTAGAAATCTGCAAAATAATAATTATAATAAGTAGTAAAAATAGCGAATTTCGATCTCGTTATTATTAATAAAAAGAATTCAGAATATAATTAAAATTAATTGTATAAATTTCGATAATATTTTAGATATATATTCTTACTTCTATCCAATTACGATAATAGAGGTTATACTATATAATATATATGAACAAATCAGAAACTATAATGATGTTTTGCGAAAAAACCGAAAACCTAAATAAATTATAAATTTTTAAAAAATACATTTAATTTATAATATTTATAAATAATAATTACATAAGCATTTAATAATTAATGAAATCTTAAACCTACTGTAATATATTCATTCTATATATAAAATCAAAGTATTTATGAAAAAAATGCTATAATAATATAAGTTAAGTAAAGAAGCTAAAATATTATAATACAAATTTTAAGAAATTATAAAAAATAATTATTATAGACTTTATTTATAAACTTCATTTACTCGAAAACTTAATAACGGAGATATATTACGATAATATTTTCGTAATTGTTAATAGATTTACGAAACCTTTTTATTTTTTACTTTGCTCAAAATATACAAATGGCGAACAAATAATATTGTTTTAAAAACACTTTCAACGTGTATAGATTATTACGTAAATATATTTCCTATAAAAACATTTTATTTACTTTAGAACTCTGATAAAGCTTTATAATCTAAAGTAATTGAGATTATAAATTGTTTAACCTGTTTAAACCTTATATCATCATGTAAATAAATTGATTAAACAGAGTATTAAAAACCTATTTAATGTAATATATTAATTGTAAATATAGTAATTAAGGTAAAACGTTATTTATTGTTTAATTGAAATTTGATATTAATTATTACATTAATTTCAAAACGATTTTAACAAATCCAAATTTCGATTATATATTTACTATTAGCATTAAGCTATATAATGAATCATTTAAAATTAAAATAATATTTGCGTTACAGCAATGCAAACAATCCTACCAAAAATTAAAAACGAAATCAAAATTGATACGTAATTAGTTACATAAATGCGATAACTAGAAAATATCAAAAAAAAGCTTAAGTTTCTGAAAAGGGCAAATAGTTTACTTCCTTAAAAATATTTAAAGGAAAAAGTCTATGAAAAGATACGATTTTAAATATATCGGTGTATATAAAATTATTAAGAAAGTTTTAAAAAATAATTAAAAGCTAGAACTTTATATAACAATTAAATTTATCCGTTTCTCTTATTTTCTTTTGTAAATTAACAACAAATGTTATTACCGTTTATACAGAATAAAATAATATAAAAATAAAATATAAAGCCTTATATCAATTAAAAAAATCTTTAACATATAAAGAAAAAGGATTTTACCAATAATATCGAAAACAAACGTACTTTAATTAAGGCCGTTAAATATAAATCAATTGATATTATCGATACCAGATTAATTAATTAATTTTGTAGAAAAAACCAACATAATTATGAGAATTTTGCTAGCAGGCTGTATTTATCGTTTTACCTTTTTTTAACTTTTTAACGATTATAATTTCCGCCTTATTATTTTTCTCTTTTAATGCCAAAAAAGGACTTTTATTTTCAAAAAAAAATTAATTTCGTAATAACTTCATTTTTTTAATGACGTTTCTGTGCGAATATTTGTTTTTACTTTAACCGTTAATTTTCGATACGTATATTTTATAAGGATAAAAAAATATCGGTTTTATTATAAAAAGTAATTGCGTTTAACGCAAACCTTATATTAAAATCCGTTTTTTAATACTTGTCATCTTTAATTTCTAAAAAAAAAATTAAAAATTACGGCATAATTTCGAAATTGAATTTAGTATAAATAAACAATAAGTTTTAACGACGAACAGCAAAAAAAGGATTCTGACGACGATTTTTAATAATACGACCCAATATTTTAGAAAATAGAAAAGTACTTATGAGAAAAAAAAATATAAAGTTAAAGTTTCGGAAAAAAGGAAATCGTATTACGATTTAGCTACTTTTGGCGAAAGAAAATAATCAGGCTAAAAATACGAAATTAAGATATTATGGGTTACGTAATTAGATACTGAATTGAAATTTACTAAGTATTATTAAGCTAAAAGATCTACTTAAGAAATATTAAACAAACTGCTTAATAAATTTTTAATAAGCCAAAATGATCAACACTAAAAATGAAAAAATATATACGTTTGTGATGTTTATAATTTAAATAACAGCAGTGTACAATATAACTTCGTTACCTAAAATATTCTTAATAGCACGAAAGGTTCCTAAGTTATTTATTTCTCAGATTTCTACGATATTTCTAGTAATATAAATTCGTATAACTTAGATTAAATGGTTAGTTAAATTCTTAATCGTTATAGAAGTTAAATAATGTATTAGTTAAATTAAAGCTGTTTTATTCTGATAGGGTTTTTTTATTAAGATAAAGTTTAAAAAGCCGGCGTTATACAATAAAAAAGGAAATTTGCGGGCCTTTTTAATTTAAGTATGCGTTTATTTCCTATTTGTTTCTTTAAGTAAGCCAGCGAATTAGGTTTTAGCTATAAAAACGTACTTAAAAAGGGATGCGACTAATTAGTTCGAATTTATTATAAATAGTAACTTAAAAAGGAAGTTAAATAAAAAATGTTTATTAACAAAAATTCTTTTTATATATTTACTGTAATGATAAAATACGTAATCATTTCGATAATCCGGATACAAAGTAATTGGCCATATATTAAGCATTTCGATTATTTTAAAAATAATTTTTAAAGATGTAATTATTTTTGAAGATTTCGCAATTAAGGATAAATAGCGAAATAACGAAATTAACGCCTTTATCGATATGTTTCATAAGATATTAAAACAATAATATAAAGGATAAAATTCTTCGAATTAAACGATTAATTATGTTAAATAAATACATTACGATAGTAATTAAAATTAACAAACGATAATTCGAAAAACAATAAACAGAAAAGGGTAATATATATTTACAATTTGGCTGTATTAAGTTTAACTAAAAAAAGACGAAATGCGTTTTTTACTTTTTATAATATTGTATCGGGACGTATCGAATTTAGGGTTCCTTAAAAAGGTTAAATTTGGAATAAATATTTTAAATACGAGAAAATAGAGTTTAAGGTTTATAAATGCCAAAACGTAAAAAGTTCCGATAAAATAATTAAATGTTAATATCGGAAAAGTAGTTCAAAAATAATTAAATAAACGAGAATAAAATTATTAATATATTTTAAGTTTAATGCGAATAGAGATTATTATAGTAAGAAAATTGACACAGAACATAAAGAATTAAAGAATCGGTCTAAAAACGGTCTAAAAATAATAAAATATTATAAAGAAATAGTTAAAGATGTACTAGAAATAGATAAACTATTTATCTCAAAATCTCTAATCGACATGCTAGAATAGATGTCGTATAGTTTAAAAGACAAGAATATGTAATATATAACGAATGAAAACAATCTATTTATGAATATATTGTGTGCAATTATTAAGAGGTTGTAATTTTCTCAATTAAACCGAAAATAATAAGATAAATAAATAGTAATATCGATACTTTTAAATAATTACCGTTTATTACGATATCGATAAATAAATAACGGTAAAAGATTAATTATGAACAGTTAATTTGCGTAAAAGAATTGTTTTTAATTCTATAATTAATACAGTTATAAATTTAAAAAGAAATTCATGTAACGTATCGAAAAGGATAGTAATAAACGGTTATTATATCTTTAATTTTAATTGATATTTATCATATATTTGGAAAAAAAAACCAAGAGTTAGAAGAGAAATGCGATAATTTATTAGCAAATTTTAATAATAGAAATCACGATTATAAAAGTTTAATAAGACGTTATACGTCACAAAGAAAAAGGAATTTATTAGTAAGATAAGACTTTAAAAAATATGTATAAATAATTAATATAATTTAAAAAGTGAGTATGCTAGTAAAACCGATAAATATAGTACTTTAACATATTATATAAGAAGATATAAATAAGGTTTAACGAATTCGAAAAAAGATTAAAAAAGATTATTTGTAACAACATCGTAAAATATCAAAACTCCTGAAATTAAGAAAAGTTTATAACAAAGATTTTTTAACGTAATAATAACAGCCGTTAATAACTTTATTACTATAGATTTACGAATTGGAAAATAGAAATATATTGTAGGACTGGATTACGGAGTTTTAAAGGAGAATTATATTATACTTGATAAAATTAATTAATTTAAGTTATTGCTGAAATATAATTTAAAATGTTGAATAATTAAAAATATTGAAATATATTACTTTATTTACGATAGAAAAAATATTAAATGCGAAATTAATTATTCCGAAATTCTTATAAAAGAGGATTAAAAAATAGATTTCGATATCATTTTATTTAGCATTTAAAATATAATTTTAGAATTATTATAAACATAGTAATATAAAGTTTTAAATAATAAAACGACTTAATTGGAGAAAATATGAATTACTTTTTATGGGTAAATAGTATTTAAAAAGCGAAATTGTAATATTTAATCTAAAATCACGATATAGACAAATATAAAATTACGATAAACATCTTATTAGTGAAAATATATATACTAAATATTAAAAGAAAATGCGACGTATTATTATTATTCTTAAAGTGAACTTTAAGGTATTAAATAGCGATTTAAATAATAGTTATACAATTTTAAAATCTTAATTAATATATTATTGTAATATTAGAGCTATAATTAACCTTTTTAGAAAAAGTTAAATACGAAATGAATTAAACATAATTACTAATACTATAAAATAGTTTTTAAGAAAACCTTATTTATAAGATTTTGCCTTAGATATAATTTTAGCAAAAACCAATTACGTACGTTTAACAACTATTGGGAAAATCTATTATTAAAGGGATAAATTAAATCTTTGAAGTTATCTATAAAATATCTTGCATTTTTCGGATTTAAAAAATGCAAATTACGACTTACAATCGATTATTAATAATTAGACGATATAACCGTTAAGAACCGAATATCGGTACTGTTAATAATTAATATAAAAATCCGATTTTAAAAATTTAAATGATTTACAACGTTCGATTTTACAATAAATATAATTTTATTAACAATTAAAAGAATTACGAATAAAAACCATTTTTCAAATAATATTTAAATTGTGAAAATGTTTGGTTTTATTAATAAGATTTACAAATATATTAATAAATCTTTAACAGATAATAAATTATATATTACGAAAACATTTCGATATTTTTATCGTATGTTATTTCGCAAATTTTTTTAATTATTTAAAAATCTATAAAATATATATAAAATACCAAATTATTAATTAACGCAAAAAAGAATACTTTTATAAATAAGATGTTAGATATATAATCATAAACATTATAAAGATGTAGAATTAAAAGAATATGGAATGTCGGCGAGCTAACTAGCTATATATAGATCTACCAAGATTACCTAATATGGTGACGCATGGACCTGCTTTACTAGAACTCCTAGCGTATCCGAATAATCTCGAATATAAGAAATAAATATTTAAAACATATGATGACTTTAAAATGTATTAAAATAAATCCTAAAAAGACGTTGTAATTATAAAATAATAAATACGAATAATAGTTCAAGAATTGTAGATATTCTTTGAATTTGTAAATTATTACAGAAAGTTTATTCGAAATTTTAAAGAAATTATTATATCTATAATTAATTTAATCAAAAATAAGGATGTAAATAAACTTTATAAATATTAAGAACGTATTGAAAAATTAAACGTATAATTATCGATAAGCTAATATTCATTATGTGCGATTTAATACGTTTGGTTAAATTAAAATTCGACACTTCGAGTTATCTATTAAATACGGTAATTATGTAATAAAATAATAAAAGGAAGTTATATTTTATAGTGTTTTCTTTTTATAGTAGTGTGAAAAATTTAATTTAATTATATTATTCCAGAAACAGAATTTATGATTATCGTTATAACTTTTCGAAACTTTTAGTATTTGCTTAAAGGAAATCTTAATTAAGTTAAGGTTTATACGGATTATTAAATTTTTAACCCTGTTATTATAATGTGAAAACTTGCGAAATAATAATTACGATATGCAAAAAAGAAATTAGCAAATTTCGATTTCGTTATTATATATAAAAAGGTTTAAAAACGACAAAGTGGATACTTTAAGTAAATAATAGAATTTCGACAAAAAGTAATTAAACTTAATGACATAAATTTTCATATTATTTCAAACAGATATTATACTTATATTAAATTGTAACAATACGAATTAGATTATATAATATATATCATCAAACTTAGAAACTTCATAGTAATTTATTATTAAATAAAAAGATAAATAAATTACGAATTCTCGAAATACACTACATAATTTTAGAACTCTATATATATAAATATTAATTATATATATATCCAAGTATTTATAAAGTATTAACGTAAATTTAACTTTTTTAATAGTGTCTTAATATAGAAATATTAATTTAAAATATTCGATAATAATACAGTCTTTGAAATAAGGCCAAGACATAACTATATAAGTTTTACGAATAATTAAAATTATTATTAATTTGAGAAAAAGCGAATAAAATTTAAATATTACTGATTTTATTATCAAGATTGGCTTATCCGACAGGTTAATAATAGAAATATATTATATAAGTATTTTCTTTATCGTTAATAGATTTACGAAATTTTCTTATTTTAATATATAAAAAGAATACAAACGCCGAATACATAGTGTATATGTTTTTGAAAAGCACCTTTAATATATACGGATTACTATTTAAAAGTATTTTTTATACAATTTACGCTAATTTTAAAACTTTGACAAAGCTTTATAATATAAATTAATTTAATTTATAAATTATTTAATATGTTAATGTTTGAAAGAAAATATAAAACGCTTAAATTAACTATTAAAAACGTATTTATAATATTATATTAAATATAAACAACCTAATTGGATTAAACACTATCTGTTGCATAATTCGCTTATAATGCCAGTGTTACGACCCAATAAGCTTCGGTTTTAAGAAACGGTTAGACAAGGATTATACGGGCCACCCCTCGGGTTACGTAACAGTGATTACTGCCAAGCTAATCATTATCAGTGATCAAAGGTAATCTCAAGTAATTATAATTACCACCGGCTGCGTAATTATAAGTAATTAAGCCAAAAAAAGAAATATACGTTTAGTATTTCCATAGTTTAAATAATGTTAATTTATAATACTTATTAATGCCAATTTTTATAATACGACTTTTATACTATTAGTATTACGAAAAGTAATTAAATTACTTTAGTGCTTTAAAGTATTACGATATTTCTGCTAATATAAACCCGTATAATTAAGGTTTAATAATTGGTTAAACCGCTAAACCGTTATACGTTATAAGCTTTTGTTTAATAGTACCGTTAAAATTTAAGTAATATTATCGATATTATGTTTACTAACAAGTAGCCCGAATAGCCTATTGATTAGGTCCCTGATAACCCGGATACCGGAATGGAATCCTAGGAGAAAAAAAAGCAGCCTAACCTTTTTCGCAAAAAGGTTTTTCGACGCCTGGACGCCATAATCGAACGTATTTTTTAGCTTGAGAAAGATAATAATAACCTTACGAGGTTCCTTTAAACCGCTCATAAAAAGCTTAAGAAAAAAGGGAAAATTCTCGAAATCGGAAAATCCTTTCGAACCAACCAAAGTATTTAGCTGAATTTTATTAAGGAACCGGGAAAAGTCCTTAAGCCTCTGAAACCAGATTTTTTCGACAGAATCTTAACCAAGTTATAATTATTCTTAACCTAATACCGAGCATATTTCAGGTATTTTCTATTCGACTAATTACGTTTATTATACGAATCGAATTCGTAATCGAACGATTTACCAAAAACGCAGTTATTTAATTTAAGCCCGCTATAAGAAAATAGGTTATTTTATTAATTAAAAAACGAACCCCCGAAATGATACAAATATATTATAATTAGCAATAATTTAAATAAGTATTAGCGAAAATGTTCGGAATAATAAACGAAATAATAAAAGCCGAAATATAAATCTAATAATTACGATAAAAAGAATTAATATCTAATTACGGTAATGCGTTCGTTTAATTAGTATTTAAGTTAAATTAAAGGTAAAAAATATTAATAGCTAAATTTTTTGATGGCCGAAAAAAAAGTATAAAAAAATATTTTTAAGTTCGACCGGCCTAATTATTTATCGAATTACATCGTTATAGTAATTAAGATCGACGATCGACAATACGCTTAACATATTAAAGGTATCAGAAGAAAAATAACAAATCCTGATATACGGCTAATACTAGCGCTCCTTAACGCGGTAACATTTTTTACAGCACAGAACTAGAACTTATAGAAATAAGGGCTATTTACAGAAAGGATTAAAACTAAATTAAATATTTTAATTATACTAAGATAGGGCATAAAATAAAATAATAAAAGGCACCTAAAAAACCTTGTTAGAATAATTAAAAAGCCGTATCCGAAAAATAATCTAAAGAAAATTAAAAAAAAAAAAAAGCAAACCTATTAATATAATTCTTCACAAGTACGTACCAGGCCCCCCATAGCGAAAAGTCTAACAGGGGATACGAAAAGCCAGGAAGCCAGCTTAACAGATATCGCAAGTACAACAAAAAAACTATAAGGATGGTTACGAAAACATTAGGATTGGACAGAAAAAATCTGTTCCGAAATCCTTAATCAATACGGCAAAATGTATGCCATATATCGTCGACGACGAAGATATCCAGATTATAAGGAATAGAAATAATATATTTACGGACAGATTATCCGTATATAT
This sequence comes from Monosporascus cannonballus, assembly GCA_004154925.1. Lineage (NCBI taxonomy): Eukaryota > Fungi > Ascomycota > Sordariomycetes > Xylariales > Monosporascus > Monosporascus cannonballus. Next base: position 158,470 of record QJNS01000698.1, read on the forward strand.
TATAAGGCATTCGATTTTCTAAGCCGAACAGGAAATAATAAAAGCGATAAATAATAATATCGATATTTTCGATCCATAACCCTAGGAAATAATATTTATCAACCAGCTAAGATAAAAAGCTAGCTCAAAAGATATAATGTTTGCAAGAAAACCTTTTTTATTATTACGAATAATATAATTATTAAATAGAAAAGGAGGTAATCTAGTATATAATAAAAAAACATTACTAAAAAATGATTAAAAACTTTTATTTTCAGTTAAGATTCATTATAAACTTTAACAAAAAGAAAGCTATTAAAGAAATACGTTAATTTATAGGCGAGCTCTAAAATACCAGCTAATACGACGTATAATGGGATGCAATTAAAAGTATGAAAAAAACAATTTACCCAATAAAGAAAAAGAATTACAGCAAAATTAAGAATAATTAATATAATTCAAAGGAATAATTCGCCGGCATTAATGATAAATATAATAGCTTAACGCGCAATATACAGAAATACAAATAAAATTCGATAAACATAAATAAAAGTTACAAAAAGGTTACTTATAAAAAAGCCGCAAAATAACGAAACCTAAAAAAAATTAGGAGAAACTCCCAAAAAAAGGCTTTAAACGCGATAATAGAAACCGTTAATAACCTTATTACTTTGGACATACGAATTAAAACGTACTGGTATACCGTAATAATTGATTACGGAGCTTTAAATAGAAATTACATTGTACTAGATATGGTTAATAAGCTTAGATTCCCAGAGAGATATAAGTTAAAACTCTATATAACGACAAATGCCGAAAATCAGGAATTCGTTTACGGTAACGGGAAAATTATATGCCAAATTAATTATATCGAGATTTTTGTTTAAAAACGATATTAAATAGTTAATTTCGATATTATTCTATTCGGGAATTACGATATAATCTTAGAATTACCATAGATACGTTAGTACGGAATCTTAATTAATAAAAGGACTAGCTAGGTAAGGTTTACCTTATATCTTATTAGCGGACAAAAAAGAGAAAGAAATTAAGATCTTAATATTCGATCGAAAATGGCGACGAATACAAGCATAAGGATACGATAGAAACCTTATTACCTAAAGGCACAAAACACAAAAAAGAAAATGGGTCTTAAAGAAAAATACGACGCATTATTGTTATTATCAAAACGAAATTAAGGTAATTAAATAACGATTTAAAGCAACAGTCTCAAAAGTTAAAAACTTTAACTAATATGTTATCATAATACTATCGATATAAATAACTTTTTAAGAAAGAACTTAATACGAAATTATTAGAATATAGCGAATATATTACGGCCTTGTCCACCGTAACAGTTCTTATACGGCTGTAAGCACCAGGATGGTTGCCACAATTGCGATCATTCTACTGATCTTTTGCCCTGGTGGCGTAATGGCATAGTGCAGCTATAACAGAATAGGATTATAAAATAATTTTTAAAGAAGGATTTTCAACGAAGTTTTACCCTATTTATAACCTTAGCGGAAACGAATTACGCGTTTTCAGAAAATACCTAGAAAATCGGTTATAAAAAGGATAAATTCGATTTTCGAAATTACCAGCAAGTTACCCCATATTTTTCGTATCAAAAAAAAAGAAAAATTGCGATTTGTAGTTAATTATCGACAATTGAAGGACACTATTATCAAAAATGGAACATTATTATCCTTAATTATAGAAATAAAAACCCGATTTTACGGAATTAAATGGTGTATAGTATTGGATTTTGAAAATAAATATAACCTTATTAAAATTAAAAAAGAATACGAATAAAAAATAACCTTTAGAACGAAATACGAATTGTTTGAATATTTGGTTATATTAATGGGATTTACGAACGTATTAGTAACTTTCCAATAAATAGTTAATTATGTATTACGAAAATACCTTGATATTTTCGTCGTTTGTTATTTCGACAACATTCTTATTTTTTAGAAACGGAGAAAATATATATAAAATACGTTCATAAAGTTCTCGCAGAAAAAGGTTAATTCTATATATAAGAAATAAAATATCTAGAACATATTATTATCTTAGGACAACTCAAGATAGACCTTAAGAAAATTATTATAGTCATAAAATGACAAACGCTAACTATAGTCAAAGAGGTACAGGCATTTCTTGGATTCGTTAATTATTACAGAAAGTTTATTCGGAATTTTAGCAAAATAACTATATCCCTAACCAATCTTACGAAAAAAAAAAGAATTCAGATAGACGTTCGAAATAAAAAAAAAGCATTTTAAAACATCAAGAATGCGATTATCAACGAAGCAGTATTAATTATGTACGATTTAGCATATTCCGTTTAACTAAACACCGATATTTCGGATTACACATTAAACGTAATAATCGGATAACGAAATAATTAAGGCAAACTACATCTTATTATATTCTTTTTATACAAGTTAAAAAAACCAAGCTTAATTACGGCGTTCTAAATAAGGAATTTATGGCCGTTATTATTGCTTTCCGAGAATTTAAGAATTTTCTAAAAGGAAATTTGCACTAGGTTATGGTTTATACGAATTATCAAAATCTTATCCGATTTACTACAATAAGGAGTTTATAGGACGATAATTTCGTTACGCGGAAAAATTAGCGAACTTCGATTTCGTTATTATTTTCAAAAAAGGCTTAAAAAACGGCAAAGCCGATACTTTAAGCAGGTAATTAAACTTCGAAAAAAGATTAGGTCAAAATTAATTATATAATTTTTAATACTACTACGAAAGGATATTTACGCTCCCGACAGATTGCGACAATTCAGGCAGTACTCTTTAATATATATCAGAAAATCCAGCAGTATAACAACGGCTTTCCAAAAAAAAAAAAAAAAAAACAAAATATAAGTTTTAGAAAAATACTAGAAAGATCTAATATAAGATATATACGAACATTAGTTATACGGATATCCAGAAATTTATAAAATCTTAAAACAGCTTCGACATATATATTCTTTTCCTAAAATAAGATTAACTATATAGAAACTTGCATAACAATGCGATATTTACGCTAGAACGAAAGTTCGACGACATACGAAAAGTTGTAACCATTACCAATTGCAGAACGACTATAATATTTAATTACGTTCGACTTTATTATTAAACTTTCATATTACAAAATTTAATTATATAAATATATTATGATAGTATTTTCGTAATGATTAATCGATTTATAAAGTATTCTTATTTTTTACCATATCATAAGGCTATAAAGGCCGAACAAATAACAGGTATTTTTTTAAATATATTTTTAGCATATATAGGTTATTAATAAAAGTTATTTTAAATAAAATATTAATATTTATAACTAAGTTTAATAAGGCCTTATAATATAAACCGGCTGAAATCACAAATTACTCAGCGCATTTAGACCTTAGACAGATAGACAAATAAAACGAATAAACTACACTTTAAAAACTTATTTACGATATTATATTAACTACGAACAAAATATTTAAGTTAAAAATTACTAATTATATAACTGGCCTATAATACCAGTTATTATAAAAGCATTAAAATAATATTTAAAAATACAAATTTTGGTTTTATTTTAAAGGTTTACAAAAAGGTACGTAAAGACGGTCCAATTAATATTAAAGTAATCCTTATATCAAAACAGCTACGAAAGTTGCACTAAAAAATAAAAACAGGATTAAAATTCGTACGCAATTAAATAAGCAAATATTATAACCAAAAAAGGTTAAAAATATTAACTTTTAAAAAGGGGGGAAATAATTCTTTTAATTACGAAAAATATTTAAACAAAACAACCCAGCAAAAAACTCGATTTTAAGTATATCGGTCCGTACAAAATCGCTAAAAAAAAAATCTCAGAAAATAATTACTTATTAAAACTTTTACCAAAAGTTAAACTTTATCCAATCTTTTACGTTGTCTTATTCGAATTAGTAACGGATATAATCAAAATACATACGGCATAAAACGATATAGAAATAAAAGACGAATAAGCATATAAAGTGGAGAAAATTTTCGATATACGGAAACAAAACGGACTTGCTTAGTATTTAATTAAGTATAAAAAAGTACTCGGATTTCGAAAATATCTAGAAACCCGCCAAAAATCTTATTGACGCCCAGCGCCTATTAAAAAACTTTTACCAATAACGACGGGCGCGTTCTAGTTAACAATTAACTAGTTAGTAGCCGGGATGTCGGGCCAGTCGGCCGCGGCTTACGCTAACGTAATAGCCGTAACGGCAGCCTTTAATTATTCTTATTCCCAATATTCTTGTTTTTCCAATTCGTCTAATAACTAAAGCCTACGTTATACTATAATAACGTTTTTCGCATAAGCCAACGCCTTTTATTTACGTAAACGAATAAAACGAAAAAAAAACTTTATTTATTTGTTCCTAATAACGACGTTAAACCTTAAAATAAAACCGTTAAAGCTCTAATAATGGTTTTTCAATAAGCGTTTTTTCGCATTCTAAACGTCAATGTTTTCGACGAATATTTTGCAAAGAAAAAAGCGGTACGCCGGTATTATTGCAAACCCGACTGTGATTAATACATTCCTTATATCTTAAAACGTTTTCCATTATTTTATACCTTATGTTTTTTCAAAAACAATAAAAACAAGGTATAATTTCGTACCCGAATTCGTTAAAGGCTTTTACGAACTTAATACGACGAATAGTAGAAAAACGAGAAATACGATAAATTTTGGAAATACGACACGACGTAATTAGGAACAAAAAAAGAAAAAAGGTTATTTACCAAAGGGAGAAAAGAGAAAAAAGAAATCATGAGGGAAAGATTTTTGGAAAAAGAAGATCGTATTACGACTTAACAAGCTTCGGCCTTAAGAAACGGTTAGACAAGGATCATACGAACCACTCCTCGAATTACGTAACGGTGATTACTGCTAAGCTAATGATCATCAGTGATCAAAGGTAATCTCAAATAATTATACTTACGACCGGCTGCGTAATTATAAGTAATTAAACCAAATGGAAAAAAGGTATATACGCTTATTATTTTTATAATTTAAATATTACCAGTTTGCAACACTAATTAATATTTGTCGTTTGAAATATAATTTCTGTATTTTTGGTATTACGAAACGTAATTAAGTTACTTTATTGCTTTAAAGTTCTATTATAGATCTGCTAATATATATCCGTACAATTAAGGTCTAATAGTTGATTAAACCGCCTATCCGTCATAACTGGTTATTACGAAAATATTAGAATAACTTTAAGAAACGCAAATTTTATTTTTGTATTTAATATTTACACAAATAGGTTCGAAACCTTTATTAATATTAGAATAATAATTTCGTCGAAATTATATAAATAATTACATCGCAAACTAAAGATAAAATTACAATTCGTACGTAATTAAATAAATAAGTATTATAACTAGAAAGAGTTAAAGAAATTAATTTTCTAAAAAAGGAAAATGGTTTACGTTATTATAAAAATATTTAAACGAAAAGACCTAACAAAAAACTCGATTTTAAGTATATTTATCAATACAAAATTGTGAGATAACGAGGGTGCAACGTTAGCTACAATATCAAAAGGTCAGCAATTCCAAACCCCAATTGGGGTTTGAACACCCTAATCCACCTTATAAGGACTAGCTGTGCATATTATCACAAATATTAATAAGAAAATTTTAAAAGGTTATTACTAAATATAGCCTTTATCTAAATTTAAACTGTATGATATTTTTAATATTTTTTATATAAATTAATAATATATACTATTAAGATTTAAACAAAATAAAGTAATATAAAAGCAAAATATAAAACTATATACGAAATAAAAAGAATCATATATCTATGAGAAAAAACGGACTTACTTAATATTTAATTAAATAAAAGAATTATTCAAAATTTTAAAATATTTAAAAGCTGGTAAAAATATCCAATAAACGCTTAACGTTTATTATAAAGCTTTTACTAATAGCGATAACGGTTTTCTAATTAACTGATAACTAAATAATAATTTTGATACCAGATTAATTAACTTAATTCGCGGTTTATATTAATGCAACTATTATAATCGCGGTCTTTAATTATGTTTTACTTTTTTTTAAAAAAAGTTCCTTTACTATTTCGACACCTTAAATACTTTAACGAAATATTTCGATATTATGATTACGAAAAAGTTTTTTTTATTTTCGCAAAAGATTTAAACGTTTAAATAATTCGTTTAAGTATTGCTAAACTTCAAGTAGTTTTTCTTCGACTCTACATATTTAAAGCTTTAAATATTCCTTTTTAATAACAAATTCTTGTATTCGAATTTCGAAAAACTAAGAAGATTATAAACACCATCGTATTTAATATAACACGCATATTTTCTCGAATTATGATAAGTTTTATAAATTTTACTTTCGGATTTACAACAAAAAAAAGCCAATAATATAATAAACTCGAGATATTTAATACGTTTTATAAATATTAAAGCGATAATACGTTTACGAAAATTAAACTTCTAAATACGACTTTACATAATAAGTAGAAAAGAAAGAATTTATTACTAAATTTAACAAATAAATAAATTAAATCTTAATCATAAAAATCCTAGCAAAAAGGAAATCGTATTATAACATAATAAGCTTAGCTACAATAATAACGGTCGGGTTCTTTTAAGACATAACGCCAATCGAAACTAAGAGTTACGTAACTGGCTTAAGAAAGCTCGGTATAGCTTATTAACTCAGAAAACTTAAATTCGTCTAACATGAAAACGCGGCTTAAAGGTACTTAAAATAACTTAATAAATAAAATAACCTTAAATTAAGACAAATATGTTAAATTAAAAACAGTATATATATATTTGTTATTTGTTATAAAAATAAATAATACTAACTTGCAATACAACTTCGTTATCTAATATACTCTTGGTATTACGAAACGTAACTAAGTTATCTATTGCTTAAAATCTTACGATATTCCTACCGATATAAACTCTTACGACTAGGATTTAATAATTGGGTAAACTCATAGGGGTCACAATTTAGATCTGGAAAATAGATTACCTTATTACGATTAGGACCTTATTTTAGAAACAATAGCTACGCCTATAACGTAATAGCCGTAACTACAGTTACAGTTTCTAATTAAGAAATAGCTATTAAAAATTTAATATATTAATTAAGCTCCTTTACGAGTTTTATAGAAAATGAAGTATGAATTTAAATCACGATTTTTCGAGTCAGTTTTAAATAGTCTTATATAAATTTTATAAATAAAACTTTAATTTAACGCTATCTAAATTATACTTTCGAAATATTAACATCAAAATAGAATTAATATTATTAATTCGAAAAAATTGTTAAATCTTTTATTGTATATGTGACATAACTTCTTGCCGTATTTCTGTTAACAGAATAAGAATATACTGTTACAAATCAAAATAATAATATATATGATTTAAGATCGTCTATAACAAGCTTCGAAATATATTTTTTTTCTTTAATTAACTTAATACGAATAAATGATTTAGATATTTAATATCAATACCACAAACCTTTAAATATTTAACTTTCAAAAATAAAATGCTTATTTTTATTTAATACCTTTACCGGTTTTTTATCGCAATAAACATAATTAATCTATAGAGTAACGTTATATATAAAGTTATTAATTTTACAAATAATTTATGCCGTTAATCTATTCGACTTATTTCAAGTACTGTATTTAATAAACACAGTTATATTTTGCGGAAAAAATAAATTAATATAATATGAAAAGTAATTTTCGAAAATCTTAATTTTTCTTTAGTAATAAAACAAAATTTAAGAAATATTAACTATAAAACTTTTTCTTAACAACTGTGTTAATTCTTATCCAAATTATATTTACAATTAAAATAATAAGAAATGACAAACTTCTTCATTCATAATCTTATATTTAACTTTTATCCTAATATTGAGGAGTATACATAAAGGAAATTAAAAAATATTTAATTATATAATTATATAATAGCATAATTATCTTATTTAAATCTGAAAAGAATATGAAATAATAATTGCCAGATAACTATTTAAATTCTATTTTCGATAAATAATATAATTGCATTATTATTAACGAAATATAGTTATTATTACAGTAACAGGATTTCTGATTTAAATATATTAATATTTATAAGACATAGATTAGTTTTCTTATTTAGATACGTTAATATACGCGTATAAAGATTATTAGTAAATTTATGAAAAAGTCGCAAATTATAATAGCTTTCGTAAAATCAGTGATTTAATTAAATATATTTGTAAGGCAGAAATAGGAGATTTTAATATTAATCATTTCGAAATTAACAATACTATTTTTCGAACATCTAAATATTCATATTGAAATTAAATATACATAAATCTTGTATTATTGAGTCTATTCGAATTATTAAGTGAAAGTTTTAATTCGAAATTTTTAATATATATTTCTTTATATAACTGATTATTTATATTGTTAACAATGTAAAAATTATAAATTTCTACAACTCCTTAACTAGAATTATACCAAACTGGAAATATTTATTAGAAATTGTGAAAGTAATTATTTAATTATTTAATTCTAAAATAGCTTATAACATTTATATTTACGTATTTAATAATTTAAAACCATTTATTGTCCTTATTGATATTGTACTATCTATTATTATATTTAAATTGAACATAAATATCTCGAATATTAATTAAATAATATAATAAACTATATCGTAAAAGTTTTTATAAAAAGATTTACAATTATAATCTAATTACATAATTTATATTTATAAATAATTAAGCATATTGAATAAGACATGTATTATATTAACTATATTGTATTAAATGTTTAATAAATAAATATTAAATTATATATTATACAAAGTTGAAAATCGTAACGACAATCTGAATCAAATAAATTAAAAATTATGATACATGAATTTGACGAATTCGAGTAGTAAAAAGATTAATACGTAATGTATTAGAGTTAATTCCGATTAAAACAAAATAATTAACAAATCATATTCTTATTATTCGCCCGGTTAAAGTATTACGTGTATTAGTGGTAAACTTTCGAAATAAAATATTTCTAATATATAATGTCGGTCGAAAATAAAATCTTAATATTACGCTTTATTTAATAGCAAATATATACGAAAAACTATTTAAATATATTTAAAAACGATTTTATTATGCTTAAACAACTATACTAATATTAGTTTGATATATTTTTATTATCATATATATTCGTTTGAATTTCGTTATATAACTAACTTTTTATATTCGAAAACATTTAGGAAAAGATAAATAAAAACTGGTTTTATAAAGATAATTATTTAAAGCATAGTAAACTCTTAATATAAACGATAAATAAACAAATAACTTTTATATACTAATCTACGTTTAATAATAAAAAATGAAAATAAATATGGAATTATATTCAGTAAATTTTCAATTAAGTCAAACAAAATTAAAACTTTATATTAAATTCAAAAAGTAATTAAAGTATTTAAAATAATCCCCATATTTAGTAAATAGTAATGTTAAAGGCTTTCAAGAAATCATTTACGTTTTACATTATATATAAGATAAGAAAAAAATATATAATTTAAATTTTTCAAAAATACATAAGTAGTCTGCTATAAACAATAAAATTAGTTTAATCAAAAATAACGGCAGTATAGTTTTATTCAGTAAATTAATATATATGAATTACGGCTTATTATTATATTATAAATTTATTAAATATCGTAAAGAATTCTAAAATTATTATAAATTATACCCTGTCCTCGGTAAAATATACCGTAAATAACTATTCAGTTTAAACTAATAATTGAAATACCAAACTAATAAATAATTGATAGGCAATTTATAACGTATTAAATATCTTTGATTAAATTTTGTTCTATTTTCTTTATTTATAAAGCTAATACAAAACTTGATATTTCTTAATATCTTTAATTTCTTAGCCACGCTTGTATTATCGTACTTATATTTAAATAATTCGTTTATTTTTATATTTTTACCGCAATTAGCGGCGTTATCAAAATAAAATATTTTATAACCTAATATTATAAATAATATATCGGGAAAAGAATTTTAAATAATAATCTATATTAAAGTTAAAATATTGTATTTTAAAAATACACATTATTTATGAAATAATAATAATAAAGATAAATAAAAAAAGGTTTATAATTTTAAATTAAAAACTAAGAAGCGCAACTTGCTCAGTTTTATTTAAAATCGATAACAAAAATTATATTCGATTTCGAAATATCGTTATAACTGTAAAACCTAATAATTATTAATATTTATTTTATATTAAGTAAAATGATTAATACGTTATATATTTATTAAAATAATCATTTTATTAATATTGAATTTATTAACATATATATAAAACAATAATTAGTTTTAATTTTAAATACTTAAATATTATACGAAATACATAATAAATTCTTTAGAGTAAAAAGTAAACGAAATTTAATATAACATAAATGAACTTATAGCGTATTATAATTATTAATAAACATTGATTTCAATTTTAACTTTTAATTTATAATCTCAGATTAAATTTTATTAAATGCTATTTTCTTATTTTTATTTTCAATTTGTTATATTAAATTTTAAGATACTTTTATTTTTTAACGTTAAAAATACCTTAATGTTACGGCCTGGTCACCCGTAATGTCTTCTAACATGTACGAGTACATATATACAGCTGTAAGCACTAGGATGATTGCCATAATTGCGATCATTCCGTCGATCTTTTGCTCTAGTAGCGTGATGGTATGGTGCAGCCGTAACACTTAATTGAAATTGAATATTTAATGTAAAAAACTCGTTATATAAATAAATAAATAATTATTCTTATTATATTTTTATATTAGCAAACTTATTTCTTTCATTTTATTAATAATTATTTCGACTTTTTTTAAGCAATTAATTCAAAACTTTTAAAACTCAGATTTTGGGCTTTATTTTCTAAATAGAATACGTTACGTCTTTTTTTTAATAATAAATTTTACAATTATCATTTTTTCTAGAAAAGAATTAAGTTAAAATCCAAACCAATTAATTTTCAAAGTTAATCGTTTATTTTTATATATTTCGAATAATGATTTCAATAAATTAAGATTTGTTTATTTTTTAATTTTATTCAAATTTCGTATAAATTATTTATTTTCGGATATTCCGAACTAGAGCTTACCGCTTTCGATTTTCGATATATACGACGTAAACAAATACGAATTTGCGTTTTTATATGATTACGTCCTTTTTTCGTCGATGAATTAAAATTTAAAAGTAATCATCGAAAGTTCTTTATATTAACATCATATATAAATAAATCAATAATTAGGTATTGCAGAAAATTCCTATATTCTTCAATATTAATATCAAATATATCGCGGTATTTAAAATTTTAATTTCATATATAATTATGTATTTGGCATTCGTATATCCAAAATTACGCATTTTTTTATTACTTACAATTATAAAAATAAGGTTTATATAAAATATATTATAAATTCTTTTACGATTTCATTACTTTTTTCGAAGCACTATTGTATTGATATTGTTAATATTATTAATATGTTCTAAATTATAATTATATGAAAGCAATCGAAATGAATTAACGGCTTGCATTATATAAATCTTTTGAAATTATATAAATTAAATACATAGTATAAAAAAGTTTATTTTATAATTTTAAACATTATTATTTAATAATCCATATTTTTTATATCGTTAACTTTATTATTATATTATAATATAATAAAAAAAGATATGACATTACATATTACATAAAAGTATCGTTTAAATATGAATTGATTAATTATTAAATGTTGTTAATATATATTTATACGTTTTTCAAAAACTTTTTACATATTATATATATATATATAATTCAAATTTTGAAATATTTATTTAAATATTATTACAATACTTGTAATAGCAAGATATATTTTAAAATATATATAACGGTAAAATTCATGACGTTTTTAAATCTATATTAATAAGATCCTTTTTAACAGTCCTTATAATACTTTAATACTGTTAAATAATTACTTAATTCAATGAAGGACTATATTGTTAATTAAGACAAAACTTAAAATCACTAAAAACAATTAAAATTAAAATACGGAAAGTAATCCAATATTTAATGTAATTTGCAATAAAAATCCATTAAATACGGGAACGTTTTTCTCACATATTTTACTTTTTTAATACATTATTATATATTGTCGAAATATGATTATAATCTTTTATTTTATTAAATGGCAATGTTAGTATTATAGTAATTATATAATTCTAAATATACATATTTAAATAATTAAATGGGTAAATTTTAAAAAATATTATAAATATATTAATGCCATTACACGGTTATCAAAATCAAAAATATAAAATGAAATAAATAGATAAAATTTATATATTAAAAGGTTATCTGATATATTATAAATAATACGAAGAATTATATAAGAGTTTATAATGTATAAACGAAATTCTTAAATCATGAATAAATTATGCAAATATTCAAAAATAATATATAAATTTAAAATTTAAAATTAACGGATATATAAATTTTCAATTTATATTGTTCTAAATTTTTAAAATATCCGTTTCATATTGTGTATTAAATATAAATAAAGAAATTAACGTAATTTCTTTATAACAAAAAAATTAGAAAAGTTAGCAATTATATATAAATTATAAAAAACATTATTTTATTATAACTCTACTAGTATAATTATAAAATTTATTTTAATGAAATATATGTGAGAGAAAATATATTCGCATATTATATATTCGTTATAATTTAATCTATAAGGTTACGCTATTTATAATAAAATAATTATTTATAAATTCTTTGCTTTCTACTTACAACCCGGATTACAATATAGATATATTTATATATTTTACAACTAATAAATAACCAGTGTTTTTTTATTAATATATTTAAAACAATGTAAAATATTCCCACCAGTAATAGGTTTTAAATATATTTGTAAAATTGAAACAGTCCGATTAAACTATTGAAGTTTATTAATAATATTATCGAAATATAATTTATTTTCGAAACATAACATAAAAATAAATAATCAAATCTTAATTTCAAAAGTACTGAGAATCTATATTAATATAATTTAGAATAAAATATTGTTTAAAAGGCAGTTCTAAAGAAAGTAATTTTACATTACTTAAGTAAGATTTAATTAATTTAAAATATAAAAAGATTTTCATAAAAAATATAATATATGTAGTAGGTTTTAAATATATAATACATATTATAAAGCTATATTAATATTGCGAAATATTAACAAAGGATCAATATATTACATTACAACATTAATATAAATATATATTAATTAGAAACGTTTTACAATTATTAGAAATGTATCAATTTAGTAATGTTATATAAAATCTATATTACGAATCAAACTGTTTAATATAGCGAAATACGGTTTTTATATAAATCTTAAATATTATTAAGATAATTCGAAACACTTTGCGTACTAATAACAGGCAAAACAATATATAAATTGTAATAAATTATATTAATTTCATAAGTTATTAAATTACGAAATTCATTACGAATTTCCGATTCATTATGATTTTTACAATTGTTTAAGCTGGATTATTGAATAAAAAAGTTTTTAGAGAATTAATTTATATATATTGTAATTTACGAAATTATATAAATAATATATATATAAATTATATTTACAAAATGCGACGAAAAATCTCTAAGGATAATTTCTTGATAGATAAAATTATTTTACAACCTAAAAAAACTTTTTAAAAACATTAAACTCAAATATTACTTTTAAAACGAACAAGGTTTTGGAGTTCGAAAATTTTATTTATATTATGAATATATAAGCTCTAATAATGTATATAGAATTAAACGAAAAGAAATAACAAAAAACATTTAAATATATCAATTACTAAACTATTTATAAATAAAGTTTAAAAATTACCGCAGAAATTACGCGTTATATTTAAGTATAAATAATATGATACTTTTATATAATTTTATAAAAAATAAAACGTTTAACCGAAACATCTTTAATTAAATAAATACGGTTTATAAACTGAACTATTTATATTAATTTGGTTCGCAATTATATTATATATTATATAATGTAAGATTACTTTTCTATTTATACCTTTATAATTAAAAATAGACATATTAAGATAATTTAATAATTAAATAGTTACGGTAGTATATAAAATTATTTCGAAATTAATTGCAAAAAAATATAACTAAACAAATTATATTACTATTAAAAATATTGATACAATGTTATATCCTTTATGAGAATATATAAAAGCAAGAAAAATATTGTATTATATTATATTAATAATTTATTTTCGATTAGTAGATTTTTAATTTATTTATTTAACGACAAAGAATATCATAATACGCAGCTTTAATTAGAATTATTTATTAAATTATTATTTATTTGTTTTATGGAACTACAATTTTTTCATATTAAATATCACGGTTATTTGAAATTAAATTATGTTTAATAATTTCAAAATTAAAAAGCTTTCGGATAATTAAGTTTAAATTATAAATAACTTAGTTTCGAACTTTTGCGATATTTAATTAATTCAATATATTTACATCTTTAATAACAAATTTATTTTCTAGAATTTCATAAATTATAGGTAAAATATTTTTAAAATTTTATTTATGTTTTTATTTTAAAAAGATTTTTAATCCATTAAAATATTTAAGATAAAAATTAAACGCGTTCAAGAGTTTTTATATAAATATTGCGAATAACGGAACGCCTATTTTGCGAAAACGTCTAATAAATATAATAATAATATTATATATTTTATTATTTAAGCCTTGAAATTTGCTAATTAATTATAAATTCTATTATTTGTTTTTTTTGCTTAACTAATTTGAATATTTTTAAAAAAATGTTTATTTGAATTACACTTAATATTATAATAAAACTAATTTAAATTAAATTTAACCTTTTTAGAATATTGTTGTACTATAATTAACTTGATCGGCTTTATAAAATTTTATAATATCGATATTAACTATTTATAATTATTATTATTATTATATAATACAATATACGAAAAACATTAATAAATCCTAATATTTATTAAAAAACTGTAAAGATTTCGAAGCTGTTTATTAATAAAAATAATATTAATTAATATCTAGTTCTTATTTTCAATAGAATTTAAAGAATTATTGCTTTATAAAATATTGTCCGTATTAAAAATAATTTCGTGTTTATAAATATTTTTAAAAAGTTTTTAAATACATTTTAATTAAATCTATCTCGTTTAAAAATTAACATAAATACATTATGTTTTTAATTTAAAAAATACTATATTTAGAAATTATCCGTTAAATTATTCGTTATATTATATAACGTAAGATTAATAAATAATAACAGCGAAATTCGTTCGCAAACGTTTTGTTTGTTAGCGCGTTTTTATTAAAACCTTATAATAATTCCTTAATTTATCCGATATAATTAAATAATTTAAAAATCATAATATGCGATGTAAATTTAAATCTCTTTATGTGGAAACTATAATATATATATATTATAAATTTAAGAAATTTAGTTGTCAAAGACATTCATATTGGTTAAACATTTTCATTATAAGTAATATATATTTCATATGTACGTTTTTTAAAAATAATATAAATAATTATATATTATATATATAAAAGGAAAAAACTTCTAAAACGTAGGATTTCGATACTTTTTTATCATAATTACGTTATTGTTTTTAAAATGTTTATAATTAATTTTTTAAATGTTTTATATCTTGAACGTTTTCCTTATATAATCGTAATACTAAATTCGTATAAATATAAATAAAAGGTTTATTTATATATAAAATAAAATGAAAATAAGTACAAAACCATGATTATTTAGTATATAAATCGACTTTTTGTAATTTAATTAATTTCTATTTTAAAAGTTAAATTATTTATCTTTTAATTATTATAAATAAAATACCATTGTTTTAAATATTAATAAAAGTAGTTTTAATTAATACAAGTTTTTTAAAAATGCGTAATACATATTATAAATAATATAAATAATATTTATTTTTAATGAAAAGTTTAATTTAAAAAATCGAGAAATCTTTATTTACTATTTTTATAAAACGTATTACTAACAATTAAAATTAAAATACTATTAATTATAAGTTAATACAAAACGTTATATAATATTAAATATTATAATAACATTTTATAAAATTATTTAAATTATAATAATACCTAAAAAGAGTAATAATATTTTGTATTATAATATTATATTGAAATGGTATATTCGAAATAAATTTTCTAATTTTAAAATGATAATATTAAAGTCTTATATTATTTTGTTATTTTCAATTTAAAATATAAAACATTTAAATTTAAATTATATTATAATAAAAAACTATTACAATTATTTTCATGTATTCTATGAATTGATTTATAATTTTATCTAATATAATATAATTTTTTAAAAATATTTAGTTTATTAATATATTAATACCATTCCGTAATAAACGCGAATATTATAAAGATTTATCTAATAAATAGAATAAAATATTATTGTTAATTAAATATTAATTTCATTGTAATATTTAAAATTATATATATACTTATGAATATTCGATTTATTATTATTATCAAAACGGTTTATTTTTCGTTTTATATTATATAATTAGTATTTTTCAAATATATTATTATTTGTTTTAAAAATTTAAATGAATTAAAAATACATTTTTAAACAACGTTATTTTGCATATAAAACTGTTGTAATTTACTATAACTTTAAATAATAATATTTTAACGGATAATAAAATTTAATTATAAATAAGATTTTCAATTGTTCTATCCGTTTATTACTATTATTATTAAAATATATAAATACATTTATATATATATTATTTTAATTAATTCATAAATTAAGAATAAAAGAAAATTCTATCGTATTATATTTTTAGCAAAAATAAATATAATTGGATTACAAATTAAAAATAGTAAATAAATTTTATTTAAAATTAAATTAATATTAATAACAAACTATTATTGAAATAATTATATATATATATATATAATTGCAAAAACGCATTATTAAGTTATTACAGATTTTCGTTTTTAAAAAAAGTAAATATACAAAATAAACGTTTTTTTTTACAACTTAAACTTAGGCCTTATTAGTTCGTTACGGGGATTTGGGATATGATTGGTTAATATTTAACGTTATAGAGCGGTACTTGAGTGACTTTGAAGAAATTTGGAAAACGAGCTCGGGAGGCCTGAGCCAGCTGAGGTAAGGGCGAGTAACCATTTGCTTAGCCTAGGCTGTGGAGCAGGCCTGAAATTCATCATGCCAGATGTGACTAGGCTTGGTATGGTGCTGCGAAGGATGCAGTTCCTGGCCGAAAGTCCAAAAAATCGCTCATGTAGTTCATCGCTCTGAACATGATGCACAATGGGATAGACAGAAAGTATCACCAGCCCAATATATGTACGCCAGAAGGCGATCTCTGGCGGTGATCTTCTCAAATGCTGCACCGAACTTTGCAAACAACTTATGTGATCCAAAACCCACAAGGACAAGAGCAATCAGGCTTATCATTATTCTTTGCATACTATGGCCTCGTATCTAGTCACAGGGGTATCCCGCGGGCTCGGAGTAAGTATGCCCGGCACGAGACAGGGAATGGGAGCCGAGCAGAAACGCTAACACCACTATGTATGTAGCTGGCCTTCATACGCCAGCTATCGCAAGATCCCACCTCGACCGTCATCGGGCTGGTCCGGGACAAGGCCAAGGCTGAAAAGATCCTCGACTCCGAGCTCAAACGCGACAACGTAAAATTAGTGCAGGGAGACCTCTCTGACTACGCCTCTTTGGTTGTAGGTAGCCTGACTTCCGGAAATGCCACTTGGCTGATAAGATGACACCACAGGGAGCCGTTAAGGAAGTCTCTAATATCACCCGCGGGAAATTGGACTACCTGATCGAGAATGCTGCACTTCTGCCCGAACTATCGGCTCTAACCACCATGGACAAATTGTAAGCGCATCGGCTACTCCCATAACTTATACCACAAGTTCCCACTGTACTAATGCAAGGGGGGCGCGAAAGAGCCGGGCAACCAGAAGACCTCGAGAAGGAGCTGATGGAGTCGTTCCGCGTGAACGTCGTGGGCAACATCCACCTGGTCAATTTGTGCCTGCCGCTACTGCGCCGCAGCGACGTCCGGAAGGTGGCCGCCATCACGACGGCCATGGCTGACCTGGACTTCCTGGCGCGGTACGACGCTGGGTTTGCAGGGCCCTACAGTAAGCAACATCCAGAGTTATTTTCTTCCCCTTGATTTTGAGTTGAAATTCCCTAGTTGGTTTCTAGGGGACCTGTTGCTGCCGCGAGACTTCGCATCCTGGCTAAACTATGCGCAAAACTTTGCTAACTCAAGATGTTGCAGCCATCTCCAAGGGCGCGCTCAACGTCGCCATGGCCAAGCTCAGCGCCTAGCACCGCGACGAGCGCATCCTGTTCCAGGCCGTCTCGCCCGGCGTCGTCGCCACCGCGCTGCCGGACAACCGTACGTGGTTGTCATTTTCTTTTCTCACCTCTCTTTTTTCCCTCAACGGCCGTTCCCCGTCTGGCTTTTACGTCACTCACTGACTGGCCCTTTGCAATAACAGTTTCAGAGGAGCAGCAGGAAGGCCTGAGACGCCTGAAACAGGGCGTTCTGGCCTACGCGCCGAACTTCAGTGGTCCATCCACTCCGGAAGAGGCCGCGAGGCGCGTCTTATCAGTCATCCACGACACCAAATTTGAGGCCGGGGATTCGGGATCCTTCGTTTCCCACTTCGGTAACAAGCAATGGGTTTAGCCTAGGTATTCAGGTGGCTTTTTGCGCTCCCTTCTGACGCTCCATGGATATATACTTACTGTCTAGCGGGGGAAAGCAAACAGACATGGAACGGACGTGAGCTAGGCTTAAGATCCGAGATTTTCAGATATGTTTATATAATGAATATGTGGGCAAAAGTATTTCAATTCTTCAGTCTTCGTTTCTGTTCGAGGTTAGCCATCTATAACCGTGGGTGCGAGCAACTATGTAAGCTGTCTCCCCCTTATCCTTGTAGTCTTAGGGCCCCAAATCAAAGCCCCTTCGATCCTTCTAGTGTCCCAGCAACAAATCACCACAACTACTAACACACTCCCGAAGCCCCATGGTCGCCATGAAGCCTTCAGATCTCGCTTAGGACGTCAAGAGTCACAGGGCCACCGTGCTCCTCCCATGTCCCGTGTGTTATCCTCCGACACGTTCCTCCACTGGTACCATGTGCCTTTCGAACCGTGGTATCCTCCGTATGTATGTGTCGTCTTGATGGCTCGGTTTATTTCTTGGTAATGCTTTTCTTTCACGCGTAAGGTGCTAGTGTCCCTTGTTGACTTGTTGACTCCGTAATGACTTCATCACTAACCGAATCAACGATCAGACTTCTTCTTCCTACCATCGAATGTATGGTAGACTTGTTATCAAGTCTACAGGCAAACTTCATACTAGCCAAATTGCTAATTAGACTTCCTGTTATTGCTACTGAGTCTAGGGTTTGCAATGGGTACCCAAATGGGTACCCATCACTACCCACGACGTAAATTCACACGTCATAAAAGCTTAATACTTAGGGTTCCTAGAAAGATTTATTATACAAGAAATTCTGTATTGTTTACAGATGTTTATTATTTATTTATGATTGAAAATATCATCCGTGGGTAGTGATGGGTACCCATTTGGGTATCCATTGCAAACCCTAACTGAGTCTAGTGGGACAATTTTTTTTTATTTTATTTTTTTAAGCGTTGTTATCCGTGCAGTATCCGAATTGCTATCTATGCAGTGTCTTCACTTATACTGCTTTGTCTAACCTGGGACCTCTCTATATATTGTGGGCTCTCCGGAATAAGGTTATTGCGGGGTCCCTTGAGCTTTAATAACCAACAGAGATCCCCCTATTCTGCAACAGCTGGATTATTGATCAAGTCTTACTCAATACCGCTGGCCGCTAACATCGTCCGTTTACTAGGTCTCATAGGTGCAAATCCTCAGCCTAGTTATAAGAACAAAGGGCACGTCGAGAGAGCCCCCGTTATTTCTCCTTGAGGACAAACGCGTCGCCAACCCACCCAAACGCCCTGTTAAGCCTCCTCCCATGTCTCCTTGCTATTGTGAACGGTATCTTCCCTCGAGGATGCGGTTCGTGGAATTGTATTCTGCTTTGGTCACCCTCCAGTTTCTGGAACTGCCAGACGGACCCGTACAGCTTTTCTGCCGTAAACAAGCCTGTGGATGTCATGGCGTGTAGAAAATCACTCCATGAGATCTCGCCGGGCGAAGAAGATACAGCCGAGTTAAAAAACAGTGTTCAAAATACCTTAAGCGAGCGGCCGTCAACAGGGATAGAAATCGGTTCATGCTTGGAGTCTACGTCCATGGTGATAGTGGCCGGCCCGGTGGCCCCTTGAGAAGATACGTCTCTTGACTTTGCCTTCGCCTTAGTCTTCGGTGTTGGGGCTGCGGCGTTGCTGCTGGGAACTCCTACTGGTTCGCCGATATAGATGGTAGAGAGGGGTTTATATAGGGTGGCAAAATTTGGATCCTGAACCGGTTCTCGACCCGGCGGCTTAGTCGCAGATGGTGGAGGCTCAACCCAGTCTGGCGTACGTTGCATCATGCGCGGCTGAGATAGGACGCGTTGAACAGCCGTGCCCTTTAAACTCCCACATTTTGCATACACAACCTTGTCAATGGCTGCCCAGAACTCGTCCAGATGTCGCTCAGCTCGCTGCAGTTCCTCCACGTTCTGCTTAGTCCGGCGCTTCTCATATGGGTAGGCAAATCTCCTGTCAGAAGGAGTACCGAGCTTGGCCAGCTGGACCAGGTTTCTATCTCGGAGCGCACCCATGATCATGCTCCATATTCTGGTGCGCTCCTCGAAATCAGTTTTGATATGGTCTTCCCGGTCGAGCAAAGCCGCCTCAAAGCTCCTTGCCCAAGGCTGGTACAAGTCGAGTTGGCCTATGCAATGTGAGATGATGGCCAGGTCACCTACAATGCTGGCGATACGCGCAGATAAGAGTTCCTGTGCGCGTGATTCGGCTTCAACCAGCCTTCCCAGCTCGTCGACGATCAGCGGGAGGCGAACGAAAAAGAGATCCTGGCCGTCCTCCCACAGTGTACGGAGAATCCAGAGGAGCTGGTGTTCAATGGTGCTCATCTTTACGCCGGTCTTTTGCTCTACAACAATCATGGTCGAGGTAGAGTCCGGTGGCGGCTGGCGGACAAAGTACTTACGCCACGGAGGGGAACCAACAACATCGTGCCGAAGCTGATTTAGGGGACCCTTAGCAGCCTGGTTCAAATAATACCGGAATTTGAGTATAGCGTTCATCAGCTCATCAGGTAAGTCTTTGGTGGGTGATATAGCGGCCGCATACTTGGTCTGCAGCAACCGTAGTGCTTGGGCCTGTCGGTAGAGCTCCGAAAAGACCTCAACCTGTAAGTAAGACTCGAATGCAACTGTTCCGCAGACGCGAGCCCAGAACATCTTTTGGTGAACTGCCCTTAAGATGGGGTGCTCATTTCCATGAGTATCCTTTAGCAGCTCTTGTCGGTGCTCTTTACACTCAATGAGCTGCTCAAGGAAATATGCTGGATCTTCCCGCACGGCCCATAGATGGTCCTCAGCTGCGGATAGTCTGCTACCGAGAACTGACTCAATTCGGCTGAGATCGAGCCGGGAAGGTGGCCGGTACGGCGCCTCTGCCGCCATCACAACCAAAGAATCAAAGCCATTAGGTTCCTTTCCTGTCCTCAAATGGGGCTCGGGTTGAGGGGGAAAGGTATCTGCTATGAGGTTATCGGCTGGAATCTCGTGCAGTATATGCTGGGAGCAAGTAACCAGAAAATGCATAAGCTTCTCCTGGGCTTCAAGAACGATTAAGCCCTCGCCAGGGAGGAACTGTTTTCGAGTATGCATCCAGTCAAAAGCGTCAGGGTGCTCGTCCCACGACAAGAGCTTGCCGTATTCCCTAGCGTTACAAGCGCCGTGAAGGACCATGACATGCTGATTTAGGAATACAGGTACCAGGTTCCTCGATACTAAGCCCAGGTGCATAACTTCGAAGTCGGCGCCGGCGAATTCAGGCGGCGGGTTGCGCCCTCGAGCGTTCAGTAGTAAGAGGAGGCTCTTCGGCTTGAGAAGATCTTCCTGGTTAATTTGTGGCCACATATAGTAGTCCCTGAACCTTTCTCCAGATGCACCCTGACGAGACCTATTGGTCCGGCGGAAACCGTCGAAGTCGGGGCGATGTACCACTGCCATGTCTGGCCATGCATCCAAGAGAATTTTCTGCCTCTGTTGCCTCGTCTTCTTAGTCCAGCGCTTTTGAATTGTTGCTTCATGACGAATAAGGATCTCGCGTAGGGTCGTATAGCCGTCAAAGATATTATTTGATCTCGCCTGTGCCTCCCGACGAACTTGCTCCGGTGATGCGATAGGTACTGATGGGTCAAACTGCCGTATGAAGGCATTTGGGTCAGACCAGTCAAGGTCGTCGGCACCTAGGTCCATATGGCCCAATCCCAATTCCTGTGGCGTAAGCGCCATCTTCGATCCTGGATAGCTCGTGAGTAGAATAGGCTTCTTGATTCTCGTCTTAGTGGTTACAAGATAGTACCTTCATTGACACGAACCTCGTCTACAAACGGGTTTGAATATGCCACCTAGCACGCATCTCCAAGATCTACTAATCAAGGCACTAGCCACAAGTGGCTAGGCATCCAATTAATGGCTTAAAAGAGTATGGATGGGCCGACCTGCGTGTGACGGGTGGGTTAGTTAACCGGCTATTCAACCTGGCCGTACGGTTTATGTTGGCGGTCGTATCGTAAGTTCTGAGCAATAGGGTATTAGTTGGGTCGGGTACTAGAAAAGGGTATTTGCGTAACCATGTTATATTACAAGCTGATAAGCTATCTATGCTATGGAGAGGTCATGAGCGTATCTATATACTGATGTGGTTTCGTAGTGATCACTACTAATCACCAGAAACGTCGTGACCACAAATGATAATTGGTCACTCCTGGTCACTGGATGTTGGTGATCACTTTTTGTCACGTGACCCGTGTCGGCACAGAGTCCTAAGCCTTGTCCCAACCGTCTGACGGAGCCAAGACTGGTAAGGTTATAACACTGTGACTACCAAGCGTCAGTTGGAGGCGTTTGGGAAAGGGGCGTCTGAATCCTCTTTCTCGAAAGGATGAAAGCGAGAGCAACTATTATTACAGTATTAGTGGGCCGCTTGTGGCGGAAGCGGCGCAATAGAGTCGCAGAATGTTAGATGAAGTCATGCTTGGCTAGACCTTAGCCTCACAGCCTTTCGGTGAAAGCAGAAAAACCAATGTCCGGTATCAAACAAGGGTCCTGTCACACTTATTAGGGAGCAGCTGCACAGCTCTTGAGGTTACATTGACTTGTAGGAAGCTAGGAAGCGTTGATCCCACTTGCTGTGGGTGATCCACTGATATAGGGCTTTTGGGCTCCGATATTGCTGCCCAACAGAAAGAAGGGGGGGAGGGGCCTTCCACGACAGGTCCCATGCCATAAGGTCGAATGAATTATACACTAGATGACCGGCTGCTGGGTAGGGGGCTACTCGCTATGACTCCTACCAACACCACATCATTGTCTCCAAATCTCGACGTTTACTCAATCTGCTCAAAATTTTGCTGGCAAGCCTTGTAGTCCTCACTTGACAATAGGTCAGTGCGAAACGTCTCTTACAATGCAGCTTGTTCTTGCTCTTTCCCTCATGATGGCCAGTTCTAGCCTGGTAGATGCCGCTTGGCTTAATCCTCAGGAATATCAACGTCACCTTATACGGAAGCCCAGGCAAGAATCCGAAGAACTCTGATGACACTACTTATGATTGCTTAGGTCGTGGCTACCACGCAGGCGATACTGGGACATAGGGTGATCCCGTGGCATTTGCAAGCATAGACGGCGAGTCCTCCCAATGTCAGAAAATTTACTCTCCTTACTCGAAGAAGTACCTGGTAGGTCAGGATACCTGTGCCGTTTGCAGTGAGTCTCCTCAATAGCTCAGATATTGTATACGCGAATAAGGAGCTCGAAGCTGGCAGAACACCCACCGATATCTGGACAGGAGTTGCAAACATAGTGGTCAAGCCCGAGTGGGACCTTAATCCCCATGACCTTCAGGCCATAATTCTGCAGCTCGCGAACAAATTGGCCGTTGACAGTGAGTTCTTGAGTCGTACCCGCCTTGAGGGGAACTTCTGATGCTCGCGGCTACTCCTCTCTGGGCATCCGGCAAATGCGCCGCCCAGCATGTGTTCCCTAACAACAACGTAGCACACTACTGCTAGAGTGTACTCTTGTAGTAATATCGCTGATGCCAGTACGTGGACCGCAAAGTTATTTCCCGACCGTGGCGCAAAAGGATACCCGGTAATTATTACAAATAGTCTGTGTAGGTTGCCATTGTGGCATCGTCGAATCTGCGTTCATAAGTCTGCCTCTGCTGAACGTGTTATGACAGTTGCGACAACAAAGGTTTGGGAGGAAGCTATTGAGGTCGTACCAATTTGAATTGGTGTCACTGCCTTCTCTCTGGTTCTAAACAACGAGGACTCCGGGATCTGAAAACCGATCTCTGTTTTAGCACGCGGGCGGGTTTCGGGGGATGAGTCCGATTAGAGGCAACAGGTCAAAGCGGGGGAAATGGAGAGTTGAGTGAATAAGGCCGTTTCCATACCGGTTGGAGCCAAAGGAGGTCATTATCTACTGACCTAAGCGACGCCTTTGACCTAAGGGCAGGGATCAACGAGCGTCACTCGACGTTGCTGATGGGGTGGGCTTCCCTGTATGTTCAAATAAGACTCTCAGAGCTTCTACCTATGTCTGCAAACACGGGATTACACGCAACAATGCAGCTACGTGCTGAGCTCTCCTACGTCATTAAGGTCTTTCCTCTCAGTGTAGCTCACGTTGCC
This sequence comes from Monosporascus cannonballus, assembly GCA_004154925.1. NCBI lineage: Eukaryota > Fungi > Ascomycota > Sordariomycetes > Xylariales > Monosporascus > Monosporascus cannonballus. The sequence continues at coordinate 183,546 of QJNS01000698.1, forward strand.
ACTCATTCGTAAGGGTATAACCCAGGCTAAGAAACGGATTAGTAATTAATTGAGAGAGATCGGAACAGAAGTGAGTCGGCAATCTCTAATCGCTGTAACCGGTTGAATTGGGAATACCTACCATAAGAACTTCAATGCAAGCACCTAGTATTAAGAGTGAAGTCGGTAGTGGGGTATTCGAACCGTGTCACACCGGGTTGTTATGAGTTCAGCCTTCTGTGGCTGTGTATCGTCTCCGTGGCTGGAGAGAACCAATCCCCCGTTAAGGGATGGGGCCCCCAGTTTATATCAATCGGCTTGGCTAAGGCGAGGAGAGGCCAGCTATCAATTTGGGTGCGATTGATACGGTCCTGTCAAGGAAAGGTCTCACAATATCGCAGCTCGTCACATCCCCCCCCACCACCACCAAGCAATATCTACATGCACAAATGTAGACAGGCCACTAGCGCCGCAACAACAACGACACAAACCAGCCGGCCTTTTCCTTTCCTTTTACCGCCCCATACTATCTCCTCTTCGAATCATCTCCCCGTTGCAATTCATTTACCCCCATCGGACCAGGATTCTCTCCCAGATCAACCGGATACAGAATGTGGCGTAAAGCCTTGTCAGCGTTGTCGCTGGTCGCTACAGCGTTCGGTGCAATCAGCCGCGATGAGAACGAAGGCATCAGGAGCATTGCTGTAAGCTTACACGGGCCACCATCTTGTCAGTTCCGACTCTAGTTGTTTGCTAAGGCGCCCCTTAGCTCCGAACACATACCTTGAAACAGCCGTACCTGGACTCGGATACTTCAAGCCGGTGGTACGACTTTGGAGGAGACACAATCATCCGCACAGACTCGTACGTCATCCACCGATGCCACTCACCCCGGGTCTAGCGATGCGGAAAACTGACCGATCGACTGTGCAGATATATCCGCCTGACGTCCGATCGCCCTTCGCAGAATGGCTGGCTCTTCTCCCGAGTACCCCTGACTGCTACGAACTGGGAGATCACGGTGGAATTCAAGATACACGGAAAGAATCAGCTATACGGCGATGGCTTTGCCATGTGGCTCACGAAGGAGCGCGCACAGCCTGGGCCGGTTTTTGGGCACGCCGACAACTTCGAGGGTCTCGGCATTTTCTTCGACACTTACAAGAACCACCGACCTGGCGTCGTCTTCCCCTATGTCATGGCGATGGTCGGCGATGGCAAGACACCTTACGACAAGAACAACGACGGCAAGGAAACCGAGTTCGCCGGGTGCTCTGCACGGGGTCTTCGAACCGCGACCGTCCCCACTAAGTTTAGGCTGACCTACTTCCAAGATAAATCCCTGAAGCTGGAATTGCAGTACAAGGCGGAAGATGAGTGGACGGTGTGCTTCGAGACGGACCAACCTCCGAACATCCCCTCGGTGACCTACCTTGGATTCAGCGCCGAGACGGGCGAGCTCAGCGACAACCACGATATCATTTCGATCGATGCCAAGAACCTATACACAACTGGCGGCACGACGGCCAGCAAGTCCACGCCGGGCAATAAGGGCAGGAAAATGCCGCAGAAGAAGAAACAAGGCGGTAGCTGGCTTGGATTCTTTTTTAAGGTTATGCTCGTCCTAATGGTCCTGGGAGGTATATACGTGGCATGGACCATCTACCGAACGAACAATAAGAGGACGCACCGTTTCTAAGGAAGGAGACGGATAACTCTTGGTTGAAGAGACTCCCGGTTGAGGGGAAAGGCACGGCGCTGTGCTAGCGATGAGCAACACTCCGCACCGTATATACCTCCCCGAACGGACGCTTTGGCTGCGCGCCTTTGGTAGTGAAGTGTCACGCTTCTCTCAAGTATCACGAGGATGGCAGGCGCAAACAAAATACTGGCAGTGTATAAGTAATCTCGTTTGTGGACTAAATATACCTAAAGCTACGATACTGGACTTCCTAGTACACATACGGGAATACATTGGCTCTCAGGGGCTAAGGAGGGAGGTTAAATGGAGGAAGGCTCACAGAATTTGAACGCATTAATTTATCCCCCTCGAAAGACGGAAAGCAGTGAGGCTATCAACTGATAGCACTTCTTATTGCCAAAACTTACATTGCGATTATGGTAGGCTTGCCTCGGAATCTTGGTCCCCGCCTCGGTCGCAGAGGTTATGCGGCTTTAGCCGGAGGTCCATACCACTGTAGGACGCAATTGAAAATTGTTACACGAAGGAGTGGTTCAACCCCACACCGAAACCAGATTATCCCACGTCCGATTACGACGGAATACCACGTAAATGCACACATCCCACCAACTGACGGCCGACATCTGGGTAGATCTCACCCACCACGCAGCCCTTTTCCACTCTTTCCGTCTACCACCCCGTCCCCTGATAGGCCGAGAGCGGGGATGGGGTGGCGGTCCGACCATGGACCAAGCAATTTGGGTATTTTATGGAAGATGAATCTCGAGATGGGATCCGGTGACTGCATCTCCCTCGTCATCCTGTTCTAGCCGTCGCGGCGGGGGTTTACTTTAGTTGGACCGGAGCGAGAATATATGTAGAGACGATCGTCTAATTCTTTTAAGATATCACCTTCCCCTCCCCTCCTCTTCTTGGGCTTTTAGCTACACTCGAATACCTACCTTGCATGCCTGCCGTTGTCTACCTACCGGGCACCTCTTGGAACGCCGTTGCAAGCCACAATGGCCTAAAATGTCGGCACATATTTAATTCGGCCCTTCAGCTTCGTCAATGATGCCGGCTCCTCTCGGCTGCTGATTGGTAGGGAATTTGGAGAAAAGGAAGACCAACACAGCTTGCGTAGCGAGCACTTTGCGACGCCATCCAAAGGTCCGGGGTCTTCTTTCCTTTCGCTATGAGTGAGAAGGAGGGATTCTCAGCCCCCCACATACAAGTATCCAAGGTCCGATCCCCGATTGATGGATTATGCCAACAAGCGGGTATATGTCCCTTCGTGCTTACTTGAGAAGGAGCACGAGTAGTCGAATGTGCATCCATAGCCTCGAGTGGTTGGCTAAGCTCGGCTAGGGGAGCATCAGTCGGGGGGCAGGAACCTTAGCCCCAGGGTCACTGAACTTCGAGTCTAGGTACTTTTTACTTGCTTTTAGTGGTTCTTTACTGTTGGTCTGTGATCACCTGCAGATAAGTGCCCTGTTTGAGCCTCTCTGCCCTCCCCCCCCTTTCTCTTTGGCTCCCCCTCTTCCCCTCAAAGCCCAAAGACAGAAAGCTAGAGTACTGTAACTACCTAGGTATGGTACGTCAACGTTGCTACTTCATAACAGCCTGGGAACAAGGAAGGTAGCTCTTGGACAACCTTACTAGACGATCGCATACGTCAACCCGCAACGAATCCATTCCCGGGCATCTCAGCCATCTCTATTTTCTCGACTTACGGGTTTTGCGAATCTTGATTGCGTCTTCCTACTTTTACAGCCTTTTACGCCAAGCTTATCTCGTACGGAGTAAATATTCTCACCCAGTTATTATTGAAAGAATAGCCCAGGAAAACCCGACAACACACCTCAATTGGCCCCAATATACCTATACTTACTTGCTCCCTACGTGCCTTGGTTGTACGCGGAGAACCTCCCTTTGTGAAACGACAGTGGACTTTCCGAAAGGCCGAAAACGATCGAGGCTTCCCTTCTCCGCGCGCTCTGACGATCTACCGCAATTGTATAAACGACACGGGCTGCTTTCCAAGTTATTGGCCTCGCAAGAAACTATTTACCGGTAGCCTGAACGGGCCCATCTCCTCCTGCAGATACCTTTACCCTTCGCTTCTTTCAGCCGCATGTCGTTTGTGAAAGCTTGAGTATCGAATAATTGGAATTGCGTAGTCGAATGAGCGGACTCTGAAATCTCTCGCTGCCCGCTCCATCCCTCAGCTGTACCGTTCAAAGCGAGCAGCAGGCGCTTTCCCCTCTCTATAGAGCGGTCCCAGCTGCGAGTGTATATCACCTATACGGATCGTCGACGAACAACAACCGGGCTAGGTCACGCTACCGCTGCGATCTACACCATCCCCGCGCCATATTCCGCCCAACCTCCACATACTGCCATCCTCAAGGGTCCAACCCTTCAGTTCCCCTAGACATCATATCATATGCCTAGCCTTAGTTTCCTGAAGAAGAAGCGGACAAAGGAAGACAAGCCCGATCCTTCTTCCAGCCAACCGACAAGCCCAGTAACCCCCATAACGCCAACGGCTGCGAAGCCCTTCGACCCAACCACCCTCACAAAGACCACGACACAGAACACCCAAAACACGGTTGCGAGCAGCAACTCAGTCTCTCAGAGGCAGCCATCAACGTATACATCAAAAGAGACACCAGCTTCGGCTGGTGGCGAGCCACAGATGAATCTCCAAGCTCCCGTTCAGCAGGCCCCGTACGGATTACCGCATAGTCCGAGTCCTGGCCAGACCGGCACTCCCCATAACCTACCAAGCATCAATAACTTAATCAATTTACCACAAAACGATGGTGGGCGTGAATCAATATTAAACCAAGCGTGTTCTGCAGCTGATTGCGCATCTAGGGGCCCACGCTATACCACAGACGCAACCCCAGGTGCAACACCCCGAAGTCAGGGTTACAAAGGGAAAATATTCGTTAGGAGACTTTGAGCTGCTGCGGACGCTAGGGACGGGCAGTTTTGGACGCGTCCATTTGGTACAATCGAGGCATAACCAAAGGTTCTACGCCGTGAAGGTTTTGAAAAAGGCACAGGTCGTCAAGATGAAACAGGTTGAGCACACGAATGACGAGCGGAAGATGCTTGGCGAAGTGAAGCACCCTTTCCTCATTACCCTGTGGGGTACCTTCCAAGACGCCAGGAATCTGTACATGGTTATGGACTTCGTCGAAGGCGGCGAGCTCTTCTCCCTGCTGAGGAAGTCAGGCGTGAGTCAAGTCGCGTTAGGGGCTGGACTGAGCCAACATAGCTGAACGTTTCGCAGCGCTTCCCGAATCCGGTCGCGAAATTCTATGCCGCAGAGGTTACGCTGGCGCTCGAATATCTGCACACTCGGAACATCATTTATCGGGATCTAAAGCCTGAGAATTTGCTTTTGGATCGCCACGGACACCTGAAGATAACAGATTTCGGTTTCGCGAAGAAGGTCCCTGACAAGACCTGGACGTTATGTGGTACGCCGGATTACCTAGCGCCGGAGGTTGTCTCGAACAAGGGCTACAACAAATCAGTCGATTGGTGAGCCTTTGAAACCCAGCCCTCCTAATTACAGTACGCTTGTTTACACGCCCCAAGGTGGTCCCTAGGCATCTTGATTTACGAGATGCTTTGCGGCTATACGCCTTTCTGGGACAGCGGATCGCCGATGAAGATATACGAAAACATCCTGCGGGGCAAAGTCAAGTATCCCGCATACGTCAACCCGGACGCGCAGGATCTGCTCGAGCGGTTAATCACGCCGGACTTGACGAAGCGCTTAGGAAATCTGTACGGTGGCCCGCAAGACGTGAAGAACCATCCCTGGTTTGCGGAGGTGACGTGGGACCGGTTGTCGCGGAAAGACATCGACGCCCCCTATACCCCCCCCGTCAAAGCCGGAGCTGGAGACGCGAGCCAGTTCGACAGATATCCGGAAGAGACAGAAAAGTACGGCGCGCCGGGGCATGACGAGTATGTTTTATTCTGCTGGCATGCGGACGCGACGGTTTACTGACCCTGTGCAGGTTTGGCCACCTGTTTGTCGACTTTTGATGGACTGAGGGCGGTCGACGCTCTTGGGGGTTCTAGCGTCAGCGAGCCCTGGGATCCAAGTGACATTGAACAAGCACACAAGGGAGGGGACATCATAGTTCTTTTTTCTTCTGTTATAGCTGTGTCTGTCTCCGGGCACCGCAGTCATCCGTTGCTGAATGAATTTGGCGGTCCGGAATACTAGGTCGGTTTGTGTGTGTTAAGAGGGGTTCACGACGTCGAACGAGAGCATGACAAACTAGAGGGGCTTCTAAAAAGGGGGAGGGGTTCTGGAGATCAATCGGCCGGGGAACAATATTCTTATCTTTTTTTTTCCCCCTATGGGTCTTCCTCTACTGCATGCATTATACATATCGAAGCCGACTCGAGGGGGAAGTCGTAAGGTTCGGCTTGTATGACCACATAGGCCTTTGGGCGCGAAGAAATGTTCACAAATGCAGCATACCTTCCTGTGTCTGTATGTATATCAATCCACCGGAGTAGGTATTACATCCGCGAGAAAATTTCGCGAAATTTGAACAATCCCGGCCGATCGACTTAGTTCCGCGTGGGAAGCTAGGTCGGTGGTGATTGCAATTCATTATTACTAACATGTACTTAGGAGCCGGGGTATATCAGTCTCACACTGGACGGCAGCCGCATTTTCCCAACAAGGTTCGATCGAATGCAGGCAGGCGTACGTAAAAAATGCGGCGGTCAGCGGTCTCCTTGTGAGATCCCTTGGAATAAACCCGGTTCTGGCCTTCCGTTGGACCTTGATGAGCATGGGGTTCTGGGGCAGGTAATCAGCGGTGGCTTGCCGGTCTAGGCTGAAGGGGGTTAGCGGGATTCGGGACTTGACCCCCAGAAACGTCGCTCGATTCTTATTTGCTTGTCTACGAACTTACACACTATCCATGTATTTCCCCTCGTAGGACTCTGCGATGAAGTCGGCCTTTGCCTATAGCTCCCCCGCATACGATACCCCAGCGTCGTTATCAAGATGGCGTTGATAGTATGTCAAGAGACATCTGCGGCAGACATAAGGACACACGCGTCCGGCGATCTGCGGGCCTGCTTACCTCTTTCCCACCCTACGGCCGCCGCCTATGTCCCTATATTATAGTACACTAGACCCGCAGTTAGGTAGCTCCGTAGCCCCCGCAGCTTCCCGCCTCTCCAATTATCTCCGGCGCAACCCCCCGATGTCCACATAAGGAGATTCCTCCTGCTACTACTTGTGACCGTTTCAGTCGTCGTTACACAGTCTCTCGCTCAATCAAATAAGTCCTGCATGTCCTAAGGACACTAGCTAGACGACGTAACCCACTGCCGGCAGGACAGGTCACCGACTTTTGCTCGATCGCGGCGACTTTTGCATACATACGGCCAGTGCCTTTTGTGCGAGGAGGTCGCGGGGTCTCTTGCCGTTGTGTTCGTCCGTCTCCGCATCTGTCTTCGCCCGGCACAGACCTGAACTCTGCCACGAGAGATCTTGTCCTACCTTACCTGAACTGCCGACCGAAGTAGATTTAGTGGGTGCAGTAGCACTGCGCTGGGACTCCTTTTGCGCCTCAATTCTTGGGTCTCATTACTAAACCTGCCTTATATAGTCAGATTTCGGCATTCTGGGTCTTACGCTGTTAGCTCCTTGGGACCTCCACCACTCTTCTCGCTCGCTTTCAACCTGGCTTCGAGCGTAGTGTCCGGCCCGGTTGGGAAGCCGAAATAGAGGGGAAACGGAACCTCTAATATGGAGGATTATATGTTTCGCGCCCATATCCAGAGGTGCAAATACGTACCCGAGGACACGAGATATATCGAGATTTTCAATTATTCGGTACGTCCGCTATCCGTATTCTCCTATGATCCTTCTATCTCTTTCCGCCTTCTCTGGGCTCATTCGCACTTCGACGGGTGCCGTACCCGCGTCAACAAATCCGGCGGATCCCGGTCGGAGAGACCGCTAAAATCATTTAAGAAGAAAGCGTGGGCTAATATCAAACTACTAGGATGAGTCGAAGAATGTTTGCGCTGAACACCCCCTCGAGAACTCCGAGTTCGAGAATTTCCTCCATCGAAGGGTGTGTTGCTTTTCTTGCTGCTTTCGTGAAGGTCTTCTTGTCGGGGGTTGGTCATGGACCAATCAGGGGCTGGCGCCGTGGGGTAGCGCATGTGCCCGTTGGGGTTGAATGGATTCAAGAGAAGGACGCCTGGGAACTTTTAAGGAGGGCGGTAAATTTTCCATGACTAACGAAGGATGAACTCAGGGTGCTTTTGAACCAGAGAAGTTGCCGGAGGGTGTGAAGTTGCTCGACGGGATCCGGCTGGTGTAAGTCGGACCCGAGGAACAAGACTCTAGCCCCGGACTCAAGCTGACAGGGGGACGTAGGATACAGAAAAATGCCAAACACGCAGAGACGTTCGCGCCTAAGTGCATCACCTTAGAACCGAGCGCTTACGAATCTATGGTGAGAACGTGGCATCTGCCGCTGCGCGCCATTGAAGGGAGTAGTCTAGTCGGGCCATTCTTCTGGTGTGCATTGGATCAAAATGAAGAGGATCGGCATCAGCGTAAGGCCTCCTTTCTCTACACACCACAACAATGAAGTCTCAAGAGGGGATGCTTGCTAACCATACACGCAGAAATAATATTCCGCAAGTCCGACGTCCGTAAGAAGGGCAAGACGCGCGGGTGGGAGATCATGCTGTCGTACGCGTTCAACACGGGCATCACGACGGGGTACGTCAAGGGGACGTCGTCGTCGGACATCGAGGAGTCGCTCGAGCACCTGAAAGCCTGCCGGGCCGAGGTGGGCCACCCGCTTCTGCTTCCCCTCATCATCCTGTCGCACGACCTGTCAGAAACGAGCGACGTGCGGCAGCGCAGCGCCCGCGACTGGCTGCGGCGCCTCGAGAACGCCATCACGATGCGCGACGAGATCGAGGAGCGCGAGGTCTACACCGACTTCGACGTCGATGGCATCAACCGCGACCTCGTCGAGTGCCATTCCCAGGTCCTCTGGAAGCGGCCGCAGGCTTACCAGGAGATCGTGCGCGACATCCGTCGCGCCATGGAGCAGTACGCCGAAAGCATGCAGTCCGGCCGCTTCGCGCCCCACCTCAAAGCCCTCCAGGGCAGCATGCTCGCCCGCCTCGACTTCTACAGGGTTAAGCTCACCGGCATGGAGCACTACGCGCACACGACGCTCGAGAGGCTGCATATACAGCGGCAGGCGGTGAGTTTGTGCCTTCGATTTGTTTTGCCCCTTTGTTGTACTGGTCCATTCCGTATGATCCGAGAGAGAGCCAAGAGTAAAAATAAGAGGGGATGGAAAGAAGGATACTAACGAGTTGCCGCCAGCTCTACAACATCATGGCCCAGAAGGAGTCGAAACTTAACCTCGAGATGGCCGCCCAACAGAGGCGGCTGGCGCATGCGAGCAAGCGTGACAGCACGGCCATGAAAACCCTCTCGCTCCTCGGTGCCGTCTTCCTGCCGGGCACGTTCCTGTCCTCGGTTTTCAGCATGACGTTCTTTGATTTTAATGTTGGTGAGTACCCGGCTATGTGCCTTTCGCCGTCTTCTGCTAGTGGCACACCCCTCGCCCATATGTTCTTTCTGCTATCTACTACCCAATTGCTGCCAACCCTAAATATCCACTACGAACCGGTCACCCCCCACCGGTCCCCCCACTCCTCAACGTAGTCCAGCATGCTAATCAGACTGACGAAAAACTTCAGGCCCGCAGTATGGCCCCGACGCGGACACATCCGGGCAGGGCGCCGAGGTGTCGCAGGAGCTCTGGATCTACTTCGCGGTGACGATCCCGCTGACGCTGCTCATCGTAGGCTCCTGGTGGTACCTGGACCGGCGGCGCGAGCGTCAGTACGCGGCCGAGGACCAGGACGTCGAGCGCGGCATCGAGCGACTCGAGTCCGAGATCCTCGCCGTCATGCGCAAGAAGACCATGAGCAAGGCCAGCACCTGGAACTCGGGCGGCAATCTGACCATGCGCATAGGCAGCAACCCCCAGGGCCAGGGCCATGGCCACGGTCATGGCATCGGCGGCCGCCTGGTGAAGGATAAGGAGGGGTAACAAGCAGGAACGGCGAAGGATGGGAAGAAAGTCGTGAGGGGGCAAGTGGTTTGCGCAGGTATATAAAGAAGGTGCGTATAAATAATGCCAACTGGGTACAGGGCTCTCAGAGACTGGAAGGCGCGGGATGGAACAGCAACGCCCTGTATACCGAAGTTTGCCTATAAAATACGCTTTTAACGAGATATGCAGCGTATAGAGACTGACTATAATGATGAAATTAAATCTTGAACCGTTTCCTCTTTATCATCAGTGGGAATTCATGACTAAAATTTAACTTCCAAGGGTGAAATGGCATTTCACTTTGACGACCCGCTGTCCACACGAGCTTTTGAGTCTGTCTTTTGGGGAACTGAAATAGCCTTAGGTACTAGAAGGCGAGCCAGCGAATATGTCCTCAATCCATATTCGGGGAAATCAAGGCCACCTAACAATGCCGGAACGAAAGTATTAGGGAAGTATCTCCGCTAGGTGCTGAAATCAACGACGCCTTGAAGCCCGAGATACCCAACGGCCAACATCCCCTATCAAAGGAGTCAGTTCATTGCAAAACGAAATCGCCGCCGCGAAACGCGGTGTACGCCTAAAGCCGGATCAGGTACGCAGCGGGACGTTTTTCTAATCTCGGCTTGCCCCTTTCCCATCTTATTCAAGCCACTTCCGCAGCTTCGCGAGTCTGTCGCGGAGACCCATTCGACTAGCCCCCTCATCCCCTTTAATGGCCCAGGATCCATTGGGAAGACCGCCTGCATACAGCTCGTATACCGCGCGGTGGTCTCCATTCGCCTCGTTGATGTGCTTCGCGAATTCCCGGCCTTCGTCCCCTAGAGGATCGGCATCACCGACTTCTACGTTGGTTGGCGGGAATCCCTTCAGATCCCCGGCCCAGCCATGACGGCCCGGCGCCTCGAGGGTCTCGACGTGCCGGCCTCCGGCGCGGCTTTGGAGAGGTCCGGGTCCGGTGTCGGGCCGTCCAGGAAAGCGCGCCGGCCTGTGAAGAGGTGCGTCGAAATGAGGTTTCCAACGCCGCGCACCGTGTCGCCGCCCTTGGCCCATTGCCTGCACGGCGCCGTCCGGTGCCTGTCGTCGAGCATAGGGAGCCTCGAGGTGGGCGCCCCTCGGGGGCGGGAACGGCGGGTCGAGATCCGTCAGGAAGTCCCGTGTCATCCCCGAACCCGACATGCCTGGGCGTACGGTGAGGCGCCGTCCAGCGGTACGTTACCGACACCACGAAGCAGCCTCCTGCGGGCGCGCCGTATACGACGACCCTCTCCTCGTCGATCCGCGGCTCCGCCCTCTTCCTCCGGACCTGGCGGAACGCGGCCCAGCAGTGCTCCGAGGAGGCGAGTCCGCACGCCTCGTCCGGGGGCCGGCCGTACTCCACGCTCACTTCGACGGCGTCGATGCCCTTGCCCCATTCCCCAGCACAACCGGCCGAGGCCGACGGAGCTCTCGGATCCGACCATCGAGCCACCGCGGATGAAGAATATGCACGGCTTCTTCTCGCCGCCGGCGCCTAGCCTCTTCCCCGGCTGCGGTGTGGCGATGGTGGGTTTAGCCCCATTCCCGAGATCGACGTCGTCGGTCTGCTGGACGCCATCGTCGCGTAGTCGCTCTAGTTATCCTCGAGCCTTCCGCGCGCTGCCCTGTCGCCTGCGGCACTGGTAGGGCCGTCCACCTCTGACGTCCCCCTCATATATAGGCGCATCCTGTTCGTCAAAGGGAGTACGGGACGGGACGGCGTCGTCAATGCGACCCACGCTGTTCTCCGTGTACGGTGGCGGGATGTGGGGATGCTCCTCCATAGCCGCGCTTCTGAGGATGCTTGCAGCGGGTGGGCGGGAAGTAAGAGCTTGTTAGGCAAGTTGTGGTGCTTTAATACGATGCATGTCGGCGAAGGACAGATGCGCTCCCCGAGGACGTAAAGGCATCGTTGACGGATCCGAAACTCGAGGTTGTCGCTAACTTGTACACTTTTGACACGTACGCGCGGTATCCGCATTCCCTTCGTTTTCACGGCTAGCCGGGTGCCAGTTGGTTGTTGCTCTATTTTGAGCCCCCGGTTGGCATCGTGGCGGAAAAGGTGGCTATGTTGGTCATCGCGTCTCTGGAAATGGCGGTTCTTTGTGGTCGTGATTTGTGCCCCTGAATAACTTCGGCGACACCCTCATGCGCCTCCTACATTTCTCGTTCCTGAGGGCCATGTTATAACCAAGAGGGCAGCGGATGTGGTGGTACGGAATTTCCCCTGAGTCCGGTCTGGATTATTCTAATCATCAACGAGGGACGGAGAGGGGTTGTCTCAGGTACGGGTGAAACTGGGGAAAAGGTGTTGCAAAGAAAGAGAGCTCATCAGATCGGGCGCTCAAACAGGCAGGATGGCTTCTTGTGCAACCCCAAGCGCGTTCCCCAGCTCCATCCCCGGCTAACTCCAAGTCCTGTGTCACGATCCGTACCCCTATATAGTAAGGACCATCCGGACTGCTGGTAACGGATCAGATGCGGGTTGTTGTTGCACTATGGCGTCGCGGCGAATGAGCCACAGGAACCGTACGTCAATGCTTGAAGGACGCTACTACGGCAGAAGGGAACTTCGTTGGAACTTATTGACTGCATTGGACGGGAAGTTTGGCATCAAAGATATTATGGAGACCGGATAAAGGGATGAGTACTGGTATTATATTGTCTAGAGAGCAGCCGCTTGGATCGATAGATTATGTTTGTAATGCACACGTCGTCGGATTACGGCTACGGAGAGAAGCGCGAGAGCACGCAAAGTCGCCAGACTTCGCCGCTGTCCTGAAATTCTACAATACATGGCCCCGAGCAAAGTAAAAATGCGTACTCAGAGCTTCGAATCGGCGACTTCCGGCTTCCGAGGCGGCAACAGCGCCACATCCTGATACGGCAACCCCAAGAACTCGTAGATGTAGTGCCACCTGCAGCGTCCAAGTAAGCGAGGATGTCGGGTAGCCGAGGCGCAGATCGAGACCTAAATGGCTGGGTAATGAGACAAAGGACTCACCTGTCACTCCCGAAAAAGGGCTCCGCTTTCCCCTCCGCGTTCGTAACCCACAGCCACGGACACCCGAAAGCGCCGCGGCGCAAAGCCTCGTCCGTGCCCTTCTTTAGGGCGTCCTTATACGTCTGCGAACCGGCCGCCCGCAGCACGTCGCCGACCTGCGCGGGCGTGAAGAGCGGCCGGGCCGCATCCCCGGTCCCCTTCCCGGCGAACCCGGAGGGGATCTCGCCGAGCGCCCTCTCCACGCCCTCGGCGGACATGAGGTCAATGTGCAGGGCCCAGAAGGCGTGGAACAGGTAGTGGAAGGTCGTGAGATACGCCCCCGCCGGGAAGTGGTCCCTGATGTAGTGCAGGGTGCGCAGCGGGATCTGCGTCCTGCCGAGCACCATCAGGTTGCCCGGCACCGATAGCTCGGGGAGGCCGACGGCCCGCTTGGCGCGCTCAAAGTCGAGGTCGCCATAGGTCGCCTTGGCGGGAACCGTCCACGGGGGTTTGTTCCCTACGAATTGATGTTAGTGCCAAGTTCGGCGCACTCTAATAAAGCTCCATAACGCCGTCGCTATGCGCCAAGCGGCCCCGCCCGGTCGCCTTGCGGATTTAGGTGGGACGTCACATACCGGAACCGGCATTGATGGCTCCGATGAGAACCGGATGGATCCTGCCGAAGATTCAGCTGCCAAAGTTCCACTTTGTTTAACTATTATGAGACGGCACTCCTAACACTATCTCGATTGAGTGCTGGTCGAAGAGGGGTTTGTTCTTGAGCAGCTGGACAAAGGCGATATAGCTGTAGAATGACGCTTTGATTTCCCGGTTAGCTGGAACTCCGCGGTAAGGGATGGATGCCAAGAGGAATGTAACTTACCGATGTCTAGGTAACAATCGATGCGCCCGCCCATGGTCATAGCTTTAAATAGACGTCTCTGCAGCTGTCCACCTGCGAGGTTAAGTTGAAGACAATCAATGAATTGCGCGATCGTGATGGGCTATGGTGGAATTCTCGGAATAGTTCACTCTGTTGGGCGACTATATACTTAGTCTAACCTCGGCATAGGTTCCACCCATGTGGGGTACGTGTTTAATAATCATGGCCTCACAGCTCGGGTATGAGAATCTCGTTATATTGACACCCTTTTTCATTCCCTTTTTTACGGGATCTCTTACATGAGGTTTATCCTGCTATCGGTCAATACTGTTTGTAATTGAAAGTTAGAAAGATGCTAAACTGTTCTTACTACACGAGGTTAGAGATCCTGCGGTGTTCTTCGGGTTCTCAGTGAAATGATGGAATCAATACCGACTTAACAGTCTCAGCGGTGCTCAAAGTCATGTTCATTGTAGATATAAGGAGAATATGTACGTTTATTATTGTTTAATTAGGGTTTACAATTGCCAAAGCGCTTCCATTCCAGAACGAAGACTCGTTCCTATGACATCTTAACGGCGGAGGCGGCGGCGGGGGGCGTTCACGTTATCACGAACCCAGAGTGTGGTGCTCTGTCCTTGCGCGCACACCGTACCGGCAGGGAGGGGCTGCATAGCGGTCCAGGCTCCCGATGCGCACTGCTGATATGAGGTGCCGTCGCAGTTGAACATGCCTTCGCTGTCACAGGGGCCAGACAGGGCACCCGTAGAGCCTGAGGATGGCCCGCCGGTTGGGTTACTATCCGCAGCGGCAGATGTGCTCGACGGGGCGGCGGAGCTGACCGTTGCTGCTGGTGCCGAGGAGCTAGGGGCGTCGATGACGCTAGTCACAAATCCCAAGGACGACGTTGGCGCGGCGGCGGACGAAGAGCTGGCAGCCGGGGCAGCACTGCTCGTCGCCGGAGGCGAGCCACCAGAGCCGGGCCCCCCGTTTCCGCCAGCCCCCGGGCCGGAATCCGTGGCGTCTTTGGGGACGCAGTTGGTGCCCTCCACCTTGGCGAAGTTGCTGTTCGTACCGGGCCTCTCCACGTTGGGGCCCGGGTTGGGGAACTCGGGGTCGGTCGACGGGCTCGTCTTGCAAGAGTTGATGTCGGCGAGGTTGGCGACGAAGAGCTCGGGGAGCTCGCCCCGGGTGGCCACGGCGAGCGTTTTGTTTGCTTCCGAGCGCTTCGAGCCGCCCCCAGTCACCGTGATGGGGGCGCAGTTCATGTAGTACTCAGGCTGACCCGCCAGCTTGGAGATCCAGGTCCACGCGAAGACATATCGGCCCGGGGCGACACTGTCGGGGATTTTGAAGCCGTAAGTGTCGGCGGATTGGCCGGACTTGCTGGGGCATCCTCCCTCGATGGACAGGATGACTTGCCAGGATGTCGATGCGCTGGGAACGAGATCCTTCGTAATTGCTAGTTGGCAACTGCCACCGCCACTATTAGGGAGACAACTGTTAGTAGATAGCTCTGCAAGTGCGTTGTGGAGAAGTTTCGGGTAGTCTCTTGTATAAAATGCAAAAGGGAATCAGAGAAACGAAAAAAGAAAGCAAACTCACTGTACAGCAGAGCCCGTGAACGAGAGGGTCTGAACTTCTCCAATGGCCATAGTGTTGTCGAGTCCGCCTGCATTGTAGAACGTCGCGGGATCGCCTTTAACCTTACAAGGGAAATTTCCGGACGTTAACGGACTGTTGTCGAGCTCGGGCCCCCCGAATGGCTTTGGGGTCTTCATGATCATATGGGCGTCGGCTATGGGTGCGAACGCCGCCAGGGCGGCTGCGAGTTTGAATAGGTTCATATGCATGGTAACGGTATTGCTGATATGCAGCGTTGACAAGTTCCAGTCTGTCGGTCATTTTAATCCAAGGTATAGTTATATAAGTGCTTTCTATGCTGTCTGAGTTCCAAGCCTCTTCTTCCGGGCCCGGTGAGGATGAACTTCTTCTATAGCTTCGCAACCCTAGTAAGTACGCCAAGAAACCTGGATGGCATCGTTATTTATAAAAGGCTTTGGAGAAAGGAAGCACATATCAAAGCATGGCTTCAAGGGACAATGGCATCAAGCCTCCCTTGTACAGGAACTCTTCGACCTGGTTCAAAATCTTTCGAGGCAGTTGTGCATGAGGCCAGACATTCAAGTTACTTCGAGAGTCAACGCTAACATGTCCATCAAAGGATGCTATTCTAGATCCTTTTGCGATAGTTTCTTTAATGAATGTAATAAGAGATTTCACAGTGAAAGGCCATGTTGTCTAGCAAACAGAGGCTTCTCATCCTGAACGAGATGAGAATCTTGTGCAGCATATAATGTTCATAAAGGAAGTGCCAAGCCGGCCCACGGAACCTGACTGCGATCTATCGAGCATTCCACCATAAAGTGCGTTGAAGGGTGTGAATGACTGCCTGAGTTTCATCTAACCGGTGGACATCAACAGTTGGCCGAAAGTAGCCTGAAACTGAATTTCAGACTACTGGGAAATTATCCCATAATGTATATGATATTTCTCGGATAACATAATATATACTCATCTGCCACTGTACAGTGAGGAACCAGAGGTCCAAGCTGGAGCACCCATTACCCTCCATACCACTTAATCGCCACGCTTTACTCTCCTCTTGTTAATCCCCCTCTTGATTCGGAGGCTCTGTTGTTTCCCTTCTTTGTTGCGTGATCTAACATAGCCTCTATATACCGTGCAAGGCGTTTCTGATGCTGCGTAGGCGTGTGCCTTGACCCCACTTCAGAATATTTCGTTTAACTTATCTGAGTCTCGCGAAATGTTCCCTGCCGCAAAGAAGGAAAGTGTGCATATAAATCATGTCTATATGGCATGGAGACTTCCAAATTGGAGGACTTGGGATCCAAAAAAGGCGCCATCCATGAGGTCTGTTGGTTCATGCATTGCACTTGGCTTGGTCTCATTTGAGAGGTGAACACCGTTGAAACCTTCCCGGACAAGCTTGAGGTAATAGAGACTGCATCAAAACCCGTAATCCCGTGAAATCGTTCTTGCCTCTAAATTAGACCAGGCGAAACACTGACGGCGCCTCTCCGGCCCGCCGCTCAAGCAACTCGCCATCCATGATTCCATAGCAGTAGGCCTCCCCAACATATTTGAATTGCTCTTGACCTTCCGGCCCAGAATCATCACTCCTTAAGACCATCGGTACGGACGCCCCCTTCAAAATCACAACCACATCTCCTACCTGCATCTCTAGTGGCCCCAACCCAACGTATCCCTCTGGAGTCACAAAGCATCTCCTCCCCTGATTTACATCCATAGCACTCCCCAACCGACCTAAAATCCTCAAACCTTCGTCCCTCACATCTGGCTCAAGACTCCACCCGTCCGGCCGATCATTGGCTCCCGCCTCGGCCATCGGACCAAACTTGTCCCAATGCCGGTTGAACTTTTCGCAGAACTCGTAGTCCTCCCAATCCGCGCCGATGCCAAGCCAGTACATCAGGCCCCAGGACAGACCCGTCCGCTTCTTAAGCTCGGCCCACCTCTTCTCCCGGGGACGCAGGATCTCGGACTGACGCTTTTGCCAGTACACCAACTCGTGCTTTTTGGTGTGGCGCTCAAAGTATTGGCGCCAGATCTGGTAGGCGGCATCGAGGAGTCGTACGCCCTGTATTTCGGGGCCAACTCGCTCGTCGTAGCTTGCGTTAAGGTTGTCAGCGAGGCCGCGACCGCCCGATGCCATCAGCCAGGGCGCATCCTCAAGGCATGGTGGGGAAGCGGCTGATTTTGTTTGTTCTTCTCTCGCCAGGCGGCAGAAAAACTCAATCTCTGATAAGAAATAGTGGTGCGACACTTCGGTAGGCCTGTCCTTCTCGGAAGCCATCATCTTGTAGACATATTCGCCGATTCGGTCAATAACGCCGACCGAGTATCCGGCTACCGCCAGCATTGGACCCTCAACGCAGGGCCCGTTTGCACCCTCCCAGCTCTGACTGCCCTTCGCGGAGCCTGCGGCGAAGAGGGGTTTGTTAGACTGGAGATATCCAAACGAGCCGGCGAGATTGGAGCTCCAGTCGGGAACCCACGAGGGCAGCCCTTCCAGCCGCTTACGGGAATTCTGCGAGAAGAGAAGAACATCGGTGTAGTCCTCTAAAATTGCCACTGCCAATTCGCTGAAGACCTGCTGTGGTGACTCTTTGTAGCTGACAACGACGCGCTTCACGGCGGTGTCGGTCGCCTCGGGAAGCGCAAGGAGCGAGTAGTAGCAGTCACGAGGGTCGCCCGCTCGAAACTTTTGCAGATCGTGTTTTTCGGTCAGCGCAGTCGCCGTGTCGGCAACATTGAACTTGGTTAGTATGTGGAAGAGGGGCATCCGGGTCTGGCCCGGTCGGTGGATGGTGCGCCGGGTGCTAAAGAGCCGGTTGACAAAACGGCCGAGGGCAATAGCGTGAATTATGTCGTCGACCTTGGGATAGTCTTTATTAACTTCTTCGGGGGTCAAGTTGCCGGCCCGGTGTCCCAGGGACATGGAGAAGAGCAGCAATATCCGTTCAAAGTGGTCGGCATGCCAGACGTTGTGGCCGCACACGAATTGCGGATTTTCCGGGAGACAGGCTTCCTGGATGACCCACATGCGGCCGAAATACTGCCGTGAGCAGACGTCCACGAAACCTCTCAGGGGAATCTCATCCCACATCTTGATGGCCATCTCTCTTAGCACATCGCGATCGGGCTTGAGATGGGCAGGAACCGGCTTCGACTCCGGGTTCGGTGCAACGACTGACAAGCGTATGACGTCGAGGACTGGGTAGTCGTGATCAGCTAGGCGTAAGAAGGCGTCTGGGGGGTCCTTTTCAAGGTTCTTCATGAAGGACACAAATTTCTCCGTCTCTGGGGTTGAAGGACCCAGCCATGCCAGCACTCTTTTCGCCTTGGAGTAGATTTCACCCATCCGCCTGACCAGACGTCCCTTCTCCTCATCGTCCACCTGGTTAATGGAGAGTTGGTCCACGAATAAGGGCTTGTCCGTCTGCCTTATGAGATGTTGCAGTGCCGTCTCTAGCGAGGCAGTGATGAGGAGGAAGCCGACGACCTCGTCGCCTTCGCTGATGAAGATTTTACGGTTTAGCTGCGAACGTTGGTCGCGCTCCTCGGGTGAAAGTGACCGCTCATGACCAGTCCAGCTGTAGGATAATGCTTCGTAGCAGATGGGGTCTTCGAAGGGGCTCTCTACGCACTCAACCCAGAGAGGAGCGGTGACGTCGGGTGCCGCCGTCTTGGCGGCCCGACCGACGTTTACTGACCAACCCGGTGCCGAGCGACCTCCAACGAGCCTGAAGAGGCGGAAAAAGCCGGTGGCTAGCGGGGCGTAGGTGTATTTCTGAGTGTCTCCTTGATTTGACTGCTCCATGCCAGTTCAAAGGGAAAGGAGAGATTTGTAGTTGGGCGGAAGATGGAAGGGAAAAGGGACAGGACTTCAACTGAAATATGGCCAAATTTTCATACTCAGCGGCTTTTGATCATAACGACTCCCTCTTTGACTTTATCAGGGATTTTTCAATCTGTATCACTAAGCTTGGACCCAGCCTTCCTCTACTCGAGTGAGTGAGTGAGCGAGTTAAATTTCCGCCCAGTCGACTCCAGGAGTCATCAGGCTCTCAAAGTTAAGCTCTTCTAGGCTAGATTACAACCACGTGTCCGATCATGTGACTTGAATCGCCTTCCTTGCCCTGAGTGTCCTCCCTGAAAAGACAACCCTCCCAGTGCTGGTGAGTCCCTTTAGCGGCGTCCCGATTGAAGAGATGTTTATTTACGGCGGGCACCATGGTCGAGTTATCACCTCGCTCAGGCTTCATCTGTGCTCGGTCTAGGGCTCAACTGTCTTGTGTTCTTTGCAAAGGCAATTGTGGCAGTCAGAACTTTCCGATTATGTTCCGTTTCTCTCTCGGGCTGTCCACATAAGGCGGCACCCCGATCAACGCCCCACCCCCTCAACGCGACTGCGATTTTGTGACGGCTAGGCGGTTTAACCAACTATTAAACCTTAAGTCGACGGGTTTATATTGGCAGGAGTATCGTGGGAATCTGAGCAATAAATACAGTAACGTATTACGTCTCGTAATGCCAAAAATACTTTAAGTAACGAATTATTATTACAAATTAAGGTTATTTAAATTATGGAAATAATAAATATTTTTATACTTAATTTTTTTCATCCTATCGAACCTGGTTTTAAAGGTTTTACAATCGATTTTATTAAGCCTGGCTTTAAAGGCTTTATGATCGATCTTATTGAACTATTACGTAATTCAACTTACATAGCTTAATTATTGTTATAACTGTTTCCTAAGGCCGCAGCCCGTTAAGTTATAATACGATCCTTTCTTTTTAATATTTTCGTTCTGAAGATTTTTTTTTGTAAATTTTTCGTCCGTTATTATGTTAAGTCGTATCGAAAAATCGATTAATAGAAAAACGAAAAAGCGAAATAATTTGTTTAAATTGATTACTTTTCGAACCGTAGATATATTAGTATGTTTTTATTATGTTCGTTACGGGTTGTTATTTTGTCGTGCTTTTTCGTCGGATTTTTCCAAGTGTAAAGAATATGTAGTGCGGAACTAAAGCTTTTGCGACGTTAACGGCTTTTCCATTTTTTAATTCGAAAAGTTTGTTTTTAATTACTTTAAGGTTAAAATAAAGCTTAAGAAAGCCGAGGAAAAAGCAAAATAGGCGTAAACCAAAGTTTGTTATTTTCGAAAATAAAAGAAATTATGGGCCGACCGTATAGTACGTATGTTATTTTGTGGGTTTCGGTTCCTAAAAAAGTTGGATAAGTTGGAACGTCGAAAAAAACAGGCCGATCTGGAGGCCGTTAAGGTTATAACGGCGGAGGCCGTTTTTTCTTTTGATTGGTTCAACTTGGAATCCATAAATTAGTCGTTTATTAATTAAGAGACCTTTAATTTGTAACGAACTTATTATATATCTACTTAAAGGTATGAACAGTATCCGAAAAGGGTTTTGATTTGCAGGTAATAATAGGGCGAAAAATGATTTAATATATTCGTTAAGAAAATTTTAAGGTATTCCTTTTTTAATCAAAAAATAATATAATTACTTTTGGCTAAAAGCTTAGATTAATAATTAAGAAACGAAAAATTAAGTAAATAGTTATTTACATAAAAAATCCAAACCTTATATATCTTTTTTATCCTTTATGTTTTTTATGGTTTCTGGGGATTTCGAAAAACTATGGTATTTATCGTTTACGAGTTTCCTGGTATCTTTGGAAATTGACAAAGACCCGAGGTTTATCCGATGGAAGGTGGAGATCCCGAGCGTTTCTAACTTCCTGGGCCTCCTTTGGGCCTAATGGAGTCCTTTTTGAACGTAACATGATTCTGTTGATTTTGGCGTTATTGGTAAAAGTTTTTTATTAGGTGTTAGGCGTTAATAAGGTTTTTGGCAGATTTCCAGGTGTTTTCGGAGTCCGGGTACTTTTTTTATTTGATTAGGTATTAAGTAAATCCGTCTTATTTTCGTATATCGAATATTTTTTTTATTTCGTATGTTCGTTCGTTTTTTACTTTTATGTCGTTTTATGCCGTATATACTTTAATTATATTTGCTGTTAATTCGAGTAAAGAAATATGAAAAATTAGATGGAATTTAACTTTTGGTAAAAGTTTTAATTGGTAATTATTTTTTAAGATTTTCTTGGCAATTTTATATAGGCCGATATATTTGAAATCGAATTTTTTATTAAGTTGTTTTATTTAAATGTTTTTTGTGGCGAAAAAAATTATTTTCCCCTTTTCGAAAGTTAGTTTTTTTAATTTTTTCTGGTTGTAATATTTATTTATTTGATTTCGTACGAATTCCAATTTTATTTTTATTTTTTAATGCAGTTATTATAGTTATTTTAACGTAAGGATTATTTTGATATTAATTGGACCGTCGTTGCATATTTTTTTGTAAATTTTTGAGGTAAAACCAAAATTTACGTTTACAAATATTATCTTGATATTTTCGTAATAGCTGGTATTATAAGCTAATTATGTAATTGGTAATTTTTTAACTTAATTATCCTGTTCGTAATTAATATAATATCGTAAATAGGTTTCCAAAATTTGATTTATTCGTTTTATTTATTTATTTATCTATGGTTTAAATATGCTGGATAATTTATACTTTAGGCCGATTTATGTTATTAAGCTTTATTAAAATTTTAATGCAAATATTAATCCTTTATTTGATATTATTTTTATTAATAATCCGTATATGTTGAAAATATATTTAACGAAGATATATGCCAGTTATTCGGTATTTATGTCCTTATAATATGGTAAAAAAATAAAAAAAATTTGTAAATCGGTTAACGATTACGAAAATATTGTCGTAATATATTCCTATAGCTGGATCTTTTGATATGGGAAATTTAATAATAAAATCAAATATAATTAAATAATATGGTTGCTTTATAACTAATAATAGCTGTAATTTTCCGTATAGCTTATGTTATCGAATCTTTGCTTTTGCGTAAATATTATATTGCCGTATAATTTTCTGTACTGTTAATTTTATTTTAAAAAAAGAATATATACGTTAAAATCGCTTTAGGGTTTTGTAAATCCTTAGATATCCATATAATTAATGTTTATATATTTTTCGTACCAGATCTTTTTAATATTTCTTTAGAACTTATATTTTGTTTATTTTTTAATTTTCTAGGAAATTATCGTTATATTGCTAAATTCTTTAATGCATATTAAAAAATGCTGCCCGAATCGTTATAATCTATTATAAGCGTAAATATCTTTTTATAATAATATCAAAAATTATATAATTAATTTTAATTAATTTTTTTCGAAGTTTGGTTACTTATTTAAAACATTTATTTTGTTATTTTTTAAACCTTTTTTATAGATAATAATAAAGTCGAAGTTCGCCAATTTTTCCGCATAATAAAGTTATTATCCTATAAGTTCCCTGGTCATAATAAATCGGGTAAGATTTTGATAATTTATGTAAACCTTAACCTGGTATAAGCTTTTTTTAGAAAGTACTTAAATTCCCAAAATGCCATAATAATAATTATAAATTTTTTATTTAAAATACCGTAATTAAATTTGGCTCTTTTTAATTTGTACAAAAAAAATATAATAAAATATAATTTGCCTTAATTATTTCGTTATTTAATTATTACGCTTAATACGTAATCCGAAATATCGGTTTTTAGCTTAACAGGATAATTTAAATCGTACATAATTAATATTGGCTTATTAATAATTGCATCCTTAATATCCTAAAATATTTTTTCCGTATCTGGCATTTATTTAAATTTGTTTTGGTAAAATTTATTAAGGATATAATTATTTTACTAAAGTTTCGAATAAATTTCCTATAATAATTAGCAAATCCAAGGAATACCTATACCTCCTTAACTGTTATTAGCATTTGTTATTCTATAATTGCAGCAATTTTCTTGGGGTCCATCTTAATATATCCTAAGGTAATAATATGTCCTAGGTATTTTACTTCTTATATATAGAATTAATTTTTTTCTGCATTAATAAGTAATTTTGCGTTCTGTAAAACTTAAAGAACTTTATAAACGTATTTTGCATATACTTTTTCTGTTTCCGAAAAAATAAAAATGTCGTCGAGATAGTAAACGACGAAAATATCGAGGTATTTTCGTAATACGTAATTAACTATTCGCTAAAAAGTTATTAATATATTCGTAAATCTTATTAGTATAATTAAATATTTAAATAATTCGTATTTTGTTTTAAAAATTATTTTTTATTCGTATTTTTTCTTAATCTTAATAAAATTATATTTATTTTTAAAATCGAATACTATAAATTATTTAATTCCGTAAAATCGGTTTTTTATTTCCGTAATTAAAGGTAATAATATCGTTTAATTATCGATAATTAACTATAAATCGTAATTTTTTATTTTTCTTAAATACGAAAAATATCGGGTATTCTGCTGGTAATTTCGAAGGTCGAATCCATCTTTTTTGTAGCCGATTTTTTAAGTATTTTTTAAAAATGCGTAATTCGTTTTTATTAAAATTATAAATAAGGTAAAACTTTATCGAAAATCCTTTTTTGAAAATTATTTTATGGTCCTATTCGCTATGTTTTAATAACTTCGTATCGAATTCCTTTCTAAAAAACTATTTATATCTGTAATATTATAATAACATATTAATTAGATTTTTTAATTTCTAAGGTTATTATCCTTATTATTTTAAATCGTTATTCAATTATTTTAATTTCGCTTTAATAATAATAACAATACGTCGTATTTTTCTTTAATAATCGTTTTTTTTATATTTTGTTCCTTTAAATAATAAAGTATTTATCGTATCTTTATATTTACATTTATCGCTATTATCAATTAAATATTAAAATCTTAATATTTTTTTTATTTATTAATAAGGAATAAAGTAAATTTTATTTGGCCAGTTCCGCCATTAATTAAAATTCTGTACTGGCGTATTTATGGTAATCTTAAGATCATATCGTAATTCTTAAATAGAACGATATCAAAATTAATTATTTGGTATCGTTCTTTAATAAAAATCTCGAAATAATTAATTTTGTATATAAATTTTCCGTTATTATAAGCAAATTCCTAACTTTCGACATTTATCGCTATATAAAGTTTTAACTTGTATTTTTATAGCAATTTAAATTTATTAATTATATTTGGTACAATATAATTTCCGCCCAAAATTCCGTAATTTATTATTATAATATACCAATATGTTCCGATATATATTTTTAAAATAATAAAATCGTTAATATTTCCTATTATTGCGTTTAAAGCCTTTTTTAAAAATTTCTTTTAATTTTTCTGGATTTTATTATCTTATAACTTTTTTATAGGTAACCTTTTTCTTTTAATTCCTATTCGAATTTATCGAACTTTATTTATATTTTTTCGTTTAATGCATTAAGCTGTTATATTTGTTGTTATTGCCGGCATATTGTTTCTTTGAGCCGTATTAACTGTTTTTAATTTTTTTATAATTTTTCTCCTTATCGAATAAATTATTTTCTTATATTTGCAATTATATTTTATTATGCATTATTTTAATTATCGTTCTAGAGATTTCTTATAAATTAACGTATTTCTTTTTTAATAACTTTTTTTCTTAAAAATCCGCAATAAATACCAATTAAAAATAAAAATTTATAATGATTTTTTAATAATGCTTTTTTACTATACGTTAAATTAATTTTTTTCCGTTTAATAATTATATTATCCATAATAACAAAAAGGGTTTTTTTACGGATATTATTTTTTTAAATTAATTTTTTATTTCGGCTAGCTATTAAATATTTCCTGGGATTATAATTCAAAATTATCGATATTATTATTTATTATTTTTGTTATGCCCGATACGATTTGGAAAATCGAATTCCTTATAATATATGCGGGTAATTTGTACGTAAATATATTATTTCCATTTTTCGTAATCGGGATATTCTCGTCGTCGACAATATATAGTATGTATTCTGCTATATCGATCGGATGTTCCGGAATAAAATTTTTTTATCTAACTCTGGTATTTACGTAATTATCTTTATAGTACTTTTTGTTATGCTTACGTTATTTATTAAGTTAGTTTTTTGGTTTTTTGCATTTTTCGTCAAATTTTTTATCGTAATAATCCCTATTAAACTTTTTGCTTAGGATTTAATACGTATTTGGCTTAAATTATGTTAATAGCTTTATTATCGTTTCTTTAATTGTTCCTGGATTATTTTTCCGGTATAGGGGTTTAGTTATCCTATCGTGGTTTTTTGAGCTTTTTGCATTTATAAGCTTTGTATTTTATTTTACTATAATTAAAATATTTAATCTGGCTTTAATTTTATTTATAAGTAACGCCGAATTCTATAAATCCTGGCGCCGTTTTATAAAAAATAAAAAGTATATTTTGTTTTTTCCTTTAATTAAATTTATATTCCGAATATAAAATATATTTTCTTTTTTTTTCCTATTATTTTTCAAACTGTCGATTATTAATTTTAATTACCTTTACGATATACCGGTTTAAGGCAATTAATCGTTTAATCCAAATAATTTTATCTTTTATATTATCCTTTAATCCTTTATAAAACATATCGATAAAGGCGTCGGCCTTATCGTTTTTTCATTTTGCCTTAGCTGCAAAACTTTTAAAGGTTACGGCGTATTTGGACGTAAATCCTTTTTATCGGAATTATAGGAATTATTAAGTTACCGATCGTTTTTTATCTGGATTGCCGAAATTATCGCGCACTTTGTTTTCGAAATTGGTATAAGTTAAAAAAATCTTATTAATAAAATCCTCCTTATTTGTTTTTTTTATTTTTAAAAAATTTCTTATAATGGGCTTAAATTAATTAGCCGTATTTCCTATTAGGCATATTTTTATTATTAGGATTATATCTGTTAAATTATTAAGATTTAGGAAATAAAGGTAAATTTATGCCTAAATTAAAAAAGTTTAAGGGTTACCTTTTTTATCGTAAGGTTCTGGTTTTTTTGGTTTTATACGGGCGAGAAAAGGTTGGGCAAGTAGCGTAACCTTAAGTTGTCGAACTTCTTTTTCCAGCTCCCGAATTCGAGCCTGAAATTACTGCGTAAGGGTTTCCTAAGTGCTAATCGACATTTTGACAATATTAAGTATTGCTTAAAGTCTGACGGTATTACTAAACAAAAGCTTGTAATATATGACAACTAGGCGGTTTAACCAATTATTAAACCTTAAGTCGACGGGTTTATGTTAACAGGAATATCGTAGGAATCTAAGTAATAAATACAGTAACGTATTACATCTTATAATGCCAAAGGTGCTTTAGGTAACGAATTGTTATTATAAATTAAGGTTATCTAAATTATAAAAATAATAAATATTTTTATACCTAATTTTTTTATCCTGTTAAGCCTGGCTTTAAAGGCTTTACGATTAATCCTGTCGAGCCTGGCTCTAAAGGCTCTACGATCGATCCTGTCGAGCCATTACGTGACTCGACCCATATGGCTTAGTTATTGTTGCGACCGTTTCCTGAGGCCGCAGCCCGTTAGGTCATAATAGATTTCCTATACAAAATCGTCAAAATCGCTATATTTTCAATAATACTTTAAAATTCGAATAAAAATCAGAAAATTAAGTGGCCTTGAATACTATTATTAGTTTTAAGCCCTTTATCGAGTAAGCATATTTATAAAATTGTAATAATTACGTAATATTTTTTTAGATATTTTATTATATTTGAAATTACGTTTTATTATATATTTTATATGTACTAAGAAAAAAATTCATAACTTTCTTAATTTTAGTAATATTAAAAAGATATTTTATATATTATTATTTGTTTTTATTGGCTACATAATTAGGCTTTCTTATTTTAATATCTTTATTAAATATAAAGATATAACATAAAACTTAAAAGTGATGTAAAAGTGAGGAATGTTTTGTATGGGAAAAATGATATTCTATTTTCAAATAATAATAACGTAACGAATAAGACCTATATATAAATAATATTTTGATATTTTATAAAAAGTAACTTGAGTTACATTAAATAAAAATATTATTTTTATTTATTTTTGTTACGTATTTTATTCATAACTAAGTTTACTCGTCTAATCTTAACATTTTGCCATACAATTTGTATGTAAAAATATTAACGTTTAATTTTGTCAACTTTAAACATAAGTCTCTTGCTATAAATATAAATATTTTTAATGATATTCGATATATCGTCTTATTTTAATGTTTTAATTGTTATTTAGTCGTCCGTTTCTTAACACCTATTTTTGTTAATTAGTTATAAATATGCAGTTTTGTTGATTTTGTATGGGAAATGGCGGCGCGTTGAGGAGGTGGGGCGTTGATCGGGGTGCCCGCCTTATGTTCCATCCGGATTTGCTGTGTCATTCCATCTGGATTTGCTGTGTCATTCCATCTACCGAGAAATGGCAAGTCCCTCCATCTCGCATCCGCTGCTTGCTTGAGACTCTTTCGTTCAGCCTCCCACCTAGGGCATTCGATGAGGAAGTGCTTCACTGTTTCCAGTCGGCCACATTCGCATAAGTTCATCGGTGATGCGTTAATCCTTGCTAAGTATCCATTTAGCCTGCACCTTTCCGTTCGTAGTTGTGCGAAGATTGCCGCATCCTCGCCGGACAGGCGATCATAAATACGCTTCGTATGCTTTTGCGGGAGAGCCTTGTCTATTTCTTTAGTGAAACGGCCAGTTCTTGTGGGCTGGAGAAGCATCCTCCAATGCTTTTCACTGTGTTCCTTATCTTTCCACAAGTCTACCCGGCATAGCTCCTTCGTCGACATGGTAGTGGCCGATATTTTGGAGGGTTCCCTTGCCAGCGTGTTCGTTGCTTCATTACCAACGACGTTTGAGTGACCGAGGACCCAGCGGAGATGAACCCTGTGACCTTCTCCCTCAATCGCCCACATTGCCCTTATAGCCTGTTCTACCATCGCTTGGCTATTTTGTCGGCGTGGTCTCTCAAAATTCCTCGGTGCGCTTTGGTTATTCGAAAAGATGTCGGATACATGGGATCGGCAGGGAAATGTGGCCACGCACCGCTCAATTAACTTGATGGTCCTCACAATGACTATTAGATCAGCGTAATGATGGTGGCACCTCTGTATCATTTCGCTGAAGAACGGCCGACCGTCGGCAAAGGCAGCACTAATCCCAGATCTCTCCATCCGAGTGAATCCATGGGTGAAGATCGACCAGCTTAGCATCGATCCGTTCCTGTTCTGAGCGCTCGCTCGTACATTTTCCAGTGCATCCTCCGTAGATTTAATAATGACTTTTGTCCCAGGTAGCCACGGCGGTATACAAAATGGCTTGGTCTTTTCCAGCTTGTTGGCCTTGAGGGTTCAAACCATTCCTGTATGATATGTAACAGTGCTTTGTGCCTGTTTTTCCGCTGGACAACGTTTCAGGGGAGGATCCAGAAAGGGTGCTTGTCCGGCAGCGTGTCCGAGTTGACCTAGAGATGACGGGTTTGTTCGTGTGGCCTGATTTCGACTGGCGCGATATACGCTTCGGCCTCCGTTATAGAGGAAGCTACCGTGCGGAACGCTCCAACTACAGCTCGTGCCCCCGATGGCTTGTGTCTGTCGGAGTTTATCGATATGCCGTTCGGAAGTCTTGGGAACCAAACTGGTGACCCATAGTCCATAACCGGAGCCACTGTTGTCAGGTACGGCTCCCTGGCCGTCTGTGGTCGGAGACCCTTGAGCCTCTGTAGGCCTGGGGCTGCGATTTTGTCTTTGGATGACGCCCGCGCAACGTGCGAGTTCCAGTCCAGCCTTGCGTCGAGAATAATACCCAGGAGTTTTACCGTATCTGGCGATTCCGTTTGTTTATGAAGGATAGCGCTTATCCGACTTACAGAGGCCAGACGGAGTACTAACTAGCACCCTTGAAATGGGGGGTCCATGCTAGATAAAACATGCTGTCATTTCAGCTGCATTGTCATCTAGCTAGATGCGGAGCAATGCTAACACCCCTGTCCCTGGGGCACTTAAATCTGGACCCTTCCGCCGGGCCCGCAGTTTCGGCCTCGAATTCCTGGAGTCCAAAAAGAGGTTAACATCTAATGTGGAGAGATCTTCCTCCTTACGCATAGTTCTGACGTACACTATTACACCGGCAGAAAGCGTTGAAACCCCGTCCATACTGTACACGACCAAGATCCTGAGAATCGGCATTGGCCAACACTACGAGGACGACGTCGTCGTCGTCGTCATCGAGACCGGCCAAAGGGAAGAGGAGGAGGGCGGCGACTTCTGGGTGAGCGCGTAAATGCTCGGACATGGTGGGTAACGAGAGGGTGTTAAGCGTTGAGGGCATCGTCCCATCCTACTCGTCGTTCCCCCGCGATCTGGAGTTGATGCCGCTAAATATTAGATCTGTGAGTGTACCGTCCCGGCTGACTGCAAATATTAATGCAAGGCACATAAGCCTTGAATAGATATGTCTGACAAATGAATGACATGGAACATGTAGTACTGCTTTGTGCACTTGGCTTGTTACTCCTGTCCCTCCCCATCATTTTGGCTACATCTTGCCTACGCTTAGTTTATCAACATACTTATAGAAACTCACAGGCCGTCCAACGAGCGAAACGCTGGGAACCAAGCTGTCCCACCGGACCCTCAAAACGGGGATCACACCCAACTAGCAAGCAATAACCGCCAAGATGATGCAGAAGATAGGGGGGAAAGTTCTTCAAGTTCCGCATCAAGGGAATCTGCTGGGACCTGTCCATGCCAGTATCTTCGTCGTCGGGGCGCCAAATGAGATACCCTAGATACTTCTAGAACCATGGGCCGCTGACCACTTGTGCCGGGTTCCCCTACCGGTTCGTACTAAGACTGGCGCATGCCTTCCGGAATAGTCGGGATGGCGGCCTCGGGGAACTTGGTAATGCCCCGTAAGATCCTGGTGGCATCTCATGTGTCACAGTTAGGCTGATCGCGAGAAAAGGTTGCATAGAGTGTGAGAAGTGATAATTGTCTGACTAGAATTTAGCTCTAGAGAGCTGTAGCTAAGAAATTCTCTATATACTGTGAGCGCGCCGGAACTAGGTTTTCCCGGGGTGCTGTGGAGCTTGATGACTAACACAGATACCCCTATTCCACGACATCATAACCCACAGCGTCTCGTCACGGTTCTATTCGGCAATCTTTATATAGCATGCGTCGACTGCGCTCCGAACCTCCTTTATGAACTTCAGTCTCTGAGATATATTTCTGCCTGGCCTCCTCTTCAACTCCCGTCGGCTCCCTCCTAGCCAAATTACTCTCGCGATTTGATACTGCGAAACTTGCTAGCGGGAGAATCGCCTCGATCCGCATTTCCCAGAACTCTGTCTCGCGAAGTAACTTGCTAGGACCTGTCGAGCTAATGACAGACGGTAACTCCACCCCAAAGGCAACAAGGGTCAGACGGCGAAGGAGCTTCTTAAGGCCCCTCAATATCGTATCGAGGTCCGAGTTAATAGCGATCACCCGAGAGACCATCATTTCATTCTGGTAGGTCGACGAGCGTCTTTGGCTTCGCGGTTGCATGATAGTTGATCCCTCCCGGCTACATTGCTGGTCGACCTAGTGCCTCCAAAGCCTGGGCCCAACCTCTAGGGTTTGCAATGGGTACCCAAATGGGTACCCATCACTATCCACGACGTAAATTCACACGTCATAAAAGCTTAATACTTAGGGTTTCCTAGAAAGATTTATTATACAAGTAATTCTGTATTGTTTACAGATGTTTATTATTTATTTATGATTGGAAATATCATCCGTGGGTAGTAATGGGTACCCATTTGGGTACCCATTGCAAACCCTACCAACCTCTTTCTTCGAGTGAATTTTAAGACCTGAAAGGAAAACAAGACGTAGCTAAGTGAGCGCTTACTATTGTTCAGGCCTTGTAAAGGAATCAATGCGATCAAAACCTACCATATTTTATGTCTCGACAATCCCCATACAAAACTTTATCACCACAAGAGGCCATAGCTCTTGCGAAGCGTATATATAAATCGAATAGAATATCTTGAGATGTCGGACCTTATAGCGGTCAATCTGGAATCAACAAAATCGTGTACACCATTTCGAACTACGATGGACCTGTGCCTGAACATATGGCTGACTTCTGGGATGGACTGATGACAGCGCGAACAGGGCAACCACATACTCCGACGGAGCAATCCCGTAGCAATGCTACAGGGCAAAATCAGACTACGTCGGAGTCGGACTTGGCGTGGAGCGTAGATATGTGCGGGGGCTAGCTTGACTACCATTATGCGCAGTGACATTCTTTTTCTTTATTTTGGTGTCTGTGAGAGGTGGTACAGCCGGGAGGAGCGCGGGGAGGGGGTCGGTGCTCATCTGGAGGCAATCCAGTCACCTACTAAGACTTCTCGCTAAGGGAAGATAATCGTCGACGCCGGTCAATGGACTTAGTAGCTACTCATTTCTGTTAGTATGCCTAGTTATATATTCTGTGTGGTAAATCAGATCCTAACTTAGGTTGGCACTTTGAAACCTGCATAAAGGGGTCGGCGTCATTTAGGACGGCTGTCAGCCAATCCTCATGTCTAATGAGGCTGTCGTAGGAGTAAATAGTTCTGTTTTTGGCACCCAGGTGATATGTGGGATAAGGTTGAGAGCTACGGTGGCTCTGATGGATATCCTACTTACCAGTTAACTGCACAGCTGCAAAGGTGTCCTGCGTAACACGTCGGCGACGTGATGCCAAGGCAATACAGGTAGAAACCACTCACTCACATCTCATCATCCCGGAAGCACAGTATAGCAACAACATCCGAGATACGAAATTTTGGGTTACAAGCTATTACCATATCATGCTCATTAATCAGCTATGACTAGAGAATCATGTTTCTGTCCTATAAGAAACACCCAGTGTCAATGCTTTCCAGAGCCTTATGCGCTTACAAATGCACACGTTCATGATCCCTTATGCAACCGTCCATCCATCGTAGATTACGATCCGCCACCGCCTGCCAACCGTCGTAGTCGTCATCATTAAGGTCCGTATCATCCGCACGCATGTAACAGCCATGTCGCATCTGAAATGGGGCACTGGGGAATTACGCGAAAGAGAGCATCATATTCGACGTGAGCGCAGAGCGATATTTTCCGGTCCTCGTTTCTAGATGTTGATCATGGCGACGAGAGCTGCTCCACCCCAGAGGCAAGTGAAGCCGAATGAACCAGTGGGGAGAGCAGCGGCCGCCTGAGAGGTAGACGGTACCTCGCTGGTAGAGGGCTCGGTGACGCTGCCGGAGCCAGACGCGGTCGGAGTGCGGGTGTGAGAGTGGTGAGTGGTGGAAGGGCCAGTGGTGACAGAGCTTCCAGTCTCGGTGCCGGTAGCAGTTCCAGTTCCCGTCGGGGTACCAGTGGCAGTGTCCGAAGCACCAGTCCCGGTAGGAACAATGACGGAGCCGGAGCTAGTGCCGGGGACCTCTACGGTAGTAGAGGGAGTGGAGATGGAGACAATCAAGGTGCTGGTGCCGATCGTAGGAATCGGAACACCGCTAGTGACAGTACTGGGCAAGGTAGGCGGGATGATACCGGGGTTAGTAGGTGTCTCAGTAGGCAGGCCGGTGATCGGGGTCGCCGTCTCCGTCACCGTGGCGCAAGAGCAGATGGTAGAGACATGCTCATCAGCCTCGACATTGGCCTGAATTGGAATGGAAGTCAGCATTTGTGGCGTGGTAGTAGGTAGATGTGGATGGAGTAGAAGAATCACAGGACGAAGAGGAAACAGAGACAGCATAGAGAAAAAGAGAGGAAAGTGACTTACCATGCCGGTGGTAGCCATGGTCCCGAAAACCACAACCTTAAGGAACTGCATCCTGACGATGTTGCTTGATGATGTAGTGGGAATATCAATCGTGAAGGTAGTTCTTGCCGAAAGAAGGGATTCAAGATCTGAAGGCTTTGATGTTCGTAAGTGAGCCAGACTTGTCGGGATGGGAAAGAATGGAAAAGAGAGAGTAGTGGGAGGAGAAGAATTTATGAGTACGAGTGCGAGTGTGGGTGTGGAAAGTGGGCGGTTTGTTGCCGTGGGTGATTAGGAAGGTACGACCCCAGGTAGGTAATTACGTACAATGGGCAGGAAAGAGGTACGTACTCAAGTTGAATGTACAGGTGCCTGAGCGGCCAGGGCGATAGGTACGAAGATACCTATGACTATAGGGAGAGATGGGAGGAAGCAGGCAGGTGCAATCCGTATCGATATCGATATGGCTTTCCTGTTTGGTCAGGTAATGGATGAAAGTTGGGCAATAGATGGAGGGGATGTTTCCCTTCGACTCCTACCCCTATTATACGGCGAAACACAGGGTCAACGCGTCCAGGGAGGATGGACAAGCTAGGTAGATAGTGACTGGCTATGCAATCCCTGAATTTTCTGTCTCTTATTTTCTGTCCGTCTCAAAGAACTAACAGTGTACCTGTAGTCTGTATCAGATGAACTGACTAGGTTCTATATCATCTCGCCACCCATACTGGGTCTTCACTACTGCCACCGCCCGTGGCCGGCCCCATCAGGACAGTGTCATTCTAACCGCTGCCGCGTTTTCTGAAGTCATACTCACTGTAGGGAGCTACGTAGATGGCGGTGCCTGTTGTAGCATCGTTGCACTGTGATCAATGCCGCTATCCTCCTTGTGCAACGACTCTATGTTTCATGTTAGATCTAAAGCAAGGCATATATGTAAGCAATCTTGGATAGTGTTTCACATTACTGATGTAATTTTAGATTTCGCCTCATCAGTCAAACTTCCACTCTCCGGTTCGCAATAAAAGAACAAGAGCGTCCGGAGACTTTCGCCGCATTCTCCTTGTGATGTATATTCATGATTTCATCATAACCCACTAGTTCGGCTGTTGCGCAAATGAAGACTTAGAACAGGCCCTGCAGCTGTGTCTCGGCTAATTTTTGTCAGAGGTTGGCCTGAAATTACCCACACTTAGAAGTCGCTTCGAGTAACCGTCCCTGACCGAGAAATTCATGTTGGTACTACGTTAATATCCGGCCCTTCTTCTTGGATCCCAGGCCACGTTTCGCGGCGACGGGTGGCACTTCATAGAAATCATTATATTATCGCGTCCTTCTTGGTGCTCCTGACAGGCCAGTTTCTGTGTTACGGGCTGCCCTCTCCCACGATCCGGACCACCAGCCCTTACATGATGCCAAGGATATAGCATTCTCTCGCAGGTACCTGTCTGGCAAGAAGAGCAAGGCTATAATGAAGGCGGAACGTGGAGATGATAAACGTCACCCACTCGGCCCAGCGCCAGCCTAATCGCTTGTGGGAGCCAACCCATGTCGATGCTATGGGGGCTATAACGGGGGCTATATCCACGTCAGTAACTATCCTGGATTGTGATTATGCGGAAGCCCCCTATCCGATGCTGGCCCAGGCAATGATGGGAAACATGAAGGAACTCTTATCGGGTCGGAACTGGTCACCAACACGAGAGCCATTAATGCCCAACGTTGCGTTCGATAACAGGGCAACGAAGTCGCGACAGACGACCTGCCCCGCGAACTTCGGGACCAGGGCGGAACCATAAGGAAGAGCATGTAGCAGAACTTCGAGACCAGATACGTCGGGTTGCGACCGACCGTCTCCGACAGCGGGCCCCAGCAAACGGCGCGCTCGAGCCGATGCGCGAACAGGTACATGACGATGGTCAGGTTCCCCGCCGGCCTGCCGATCCCGAACTCCCCGCTGATCTGCGTGTTCATCGTCGACTCGGCGGCGCCGGCCCACCCCTGCGCGAATATCAGCAGTGAAAGGACCGCGATGCTCCTGGAGCGGGAGGTCAAGGGCCAGTACTGGGGGTCCAAGTGGTCGTCCTCCCCGGATGTGCGGACGACTATCTTGCTGTCGCCGCCCTGGTTCAAAGCCGAGTGAGAACTCGAGGTCCCCTCGTCGACTGCTACCCCGGTTCCGTCCAGGGAAGAAATTCTATGCCGGCTTCCACCTCAAGTGAGCCGGGACCTCAGGAGGGGACCTTGGCTTTGTGATCTGCGGCGCCTACTTAGCTGCCGTTGGGACCTGCCGCCCGATGCGACAATATTGCAGGTAAAACTGCATTTCCCACCCGGCTCGGCCCGGCAGCCTACCTAAGCAAGTGTGATATTCGCGCAACTCTGCAAGGCCCAATGGTATTTGAGCCGATTCGAAGTCTGCGACGCAGGTTGAACGAGTCACGTGCCACATTGCCCGTCTCGGCCTTCCACTCGGCCTTCACATGCCATGCATCAACCCCTTGACCCCTACACAGCCCCGACCAACTACCGTGAAACTGTAGATGCGATCTGCAGGGTCCAGGGCTGGTGGGGTAAATGCCATCACAGTGACGGAATCGAGGATGACCCGACCAGGAAGCCCTGCATCTCCAGACGGGATAGGATATAATGCGGTTGAAGGTGTTCCCCCGGAAATGGATCTTCCACAGTTTGATACCCATTAGCCTTCCAATAACCATTACCCAGTGTTAATGGACCTCCTTTTTGCACACGCCTACCTATCTAATTAACTTTAAATTCTCTAAGATAGCATATGGTTTCCTAACTACAATGCGTGCTAATAAGCTATGCACCTATCCAGCTACCTCTATACTCAGGATTGGTTCCAGTGCAGTGTTGCTGAAATCGAAGAGTGAACAGCCCCCCTGAGATCGGTGTGGATTGTCATGTCCCCCTATTCTGAACTGCCCAACCAGTCGAAGTTATATATGTACACCCCCTCATTGAAGTCTTGCTGATATGTATGTATGGGGTCGCGGCTTCAGGCACAGTCTCTCAAACGCGACCGTCAACCAACTTTCACTTCAACACCACCCACGATAGCCGTAACATGCTTCCTCTAAACCCCTGCGTCTTCAATGTACCCCTCTCTAAACAGCAGCCTTCAGGGGTCATCCCAGTGCATGCGCGCAGAATGGCACGCATCCCCCAATCTTCGGGCACTTGTTCTTTAGAGGAGAATCGCGGGGTTGAACGTTGCCCCACTTCCACGGCTGGAGGCAGGTCTCCACAATAAGACCGCAGTTGGTTCCGCAGGAAACGCAACCACCCGGCTAAATAACTGCCTGAATAAGCCAGAGTTGCTAGGGATGGCCTTCGATGAAAGGGTAGCAATAAGGGATAATAAAGACAGGCCCACATGCATCCATACTCGGGTTAAATCAAACCACAGCAGATGCTGGGAAGGGGCGCCCTGGAAAAATAAAAAAAAAACAAAAACAAAAAAAGAAAAAAGGAAAGAAAAGGTAAAAGGACTACACATTCGCAAAAGAGAATTGATGCGATTGAGAGTGCAACTGAGAAAAAAGAAGGAGCGACACCTGCAGGATTCGAACCTGCGCTCCCGAAGGAAATGCCTAGACTAGACCCGAGGAATAGCAGGGCATCGCGTTAACCACTCCGCCAAAGTGCCTGGGGAAGCTTGGTAAGCAATCGGTTGGCCGATTATTTTGTGCGGGTCAACCTGTGGTACCGGATCGCCATATTGTACACTAAATAGCGACTACAGTGGCCGCTAGTGCCCCTTTTCTGCGACCCGCGAGCACTGCGGCCTGCGAACGCTGCGACTGTGTACCTGTTGTCGCACGAGACAGTAGCATTTGTCAGTCAATGCCATCCCACACATAGCATCGCCTTGGCGGACGCTGTACCCCCTAACGCTCTTTCATCTTTTTGGCTCAGTTTGATCGTCCGCCCAAGTAGTTGTCAGTAATTGTCCAGTAGCATCCTATCGCCGACTTGCGGAATAACTGACCAGTGTGGTTACATGCTTTAAGGGTTGGCTTGTTTATATATTAGTTCTATGGCTACCATCAAATGGTAGATCAGGAACAGGACGAGGCGCCGATGGATTTGATCCCCTAGCCCATACGATTCCTTCTCAATGAACTCACATGGCCTCTTCACGAGCCCTGGCTGTTGGAGAGCTCACTTCCCTAGTCAGAAACCCTTACTGACTCATAATAGTCTCCGCTTCGACATCTCCGCGGTAGCGGCCCAGAATGGGGTCTTCACGCGTTCGTGCACTCTGGCCGATTTGCGTAAGGGCGAGTGCCTGAAAGTCCTCTCCATCATTACCATACCCTACGAGAGGCCACAAGCCGTCAGCACAACAATTTTCTCAGGGCAGGCCAAAGCTTCTGCTGGTGATCATGAGATGGGCTTCTAAGATAGAGGGAAATCCACCTGCATCTACCCTTTTAGGGTGAGGTGGCCAGTTAGCTGTTACCGAGAATTGTTGCTGCTGGCGCCCTATGGTCATTCGTAGGATAAGCCGGTATGATCGGATCGTTCCTGGAATTATAGTCGCGTCGGAAAGCCGGGTTGAAAGTTCCGTGGCGCTTTGGCATGCAGGATTCCAGAGTAGACGGGGCTATCAACTGTACCTTCGTGGACCATATTCAATCGACCTTGGGCCATGGGTGACAGGGGAAAATAGTCTGAAAGGGGGGTTGTCCCCGTGGATCGACATGAGTGCAGAACGTCTAATAACTGCTCTTTTGACTGATTCGAGCTGGGCCAGATCGTTCTGCAGGGGACGACTAGACACCTTCAACGCGAGTTCCCTGCTTTCCTTGACTGCGAGAGCACCTACCTCGATGGCGTGGAGGTGACCCGTACCTGTGAAGTGGTTATACCTCGCGAGGTTCTGAGCGGCCTGTTTACTAAAGTCTCCGTTGCCGCTCGTGAACATGATAACTCGTCGTTCTGGGGAAGGAATGCCCCTTTCGGGAACGTACGTTACATCGATGCAGCCCATAGTCAGTTGAAAGGGTTCTTAGGAGAAGAACCCGCGGAGGGGGGGTAGCCATTCATATAAAGTAGTTAACGCGTCTTGTCCCATACCGGCCTTCCTTCATTATTGAGGAAGAGATCGCTTTGAACGCTCGGGTCCACGAAGAGTCCATATCTGATCAGACGCAATAGTGTGGTAACATCGTCGGAATCTAGAACGAGTCCAATCGGCTTCCTCCGCGGCACCTTTTCAGTAGAATGGCTGTAGGGGACAGCCTTTTCCGGTCTGTGTATCGCGAAAGGGTAAATTATTGACGAGTGCGACGAATAAGGGTTAGGAGACTATGATACCGGATCGAACGGTGGATGGTCCCAGCATGATTTCAAACCTCGTTGATTTACTACTGAAACCCACCCAGCACGTTTAATCTCCTTGGAGCGCTGGAGCAAATCCGATGTTCGTGCCGGCATTCACCACCTTCCGGGAGCCTCAGCGCCTTCCAGGAGTTGCAAAGGGGAGTCGATATCACCAGGTCGAGCAAACCTGGAGAACCCGGGCCTGTCTATTACGAAGCATTTGATTCTAACCAAACCGAATACTCTTATAACCGTCTTTTCGAATGTACACTCTTCTGTCTGCGTCGATATTTCTGACACCCGTTTACCCCCTAGGCCATATCCGTCGCTGGGGAAGTATTATGCATCAGCTAGAGGCTTGCATATGGTGGAGCTTTCTGTGTGTAATTAACAGGATAACCGGAACGCTCAAGAGTTCTAGTCGAGTTACCAGCGACTTCCGGAGAGTTTGGTTCAAGGAGCCCGCCAAGGACCTACGCATACCTGGGCATTGGCACTCAATCAGTCGCAATTGTACTTCTCTAGTAAACAGAACTTTGTGCTACCTAGACCTGCTATAATTGCACTGGACAACGTGCCACCGAGGCGACAAAGTTACTCAGGTGCCAAGAGCCCTCTCAAGCGCTTCTATCGAGGACAATGTGCAACGCCAACCAAAGCCAATAAGCTCAACATTACAAGACGTCAGTTCATCAACCCTAGCAGCCCATTTATCAGCAGCTCAGACCCTTCAGAAGTTGTGAACCAGATGTCCCACCATCGGATCGCTCAGAGTGGTAGCTATCGACATGCATATGCATCAATCGCTCCCCGGTGCCAAATTGGGCATTGTACATACCAAATGCCTACTGAATATAGATATTTCAGCACTTTTGACTGGGCTGTAGAGCAGTGTCCGGCAGGGTGCATTAGGTAAAACCGACGAACTGCACAGGTGCTCATGCAACCGTGATTCTCGCGGGTCGATCGATCGCTGTAGGCGTCAGGAGAGTCCTGCAGATGTATTGCAGCGCCCTACGCAAGATCATGGTAGGATGCTGTAAACTTCGATACGACCTATCATACCCGTATTTATTACTTTTCTATCGCTTGGCACATATGAACGACTTTAGGAGGGCACGGGTGGGGGCACCTTGCTCTCCCTCGCTCTCCACTTTCCAGGTTTGCAGGGGATCGATCGACAAGTCGACATCTGATTATTCTGGGACCTATTTCAATTTCGGACAATTTCGGATTACTAATGGCGAATTCCGATCCAACGGGAATATCGGGCCCCTCCCGTTCGGTTGAGTGCGTCGTACTAGTAGTCTCTTATTGGCCGGAAGGAAGGCCGATGGCACCACGGACTTAGGTAATACCAAGAGCTCGAGGGGGTTGTCCAGCGTCACCAAACATGCCGTAAAACCGTTTTCATAACAGCCTTATAGCTCACCCGTGGTGCCCCGCAAACCGAAGCGGGAGTAACCTGTCAGATTGTCATTAGTCTACGATGATCAGCGAAACCCCTAACCAGCGCTCAGAAAAACAGTAGTAGTAGCGCATCGGGTCCCATTATTGGCTACCTAATTGTGCATAAAGAGCAGTGACCCTTATCGACCGATTGGGGGACATGCCTGATGGGGTTGCCAAACAGAGACCCTAACAGAGTATTTGGATGCTCTTCCCGATGGTAACTTTGGATCCAAAGACACGAGAGGAGCGTAGTTCCCCACCTCTTTCATTCACCCATACTCCATTTCGCTGTTAACAGGAAAATTTTGCCTCGCACCCCAAATCAGCCATTCGCCTAGATTAGGTAAATAGCAATCCGTCATTAAGCACGTCGCATGCCTAAACATGATACCTGTGTTAGAAACACACGGTATCATTCCAGCTATTAGGCTTCGACCACGGAGCCCGACTTGATGAATAACGCTCTGCTCAACCTCGCAATAAATGTCGTCATGTCGTAACTGAGAACCACTCAGGGGCGCAGTCACCGTAGGGTAGAAAGTGACAAGACAAGGCCCATTGATCCTTCCGAGATCATCGCACCTAATAGCATCATAGCTGCGCGATGTATGATAGCCACGGGCTCCGAAAGCCTACAACCGTGGCGGCGGCCTTGGTAGAATCCGGGCCGACGGCCTAACAGCCCTCGCCAAGCTGAGGGCTAGAAGATTGCCACGGAGCAGCGATATTCGGTTGCGACATGACCGCCTGGGCCGTCTTGGCGATGTGATTCTGGATCGGCTCGCAGTCGCAGTGGGCGTGTTTGAGCAGCTCCTCCCTGAGGTCCAAGACCTCGACCTTGAGGCTCTGGACGCACGACTTGAGGAGGTGGTACTGCTGCTCCAGCTCCCTCTCCCGCTCCAGCATGATCTCGTTCTTCTGCTTGGACTTCCGACGGCACTTTGAGGCGGCGAGGCGGTTCCGCTGGCGTCGGAGCTCCGCCTGGCTGTCGGTGTCCGACGGCTCGGTGTGGCGCCTCTTCCCCGGCGGTCGGAGATCGCGTACACCTTCCGGGGGAGGCGTCTCTGTCTGGGCCCCGGCTACACGGCTTGGCTGCCGCTGTGCTCGAAGGAGGTTGTCGGATTGATCCAGCTCTCTGGGGTCGACATTTATGCAAATATCGTCGTGTTTAAGCTATCATAAGAGATGCCAGTCAGTCATCGACCTATAATCACGGAGAATTCCGAGGAAGCTGCAGTACAAGCTTAGCAAATGAAGGCCGCACTCACCATAGGCGAGGTCTGGAAGGTATACAGATCATCGTCGGAGCTCTGACCAGGGCTCCCGTCGAGAGGGCCAATCAGAACAGGGAGTGGCATCGGCTCCCGGTACTCGAATGTGCTCCGGCGCATATCGCTCAACGTGCAAGTCATCGGAGCAGTACGTACGGTTTCTTCGGATACAACAGAAATTGGTGAAGCATTATGGCCCAAACCGCACGAGCGACCGAATTACCTGGGGGCACACCTGGAGCTGGGAGGCATATATAGGCACCGGCACTCTTGGACATCTGAAGTTGCAAGGTTCATCTTTAATAATATAAAAATCAATGACCTCACTCGGCAGATTGGTGGAATAAGCCTAGCCGTTAGACCAACTGTGTTGTGGGGTTGATGCAGGGTTGTTGATGCTAGTCTTTGCAGGGCATTGGATCTACGTAAATTCAGAGACCGATGGGGCCCAGGCGGGGCGCGGCGGAACAGATGGTCCAGCTGTAACCCCCCCAAAATCACAGTCTGGTTCCGCTTTTCCCGCTAAGTTGAGTTGTGTAGCCGGGGATCCACAGGAGTATTTCCAACGAACGTGCGGCAACTTATGATGATACTGTAGCGTTAGTTCATAGTTTCTTGGTACGCAGAATCCCAGAAAGTCGGCTGATGCCGAAACGTTTGATTGGTAGATGCTCCATATGCATATTTCGAGCAACAGGTGGTCGAGCGCCTCTGTTCCGTTATATCGAGATCTGACATCTCCGCTACTAAGAAATGCCTCTGTAATCCGCCTA
This sequence comes from Monosporascus cannonballus, assembly GCA_004154925.1. Classification (NCBI taxonomy): domain Eukaryota; kingdom Fungi; phylum Ascomycota; class Sordariomycetes; order Xylariales; genus Monosporascus; species Monosporascus cannonballus. The sequence goes on from QJNS01000698.1 coordinate 225,461, forward strand.
CACCCTACCGGCGGTACACTTATAGATTCCTGCCTTACATATTATACTCACCAAATCAGTTGCGACGAGGCTGGGAGGAGCATTACCTCGATATTGGCGTTAATCTGGTTTGCTACCCCTGTGAGTACACGACGTTTGCTTCCACAGCTTACGGGAACCAATTTGAAGCTAACGGGGGATCTACGTACGGATACATAGGGCTGGCGAGCTCTGCAATACTGTTGGTGGGGTTACTGTGCGAACTAACACGATCTTGGTGGAGTTATCTGGACGAAGTATGAAGATATGCAAGACATGGTAATCCGGACAATTCTTGGCTCGGCTTGTTGCGATGAGAAATAACTTGGACTGGATTACACGTAAAACTCAGCGCGGCTTTGGAAGGTTATCGTGCGTATAAGAAGACGACTTTAACCAAGCCGGCGAAGTCAACAAGAGCCCAAAGTTGCGGGCTCCCCTTTCCGCCTCCCGACTGCCAAGAGCATCGATCCCCCGGGGGGGGGGGGGGGGGCCCCCCGAAGTGCTCTATATCGGGGGCTCTCGTTTCCATTCTTCGACATGAAGAAGACGTTCTATACTGGGCTATCCCGTGTATTATTTGGCAGCTCGACTTCGAAGCATCGATCATTCCTCAGCACTATACACTACCTATGCCGTGAAGAGCACTTTTTAGCAGCGTCTGCAATACCCCTTCGCCTGCCAGGGAAGATTGTGCAACAGTAGGAATTATAGGAAGATAGCTTCAGATTAGATGCAGAGTGAACCAGCAGGCTCCCGAACGTGCCACAACTTCGGGAACCGAGAATCACCACCAGAAACGGATGTAACATGTCTGTGTCTACCGAAAAGCTACGCTGGTCAGGTCTAGACCGCCTTCGCCAGGCGACTCTCCTGCTTCCTTTTCTCCTCCGCCGCCTTGTGAGCGGCGCGATTACCAGCGCGGTCTTCCTCCTCCCTAGCGTCCCTACGGAGGCGGCCCAGCGTCTCGAGGACAAGCAGGGCGAAGGTCAAATGAAAAACACTAAATTACCATTAAACACTCTCTTCAACCGCGGAATAGGTAGGGGACGGGTCACCCGGGGGGGGGGGGGGGGGGCCACCATATATAAAAACCCCCAACCCCAAACCGCCGCGC